>CM053585.1:125594987-125659874 GCA_028646515.1 Pseudochirops corinnae | reverse complement strand
ATAGCTATATCCATGTGAGAAAGTAAAACACAGAGACTTTTGCTTATTTATGTGTACATAATAGACATACATTCATTATTATACATACTACTGTATATGTACATCTAATATACATACATAACACACATAGCTATGTAGATATAGATATCATCTATTTGTGTTTATCTGTCTGTGTATACAGATATATAGATGTAGATATGGATATAACCCTAGTCCAAGGTCCATTGGCATGCAACTCTCTCTTTCTTGGTGGAGATCAATGTCCTGTGCTGGCATGGTGGGCAAGATGGAGTAGGTAAGAGCAGAAGAAAGGAAAATTTTTACATCTTTGGACTTGCATTAAGTCTCTTCAGAGTTGCTTTGGGCAATCTGGTTTCCAGCTTTAAGAGAAAAGATAGATGATGCCAACTCTACTTCATGTTGCTGAAGGAAAAGACTCTGGGAAGAAGCTGGAAGTCCCTATCATGTTCCTGTCCCCAGGTTAGAACATTAGATATTTCAGGAAACTTCCTTTTGAGTGAGATCTAGGACTCTTTCTTGGTTGAACTGTTACCTCATTCCCAGTTGAAGAGCTCCTTCACTCAATATCATTTGGTATATATTCTTATCATGTGTATACTTTCTCCGACTGATTTTTTTTTAACACTTTAGATAAATGGGTTTCTTGGCTAAGTACTATGTGTGTTCATCTTGGGATTTGCTGGGAAAGAAGTCAAATCTTGGATATAAAGCTAGGATCCTCCTCTTCTTAAATAATAAACAGCAATCAGAAATCAGCTTGACCCTGAAAATCACATCCCCTAGACTAGCAATATTTAAGGGAGCAGATAAATATAATTTTAGCCCAGTACCCCCCTCTCTTTGAGGGGAGCAGAAGGGCCAATTTTCTGTAGGCATTCTTCTTGCTTACCCTCCTAGTAGGAATTCTAGTTTCCACAGAGAAGGGTAAGGGGAGAGGAAGCTAGCAATGTCTATTTTTCCTCCATTTGATCCACACAACAACAGACCCATGCTACATGTGGCGGAGAGCCCTTGCTATGCATACATACAACCAGTCATTACTCTTTTGGCTAAAATGATTCTTTTTTTTTTTTTGGAGGGCAATTGGGGTTAAGTGACGCCAAAATTCACACGGTTAGTAAGCATGTCAAGTGTCTGAGGCCAGATTTGAATTGGGTACTCCTGACTCCAGGGCTAGTGATCTATTCACTGAGCCACCTAGCCACGCCTAAAATGATTCTAATAGGCTATATCTACATATGTCCTTCATGTTCCAATTATGACTAAATGGGGAATCCCTAACCAACCCATGTAGTTATTACAATCTTTTGGAATCAAATAATTTAATAAATTAAAATTGAGTGTATTGTATTGAAAGGCAATAATAGTAATTTTATGCTTTGGAAAATATTGTCCAATTTTTTTTCCTTATTCATCTCTATGAGGTGGGATAGGGCAAATTTTACTACCTATTTTTACCCAATAGAATCAAAACTTTTTTGAGGTCAGGAATTGTTTCCCTATTTTGTCATTATATTCCAAGTATACATGTTGAATCAATTTGAATTGAATTATTACTCCCATTTTACAGATGAGAATACAGAAGCTTAGACAGCTTCAGTGACTTCCTGGTGGCAAAGCTAGGGAATGAACCTTATATCTCCTGGTCTAACTGTACAAGCCACTAATTTTTCTTTTCCTTGTTTTTTTCTAATTATATCTCGAAAGGAGGCATTTGAAACCTTGTGTTTGTTTGGAACCTTGTACCAAAGGCATCATTTTCATATCTCCCTGGCAGACAAGGGCTGCAAAACCACCAGACAGGATGTTCAGCATCACTCGAGTGTCTTTGTCCAGGCTGAGACTTGGCTTGGTTATTCGATGACACTTGACAGTTCATCTAGGAGATGAATGGTCACACAGGTTTCCCAGAACTTGTCATTAGTCCTTTATCTGGAAAAAAAGCAAGCAGTTTCTAACCTGTAAATTATGTGTCATTTCTAAAAAAAAAAAAAAGAGAAAAAGAAAAAAAGGAGGGAGGGGGAGAAGGATGGTGGCAGTGGAGACAAATGGAAATGGATTAAATAAATGGGTCCAGAGCATGCTTCTCTTCCTTTTTGTTTCAGCTTATTGATTGGTAGATTCTGCCCCCACCTCAAGAGTAATCGGTTTTTCTGTGAATGGACAGAATAAAATAATTTCAAGCAAGTCTTTCCAATGGACTGTCATTAATTTGCCTATGGCTGGCACTTGTTCATTCGGATCAAGATGTGTTTAGTTTTCCCTAAGTATTAGTTGAGTTGTGCTCTAGGGATTTGCTGGGGCTGATTGGCTAGGGGTGGGGGATGTAAGCCTAGGGGAGCATTAATACAGAGAAAGACGCTGGGGGAGGCTGGAGGAGGAGGAGGAGGAGAGAAGAGCTGGTAAGGGCTAATGAAGGCTCTATGTTTGCTCATCTTTACAGAGTCACTTATTACCACTAATTGGGAGGGACAGTTCAAACAAGCACAGAAGAGCAGTTGTCACATGAGCCTGACATGGTTTTAAAGAGGCAGTCAGGACGGCTGCACTGGTTGGTCCCGGCCCCCTGAACTCCTGCTGTATGCTGGCTGGAAGCCTAGCATACACATCCTCCTCAGAGTGGAGGCTTTGTCAGGGAGCCCTATTAGAAGTCAGCAGTCTTAAGAAATCTGAGCAATACGAGTCATTTCAGGGAGCTATAGACAGACATGCAGCTGTCTGGGACACTTAGAAAGTCAACAGCTGACGGAAGGGGTGGACTTTGGACTTGGCTGTAAATGGATTGCAAGATGTGATCTGAATTAATTTGTGGCACATAGTTTAGGGTTGTTTTCTTTAAAGAGCTCAATTGATTTTTAAATAACATTCAGTTGTATGAGCATTAAAATATTAATAACCTGACATAGATCATATAGGGGTTTCACCACTTTATCTTTTGATTATTTCCAACATAAGAAGGACACATTAATTTCCTCTCGACTCTATTAAGTAGGGTTGAGTGAACACCACCAAGCACTACATCCAATATTTCCAAATTATTTGGCTGACATTTATTCCAAGAGAGTGTTTTCTATTTTACTGCCCCATATCTTGGCCTTTACTATCCAAAACAACTGTATTATTTTGGTACCCACACGTAAGCGTATCCAGTCAGTTTCAGACTCTGCTTTCGTTTTCAGACCTAAGCTTTAACTTTCTTTCAAAAGAAAAGGTCTCTTTGTACCTGGTACAAAATTGCTGTAGAGAGTTGTATAATTCCCTAGTCCCCAAAATATGCTGTTAAATTATTTAATTTATTTTATATAGGGGAAGTATGAATCACAAAAGTAAAATTATGACCCCTTGCTAGGGAGATGTAAAAGTGAGTGGCAGATTCCACATATTTTCAATTATGAAAAGATAGAACAAAATAAGTTTGACTATATTGTCCCTGTACTTATCTGTTAACATTTCAATACCCATGAATCAGAATAAAAGCATATCTTTAAATACACTGATGGGTATTGTGTTGGAATGACAGGGATAGAAACGGAGAATCCAATCCAGAAATCGACAGCTCCTTCAGAATTATATGCTGAGTTATGTACATGACGTGTCCTGTCCAGAGAGTGTATGGATGATGGGAATTAGAAAGAAAGGCGTATGGGTTGGCTGATATTCACCTGGCTCTGTGTTAACTGTTATCTGCTTTTCATAATTTTCACTTCATTTTACAAATAAACCAAATGGAAAATTATTGTAGCTGGTAGTTCCTTGCGGGGAAAAAAGTCATTCCTGTTTTGAACATTGAAAATTGTATTTTCTACTTATGATACAGGCAGATGAGGTGCATCTGTGGGTTCACTTTGGAAATGTTTTCAAGATGGGTGTCAGACCTGTGATCTATAAAAAGAGTAGGTATAAGGAAGGACTATCAATTTAGGAAGTTTTTATAAATCTCTCCCCACAAAACTTTCTCTGTGTATATGTGTGTTTCCATTTTAAATTGCCATAAAGATGTACTAAACCCAAATATTGGTGAGGCAGCTGGATTTTTCTTTTTGGACAAAGTAAATCTAAGTCCTTAACAAGAAACTAGATTTGTATTTCCCAGAATGGAAAATGAGAAATGATTTGCTTGGCCTAACACTCCATGTTAGGTTTCCTGAATTGTATTAAGAATGAAATTGTTGTTCATTGATACCTTAAGATATAGTCCGATATAGGAAAAACAGTGTCCCCTTCACTTTTGCATGAATGCATTCAGTTATTTTCTTAACATCTGGAAGCCATTTATTTTGTCCTGAGACATCTGCAGGGATTGTTTATGAATGATGACTGCAGGGTAACTGGCAAATATGGAAAGACTCTGGGTCTTATTCTTAGTTAAGCTAGACTTTACTGTGGATTGAAACCACTTAAACAGTTATAGGACAAGTAGAGCTAGACCCATTACTACTACTACTACTACTACTACTACTACTACTACTACTACGGATATTGCTACTGCTGCTGCTGATTGTTCAATTGTTTTAGTTGTGTCCAACTCTTCACGCTCCATTTGGGATTTTCTTGGAAAAGACACTGGAGTGGTTTACCATTTCCTTCTCCAGTTTATTTTACAGATGAGAAAACTGAGGTAAACAGGATCCAGTAACTTGTCCAGAGTCGCACAGCTAATAAGTGTCTGAGGTAGAACTCGGGTCTTCCTGACTCCTGGCCTAATGCTCTATCTACTGTGGTATCTACCACATTTAGATAATGCTTTTAAATTTTTACAAAGCATTTTGCTGACACCATCCCATCTGATTTGCACAATGACCCTGTGAGGCCAATGCTATCCTTTCATTTTAAAGGTGAGGCCACTGAGGCTACTTGTCCATGGTTCCACAGCTAACAAGTTAAGGTAATACTATTTGAACCCAAGTCTCAATTCAAGGATACTCTCAAGGTCTCTCTTAAGAACTTTGGAATTGATTGTGCAACATGGGAGACACTGGCACAAGACAGGCCAGCATGGAGTGCCTACATCAGAGAAGATGCTGTGCTCTGTGAGCAAATCAGAATTGAAACAGCTCAAAGGAAATGCAGGATGCACAGATTTAGAGAAACCACCCCAAATGTTCACATGGACTATTTGTGCCCAACCTGTGGTAGAGCATCCCAAGCTTGTATTGGTCTGATCAGTCAGAATCGGACACTTTAAAACTTGACTCTAGCATAGTAATGTCATTTTGGTCCTCTTTGAGAACAAAGGACAACAACCAACTAATCTTCTGAATCTCAGACTGGACCTCTTTCCACTGTCACACTACCTCTTCTGGGAAGAGACCAAGTGAATGCACTTAGTATGCCATTTAAGTGAAATTAAATTTATTTTGCTAAAATGAAACCTATAATTCAAAATTTTAAAGAAAAGTTTCTGGCCCACCTCTCTGAAAACAAACAAACAAATCTCAATTCAATAAGTATTCATTAAATACCTACCTAGTACAAGTCACTGCTATGTCAGGACTGGAAACACAAGGACAGAAGTGAAATCATCCCTTCCCCCAAAGGCACTTCCCCTTTTACTGAGGAGACAGAGAAGTAAATACAAAGGATGTACAAAGTAAACAAGAAGAGATCAGCATTCAGACACTGGGGTTTGTACCTTCATTGCCTAGAACAGTTACCTAGGACCTGGCAGGCACATAATAAATGCTTGTTGGTTAACTGAGCATAAAAACAATCCAGAGGGGGAAAGTATTGACAATGGAGACATCCAGGAAAGGTTTCATGCAGGTGGTGACAACTGAGCTGATCTATGAAGATTGTTAAGCAAGATTCTTCGAGGAAGAGGTGAAGAGGGAATGTGTCCCAGGTGGGAGGAACAGTCTTTGCAAATATCCAGAACTGAGGCATGGAATGCTATGTTTTGTCCTAGAGGCAATAGACAGTTGCTAAGGATTGTTGAGTGGGGAAGTGACATAATCAGACATGCTTGAGGAAGATTATTTCAGCTAATTTATGGAAAATTGAAGAAGATAGAGAATGGAAGTCAGGAGCCCGATTAGGATGTTGTTGCAATAGTACAGGTGAAAGGTGATAAGGGTATGAATTAGGGTGGTAGTCATATTATTGGAGAGGAGATAGACACGTGAGATTTTGCTCTTAGGGTAACTAAGAAATAGATGAATGTGTACATGTTTAAATGGGTTCTTCATTTTAGGACTTCATTGGCCTTTTGCTAATCAGAGTGAATGCTTATTTATCAATCATTCAAAATACCCTTAATGAGCCTATGCTGTGATGGTCCTATGGAAAATATGGAGAGGTATAAGGCATTGTCTCTAGCCTCAAGGAGACTGCAGTTGAGAAAATAGATTTGTTTTTTAAGAAATATTTCTTAGTTATTTGAATGGGTAACAAACTGAGGATGCATCATATTGGCTATGCCCGTTATCCTCATATAATATATGGATTAATGCAACCCAACTGAGGATGAGGAGGGCAAGCCTTATGTGTAGGTAGAGTAGGTAGCTGTCCATGTAGTATGTGATGGAAGGGATGATGACAAGTTCTCTCAATTCTCCAAAATCTCTCCCTTCAATCTGTGTGTTGGCAACACCTGAAATTCCATAATTAAAGATTTATTGTTTTGGGTTAAACTTTATCCCCTCTCTGAAGCCCTCTTACAATGCAAATCACTTTTGGGATGTAACACACTAAGTTATTAACATCTTACTATGAATTAGTTAAACATATTGTTTTCCTTTTAGAGGAGAGAGAAGGGCACTGTTAGAATACTGTATGTAGGAAGGTAGATAGACAAGCGTGTAGAAGCGGTAGTTGTCAAATATGGAAGGAAATCTTTGACTGCTTTTGACCCAGGGCTGGTACTGTAGAGAATTCATAGGATGGAGTTATAACTATGCTCAATTCAATTTTAATAAGCATTAAAGTCCCTATTATGTGATGCATAGTAGGCTCTTGGGATGTGATAACAAAAATGAACAAAGTTCCCTCCTTCCAGAAACTTACATTCTACTGGGAGATACAACATACAGACAGATAAGCAAAATACAATGTAATTTGAGAAGACAGCATTTAACAATTAGGGATATCAAGAAGGGCTTCTCTCATTGAGGTGGCTTTGCACACGAGCTGAAAAGTAGTCTAAGAGGCAGAAATGAGGTGAAGGAGTATTCCAGGTATAGAGGAACCTATACCTGAAAAGCAATGGAATTAGGGGATGTAATGCTGAGTTTGTGAAATAGCAAATGGGCCATTTTGGTTGAACTACAGAATTCACGAAGAGGAGTGATATGAAGTAGATCTGGAAAGGTAGGCTAGAACGAGACTAAAAAGGGAGTTAAATGCCAAACTGAGGAGTTTTCGTTGTATCCTAGAGGCAATAGGAACTCACAGAAGATTCTAGAGCAGAAGAATGAGGTAATTGGATCTCCAGAAAAATTATTTTGGGAGTTATGAGGGAAGAAGGAAGGAAAGAAGGAAGGAAGCAAGGAAGGAAGGAAGGAAGGAAGGAAGGAAGGAAGGAAGGAAGATGTTATTGATGTGGGACTGTAAGGAGACTGTCACTGACCTGGAGAAGAGGTTAGAAGAAATGATTATAGACTTTTTGATTTTGCAGCCATGATGGAAATGTATTTCACTTGTACTACGAAAGTAATAAAGCTCCAATTATAAAAGGGCGATAATTGAAAACATCTCAGATCAAATGGAGTTTTAACTATTTCTTTGTTTTTCTGTTGCTTCATACTCTTGTCTTTTCCTCCTTTTCTTCTGAGTTTATTTCTTAACAGTTATCTGTGACTACTTCTTCACCTCGTACCATGGTAGACTTTTTCACTTTTATACAGGCATACCTTGGAGTTATTGTGGGTTCGCTTCCAGACTACCGCAATAAAATAATTAACACAATGAAGTGAGTCATATGAAATTTTTGGGCTCTCAGTTGCATATAAGTTAGATTTACACTATACCGAAGTCTATTGTGTGCTATCATATTATGTCTTAGAAATGTACTTATTCAGAGGGGTGGTGGGGGAGGATATAGGAGAGAGCAGATTGGGGGAGGGAGTATACAGTGAGATCCCTGTTTTGGGGGGTGGATAGGGGAAAGATGGGGAGAAAATCTGTAACTCAAAATCTTGTAGAAATCAATGATATAAACTAAAAATAAACAAAAGTTAATTACAAAAATAAAAAAAAATAAACTAAAAAAGAAGAAATGCACTTATCTTAATTAAAAATGCTTTACTGTTAAAAAACAAAAACCCTGTCACCTGAGCCTTCAGTGAGTGGTAATCTTTTTGCTGGTGAAGGGGTCCCAATGTTGGGCTGCTGACTGATCAGGGTGATGGCTGCGGAAGGTTAGGGTGGCTGTGGCAATATTTAAAATATGACAACAATGAGGTTTGCCGTTATTGATCGACTCTTCCTTTCCCTTGAAAACTTAGAGCCTGTTGTAAGGTTATTAACTGGTCTAATTTCAATATTTTTGTATCTCAGAGAATAGGGAGACCTGAGGAGAGGGAGAGAGAAGGGGAATGGTTGGTTGGTGCAGCAGTCAGAACACACACAAGATTTATTGATTAAGTAGTTCTTGGTTCCCCAAAAGAATTACAATAGTAAAATCAAAGATCCCCAATCACAGATCACCATAACAGATATAATAATGAAAAAGTTAAAAATATTGCAAGAATTACCAAAATGTGACAGAGACATGATGTGAGCACATGTTGGAAAAATTGTGCCAACAGACTCACTGGGTGCAGGATTGTCACAAACCTTCAATTTATAAAAAACAAAAACAACCCCCCCCCCCCAATATTGGCTAGCACAATAAAGAAAAGAGCTATAAATGAGGCATGCCTGTGTAGTCTTGACTATTGGCACATTATATTTAGTTAATATTTCCACTTGATAGTCAATGTATTTTTGAGACTGGCCTCACCTTTTCTTTTTAATCAAAAGCTGTCTTTTATAAATATAAAAGGCTGATTTTGAAGCTTAATCTCTGTGTGAATCTTTCTGGTTTAAATTTCTAGAATCTTTCAAATTCCTCTTCAGAACTGCTTCCAAAAGACCAAAGTCACCCAGAGGTAAGAATGGAAATACAGGGCTAGCCACACAGTTATTTTGGCTTCAATTTCAATTAGCCTTGAAAAAAAGAGTGATTGATGCCTTTTAAAAATTAAAAAAAAATTCCCTTTGCCATCCTATGTATTTTTTATTTATTTAAAAATATTATTCTGAGAAGGGGTAAATAGGTTTCTACCAAAGAGGCCCATGATATAGAAAGTTAAGAAACCCTGTCCTAGAAGCAATAGGGAGACATTAAAGATTCTTTTGCAGACAAATGACAACATGGTCAGTACTGTCTCTCCCTCTCCCAACTCCCCCCACACACATTGTTTATTAGAAGGATTTGGTGCTTTTCCTCTGTAATTCAGACTACTCTGATTCATACTACTTGAAGGTCAGATAGATGAGACTTTCACTTCTCTCCAAAGGTTCTTTTTTCCCCATTTAAAAAATGATTTATTTTTAAGGTTTTTTCTTTTTAAATTTTGAGTTCCAGCTTCTTTCCCTTCCCCCCCTTCCTTCCCCCCCTACTAAGAAAGCAGAAAATATATCAATTATACATGTAAAATCATGCAAAATGTATTTCCATATTATCCATATTGCAAAAAAAAAGCAAAAGCAAAAAAAATAAGGAAGGCAAGAAAGTTATACTTCAATTTATACTCAGAGTTCATCAATCCTCTTTTTGGAGATGGATAGCATTTAAAAAAATAATAATGAATTCTTTGGAATTGTCTCAAATCTTTGTACAGATCAGAGTAGCTCAGTCTTTCACAGCTGATCATCATTACAACATTACTGTTACTATGCAATGATCTTCTGGTTCTTCTCACTTCATTTTGCATCATATAGATCTTGTCATATTTTTCTAAAACCACACTGTCTCATTTCTTATAATGCAATAGTATGCCACAACTTGTTCATCCATTCCCAAGCTGATGAAAGTCTCAATTTCCAATTCTTTGCCATCACAGAAAGAGCTGCTAAAATATTTTTTGTACATAGAGGTCCTTTTCCTTTCTCTTTGATCTCTTTGGGTACAGACCTAGTAGGGGTATTAATAAATCAAAGGGTATGCTGTTTTATAGCCCTTTGGGCATAGTTCCAAGATTTTTCTCCTTAATGTCTGGACCAGTTTAGTACTCCTCCAACAATTCATTTCAGTGATTTTTCAGTTGTGTCTGATTTTTTGTGACCTCATTTGTGGTTTTCTTGGCAAAGATACTATAGTCATTTACCATTTCGTTCTCCAGCTCATTTTACATGGAAGGAACCTGAGACAAGAAGAGTTAAGTGACTTACTCAGGGTCACACATCTAATATGCATTTAAGGCCAAATTTGAACTCAGAAAGAGGAACCTTCCTGATTCCAGGCCCATAATTCTACCCAACAGTTCATTAACATACCTATTTTTCCTTATCTTTGCCGCTATTTGTAATTTCTCACAGGTAGGAGGTGGTACCTCAGTGTTGTTTTAATTTGCTTCTCTAATCAATAGTGATTTACAGCATTTTTTTTTCATATGACTATAGATAGCTTTGATTTCTTCTGAAAACTGCCTGTTTATATTCTTCAACCATTAATCAGTTGACTTATTTTTACAGATTTGATTCTGTTCTATACTCATATATTTGAGAAATGAAGCCTTTGTCAGAGAAACTTCCTGTAAGTTTTTTTTTTTATATTACTTGATTGCCTATGGTACCTTTTAGTAAAATGTAGTTTCTCAATTAGGCCGTTTTTACTTTTGCTTTGTCTGAGATCATGATTGCTACCCCAACAATTTTTATTTCAGCTGAAGCATAATTGATTCTGCTCCAGCCCTTTATTTTAACTCTGTGTGTGTCTTTTCAGGTGTGTCTCCTGTGCGTAATATATTTTTGAATTCTGGGCTCTAATCTATTCTGCTATCTGCTTCCATTTTTTGGGTTAGCTCATTCCATTCACATTCACAATAATGATTACTATGTATTTCCTTCCATCCCATTTTCTTCTGTTTATCCTTCTCTCTCTCTTATTATCCTGTCTCTCCTTAAAAGTCTATTTTGTTTCTGACCACCACCTCCCCTAATCTGCCCTCCCCTTTATCATCTCTTCCTGACCCCGGAAGACAGATTTCTACACCCAACTGAGTGTGCATTTATATTCTTCCCTTTTTGAACCAATTCTGATGAACATGAGGCTGAAGCATTGCCTGCCACCCTCTTCTTTTCCCCCCTCCATTATAAAAGCACATCTTTTATATAAGAAAATTTTCCCCATTCTACTCTAACCTCTAACATTTTTTTAGATCATTTCAACATAATTGACTCATACTCATGTCCTCTATGTAGAATCCTAACTTCCTGAATAATGATAAAGCTCTTAGGAGGTATAACTCATATAGAAACGCAAACAGTTTAGCTTTATTGAGTCCCTTATGATTGTTCTTTCATGTTTGCCTTTTTATTCTTTTCTTGAATCTTCTGTATGAATGTCAAATTTTTTTTATTCATCTCTGGTCTTTTTACTAAGCATGCTTAGAAGTCCTCTATTTCATTAAATATCTATTTTCCTGGAAGGATTAAACTAATTTTTTCTGGGTAGGTTATTCTTGGTTGTAATCCTAACTTCTGGAATATCATATTCTAAGCCCTCTGTTACTGTAATGTGGATGCTGCCAAATCTTGTGTGACCCTGACTGTGGCTCCCTGTTATTTAAATGATTTCTTTGTGGCTGCTTACAATATTTTTCTTTGACTTGGAAGCTCTGGAATTTAACTATAATATTCCAGGGAGTTTTCATTTGGGCATTGCTTTCAAAAGGTGATTGATGGATTCTTTCAATTCCTATTATACCCTCTGGATCAGAGAACTTGAGGCAGTTTTCTTCAGTAATTTCTTGAAATATGATGTGTAGGCTCTTCTTATGATGGCTTTCAGGTAATCTAATAATTCTTAAATTATCTCTCCTTGATCTATTTTTCAGGTCAGTTGTTTTTCCAATGAGATATTTCACATTCATTTTACTTTGTTCTATTATTCTTGACCAGTTACAATTTTTAAGGAATTAGTTTTTTTCACTGAGCTTTTGTATCATGGTTTCCATTTTGACCAATCGTGCTTTTTAAGGAATTATTTTCTTCAGTGAATTTTTGTTCCTCTTTTATCATTAGGTCAATTCCATTTTTTATGGTGGTCGTTTTTCTAGGGTTTTTTTGTGCTTTTTTAAAAACCAAATTTCCTACTTTTCATACATCACTTCATTTCTCTTCCCTATTTTTCATATACCATTTTAATTTTTTTTAACTCTTCTAGGAATTTTTGCTCACCTTGGGTCCAATTAGCATTTTTCTCTGAGGCTTTGCTTGTGACTATCTCACATTGTTGTCTTCTTTTAAATTTGTATCTTGGTCTTCTCTGCCCGCTGTAGTAGCTTTTTATGAGCAAGATATTTTTGTTGTTTGCTCATTCTTCTTTTTCTTTACTCTGAACTTAATGTTAAAGTTGAGCTCTGCTCACCTGGTGCTGAAATGGCACTCTCCTAAGCTTTAGACTTTTTCATACTGTTTTTTTCAGAGTTAGTTCCAGGGGTCTGCAAGCTTTTGGTCCTTCCAAGGTGCTGTAGTCCTGAGAGAAGTGTAGTCACCACTTTCCTTTTACTCAGGAAGGGCCCCTGCTCCTTTGAAGCCACAAGTACTAGTCCTCCTCTTGGCCCTGGAACTGATCATGGCCCTTACTCCTTTGTGACTGGTGACTTTGTGACTCCTCTCCGTTTTGGAATTGTGACCCAGAACTGCTTATTGGCAATAGAGTTGCCAATCAGCACCAGTTGCACCCTGTGCCAGCAAAGGATTCCCCATAATCTCCTTTTGACCAGTTTTCTGACCTCCTTACCACTTCTGGGCTGAGAGCTCCCGAAGCTGGTACTGCTGTCCTAGCTGCCTCCACAGTCCACCACTGGTGCTCCTGTTTCACTCAGGCTTGTGCCCACCACAGTGATAAAGACTTCTCCTGAAGATTTCCTAAGTTGTCTTAGGTTAGAAAAATGTCTCCTTCTGACCTTTTATTTGCTCTGCCACTCCAAATTTTATTTGAGATGTTATTTTACACTTATTTGGAGGGGAATGTTAGGACAGTTCAGCTAGGTCCTAGTCTGTGCTCTACCCTGATGTTTTAATTATTATTATTATTATTATTATTGAAAACATCACTGTTCTATTGCTTCCCAATAGCCCCATAGACCTTCCTTTGTGATAAGGCAAAACAAACCAACACTTTGCTCATGTCTAATAATGGAGGTAGCATTCTGTACCCGTAGTTGACCACTTCTCTATCAAGAGGGGGAAGGATGTTTCATCCCTTCCTTTGAATTCCTTTTCATCTTACATTAATTTGAATTCTGTTATCATTTAGTGTTTATATTTCTGTGTTCATTAGTCTCCACCTACTACTAAGCTTTAATGGAGTATTGCTGTCCCTTAAGAAATGATGAATGTCTGAGGGGATACCCATCAACTGGAGAATGACTGAACAATTTGTGGTGTATGATTGTGATGGAATACTATTGTGCTATAAGAAATAATGAACTAGATATGCTAAAAAAAAACCCAGAAAGATTTATATGAACTGATGAAAAATTAAATGAGTAGAACCAGGAGAACATTGTACACAGCAACAGCAACGTTATAAGATGACCAACTGTTCATGATTTAGCTATTCTTAGCAATATAACAATTCAAGACAACTGAAGGACTTATGATAAAAAATGCTGCCCATCACCACAGAATTGATGGATTCTGAATACAGATTGAAGTTTTTTTACTTTCTTTATTTTGGGGGAGGTTATTTTGGTCTGTGTTTTCTTTTACAACATGACTAATATGAAAATGTTTTACATGATTACACATGTATAACATATCAAATTGCTTGCCTTTTCAATGGGGTGCAGAGGGAAGGAAAGAATTTAGAACTCAATTTTAAAAACAAATGTTGAAATTTGGTTTTACATGATATTTGGGAAAATAAGATACCAAATTAAAATTAAAAATAAAAAAAGAAATAATGAATATGATGAACATGGAGAAGCATAGAAAGCTCTACATGAAATGATACAGAGGGAAGTAAACAGAGAAAAGAATATAATAAACACAGCAATTACTACAATGTAAGTGGAAAGAACAACCACTCACCCATGCAAAATCAAAAGTAAATGTTAAAAGTTATAAGGAATAAATACGGCTTAAAAGAGGGAGTCGAGAGGATGCTACCTACTCACCCTTTGCTGAGGTAGGAGGTTCATATGTGTGAACACTGCATATGTTTTCAATTGTGTTGACACTTTGTTCTTCTTCCTTTTTTGTCTTAAAATAACATTTATTTTATGGGATGGCTCTTTGTTTTTTTGGGGTGGGGTGAAAAGAATATGGGGGCAAACTATGATGATAATAAAAAGATATCAATAATTTTTTAAAAGGCATAATGGAAAAAACCCTAGCCTTGGACCTCAGAATACCAGCTGTGACACTTGTTAGGTATTAGACCTCGGGTAAGTCATTGAAGTTTTCTCTGTCTTATTTTCCTTATGTATTATGGGGAAAATATTTTCTAAACCTGAAGGGCAATGTAAATGAGAACTATGACCATTATAAGACAACTCCTATTAGGGACTTACAGAAGCAGTTCCCCCAAGACTGGCCTGCTCACCTTTGGGGGTGGAGTGGGGTGGTAAATTCTGTTGTCATTCATCTCTTGCCTTTTCTAGATCATTTTCATGTTGTTATTACATTGATGTCTTCCTAAAATGCCAGGTGAGTGAATTAAGATCATTGATTGAGAGTTAAAAGGGACTTCAGAGGTCAACTAAAGTTTTGAATATTGATTATGGATGATGCATACGGTTAGAGTGTTGAAGTTAGAATCAGGAAGACCTGAGTTCAAATTTTGCCTCAACCCTTACTAATTGTATGAACTTGGGCAAGTCATTTAACTACTCAGCCTCAGTTTCCCAATCTGTAAAATGGGGATGATTAATAGCACCTTCCTCCCAGGGTTATTGTGAGAATTAAATGTGAAACCTTAAAGTACTGTGTAGATACTAGCTATTTCTATTATAATTCTTTCAGTGTTACCATCCCACTTCAGCCTATCTTCATGGGATAGACTAATATTTTATGAGCCCCAAACTGATTACCATGGGGAACCGGGTAGTATAGTCTATGGGGAAGAATAATACTAATGCCTTTTCTCTGTTGATCATCCCTAATTTATCAATATACTTTTACATCTCTCTCTCTCTTTTTTGCACATATTTTTTTCCTTGAGAACAGACACTGTCGGCACTTTGCTCAGTGCCTGGCCCTTGGTAGCTGTTGAATAAATTCTGGTTGACTGCCTGGCTGAGTAGACCAGAGAATCAGGAGCTAGGAGATCCAGGTTTCGTGCTTGATTCTCCCACCATCTTGTTGACCACTCTCAATGACTGAAGAAGCTGCTCAGTATCACTCAGCATCAATCTTTCAGCCCATAAAATGGAACTGATCCTATTTCCCTTAGCTTAGTTTAGAGAAACAAGGTAATGCATGTGTAATGCAAGGTAATGCAAATTTATTGAAGTTTTCTGGGAAAATGATGCATCCCTCCAGCTGCAGGGAGTTGGGGCTTTTCAGTTCCCATTTTTCATGTGTTATTTTCCCTCATTAGAAGGTAAACTTTTAGGGGGAGGAACTATGTAGTTATAATTTCATCCCCAAAATTTAGCACAGTGTCTAGCACATACTGGGCAGCTAGGTGGTGCCATAGTGCATAGAGTCTGGAGTCAGGCTGACTCATTTTCCTGAACTCAAATCTAGCCTCAGACACTTACTAGCTATGTGACCGTGGATAAGTCACTTAACTCTGCCTCAGTTTCCTCATCTGTAAAATGAGTTGGAGAAGGAAATGGCAAGCCGCTCCAGCCATCTTTGCCAAGAAAACCCCAAATGTGGTCATAAAGAGTCAAGACATGACTGACATGATCGAACAACAACTAGGACATAGTAAGTACTTGATGTATGCTCATTGACAGTTTATGAAGATGATGTACTGTAAGAAGTATCCCTTTGAAATTGAATTTTTCTGGCCTATACATCATCTGGCACTTGTTTGTTTTCAATACTTGCATAATTTTAGAAGGATAAAGGTAGATGTTTGTACATAGAACATCCTTCCCTTTACCCTATGGTAGAAGACTGATAATTAAGAGCCAGAAGGGACTATAGAGTCAAATAGAATGTAAGCTCTCTGAGGGGAAGATCAGTTTTTCATTTTTATCCTTCCCCTTGTCTCTCAGTGCCTACCACAGTGCCTTGCATTTAGGGAACACTTAATACATATTTATTAATTTAAATCCCTTACTCTGGGCAGCGAGGTGGCATAGTGAATAGAATACCAGGCCTGGAGTCAGGAAGACCTGAGTTCAAATTTGATCTCAGACACTTACTGTGTGACCCTGGGCAAGTCACTTAACCCTGTTTGCCTCAGTTTCCTAATCTGTAAAATAAACGGGAAAAGGAAAATGGCAAATCACTCCAGTATCTTTACCAAGAAAACCCCCTAAGGGGCCAGAAATAGTTGGATATGACTGAAAAAAATAGATGAGTAAAAACAGGACAATGACACCCTTTAACTTTACAGCTGAGGACAAATGAGGCCTAGAGTCTAAGTACCTTGCCTAAAGTCACACAGATAGTAAATTGGAGTGGTAGGTTTTGAATGCATATCTTTTTACTCCAAATCCAGTGTTTATCTCACTATAGGACACTTCGAATTTCCAATGACAGCAAACCCTGAAGGTTTTGTTTTAGGTATTAACAGAACTTACACGAGTTTAGAATTTTTAATGCAGCTGTGAATCAGAGACGCCTGAAGTAGGCAGCTGCTGTTATCATTCACAATCAGAGGCTCTAGATATACTTGCTCTTACTTGGTGCAAAAATGAGGAATGGTATGCATCTTAATGGAACTTCTCCATTAAAAGATTTTGGAAATAATATATGAAATTAATGATTTGCAAGAATAGTTTTAAACACTTGAAAACACGGCTAACCTATAGACCTTCCATGTACCACAAAGAAATTCATTCTCTGGTTAAAAATGAATCCCAAAATTGTTTTTGATTTTTGTTTAAAATTCAAATGTCTGATGTTCCCAAATTGAACAAATGATATTTAAAAAAAAATATCAGCCTCCAACATCTGCAGATTATGATTTGCATTTTGAAATTGGCTGCTTGAATTGAACAAGGATGAACACTGTCAGTCTTCTTTCATTCACTCGTTTTATTTAATGAAATGCTAGAGGTCAACTCTTTGTCCTTAAATTAGTTACTCTAAAAATCTTTTTGTACTTTTCAGCTTGTTATGATGTCTTCCAAGCAGAAGAAAAGGTTGCCATTAATTATGCCTTTGTTGAATATGGATATCTATTCATAGTTAGTTGAACAGTTTCAAACAAAATTAGCATTGAGCAACTCTCAGACCAGCTTTAGGTTGGTTATCAAGAATTTTTTTTTTTCTTTTGCTAAGAGAATGCTCTTCGGCAAGTGTGCATTATCTAATATATTCAGCTTTCAGTTGCTAATTTTTTTCCCGATGAAGATGGGCTTAATTGAGGTTGTGCTTTTAAGTTTGTAGAGCTCTTCAGCATCTCATACAAAAGCATCTAGAGGCCTTTCATTTGTCTTGAGTACGTTTTAGATGTACAAATATTATTTACTTTAAACTCCAAATCAAAAGGTGCACTATAACTGTTTTAAATGAAACATTATTCAGGACTGAAACATATCTATATCTATATCTATCTATCTATCTATCTATCTATCTATCTATCTATCTATCTATTCAAAGCAGTACTTTTTTCCCATTATCTCCTAATTTATGTGAAGGGAGCTCTGTTAACAAATTTTAGGATAAATATTGCAGGAACAGTTTAACAGCTCATCTCAAACTGGCACTTAATAAGGGAATTCATTCCCAGGCCTTCGAAAGGCAAGTCTCATATACCTATCTTACAGCTGAGCTAGGAAGACAGTTTCATGTTTTAGCCTCAGCTAAATGTCTTGGTGAGTAAAGCAAGGTAAGATGTATTGCCTCATTCCTTAGAATGTTAGGAATATGAAATTCATCAGCAAAATGGATATGGTGTTTTTATATATAGGAGTGTTTGCTCTGGAGATTATTAGGGCTACAATACTGCCTGGAAAACTAGGAAATTCAAGTTTGGGTTCAGACCTAATGATCCTAGCTTTAGTTTTGGGCATTCCTTCTGATTCATAAGCATACTGGTCAAGGAACAACAACAAGAAGCATACTGGTGTGAAGAACTTGGACCTGGGGATGTAGCTAGGGGGAGGGGGAGAAAGCCCCTTTGTTAGTACATTGAGAATAACAGTATCAGAGGCATCATGAAAGTCTGAAGTATGGGATTTTTTTTCAAAGAAAAACAAATTGCTAGACTAACAGATCAGTCAGAAGGAAAAAGAAATTGCAAAAGCAACTCAGAAGAGCAGAAGTATTTCCTATTTGTAAAAACACAAAAGAGTTGAATATTTTCTTTTCTCAAAAAGGATGAATTTATTTTACAATTTTGATTCTCTTTTCTTTCTATTACCCCTTTCCATTCTCTTTCCAGCATCCTCAGATGGAGTCTTCTGTTGTTCAGCATTCCCAGGGATGAGATAGTAACCTTACGGTGCGTTTATGAGTAATATACATTTTTCATTTTAAATGGAAGCTTCTAATAACATTGTAAAGTAAGGATTTGAGGTCTCTCCGATTATCATGGTATCTCCTTGAGCAAAACCTCTGAGAAATGTGAGAGAGGTGACTCATTGGAATGAGGAAATTCCTTATCTGCCTATAATTATTTATTAAAATGGGTTAAAGAGATGGGGGAAAAATCACCACTGTCTGGGTTAGGAATAGCATGTTAACAGTACATAGAATGTGTAGGGGGAGGAGGGAGATTAACATCATGGTCAAGAAAATGTTGGCTATACACGTTCCTGAAATCTGACATTTACATTGTTTCCATGTAAATATTAAAACAAATAATACATACATATGCATATATATGCATATAATGTATATACGTACATATATGAACACACAGCCATTTGTTGCATTTAAAAACTTGAGTCCTGCTAATAAAAATGTAGGTGACAAAAATTATTTATAAATAGGATAAAATAGAATGAATGATTTTTTTTTTTGGTTGGGGGGGATGGGGAGGAGGAGAAGATTAAGCCAGCAGACCTTGCTTAGATGGCTCTAATTCAGCTACTTAAGTCCAAATTGGAAAGGCGATTTCTAACACAATTGCTTCTATGTTTAGTGGAGATGGATCTTACCGCCTCCTTTAGTGGTTTGAAGAATTTTATAAACTTAGCATACCATCGAACCATCTTTGGGGTCAACTTCCCACTTGTGCCTTTAGCTCTTGAGCTCGTACTTTTATGGCGCCTTCCAATATATAGGATTTATCTTCAGTTCTGAGAAGAGCTTTTAAACTTAATCCCGCACTGGAGTACTAATTTGATTCCTCAGCCTTAAAACAGGACTTGTGATTCACTTCCACCAGATGCAATAGATTTGTTTGGTCTGCCCTCTCAATAAATGTAGGTTTTCTGTTGATTTTTTTTGGGGGGGGCTAGTGGGGCAGAATGTGTGTGTGTCTCTGGGTGTGTTGGGGGGGGGGGGTGGATCTCAGTTACAAAAATGTAACATTATTAAAGTACCAGAAAGCCTTTCTTTTCCTCAAGTCCAGAAATAAGATTACTCTAAGGACAACAATCACCTTGAAATGATAGCTATAATCAATTTCCTTAAAGCATTTTGAAGCCCATTACAGTAAAAATAAAACTACAGTCTCTGAAAATGAGAGATTTTCAGATAAAACAAATACACTGTAGCCTGATTTCCGGTTTCCTTATTTTGGCTTATCACAGAATATTTGAGTTATATAATGTGCTGTAAGAAGTATTAGAAAAAATCACTTTAAAAAATGTGGATTCTGTCACCATATGTTACCATGATTATAATATGGGTTGGAGATTTCCATTCTAAAAAATAGCTTTAAAATGTTATTCATTTTGTTGTTGTATTTGGAAAGGATTTGTGGAAAGGGGTAAAAAAGAGTACGTGGTGCCAGGTTGTTTAACCTAGTATAAAGGGATTTTCCCCCCTTTCCCATCTAAACAGTAAATGTAGAAGTAATATTTTAGGAATAAAGTATCCTGTAATTCTATTCAATCATGCAGATATTTTTAAGTTTTCTATCATGATTGCTGCCTGTATAATGAAAATAAGATCAAAAGGTTGGAGGTAGTATTGGTAAACCTGTATTTTTATTTCTTTAAGTACTACAAATTCTGAAAAGATAATATCAAGTAAAAAATTCAATTTTAGCAATCACTTCTTCTTAAATCTGCCAAAAAGAACTCTCTCTCTCTCTCTCTCTCTCTCTCTCTCTCTCTCTCTCTTTCTCTCACTTTCCTCCCTGTTCATATCTGAAGGAATGTTCTGCATTTGTGAATGGCCTTGGTTTTTCTGAAACATATATCATCCCGTCAGTCTATAACATTATTAGTGAAAATATGTTTATGGCTGAATAGAAAGAAAAGAGATGCCCCATGTCATAATTTGGGAAATGGAGGGTACTTATAAAAATATACAGCTGGAAATATTGTCATTCTCAGGGTTTTTTCCTTTGGCAGCTTATTGCCTTAGGAACAATTTTCATTAACTTTACTAACATTGTACTTCTGTTTATCTGTCTACTACCATCTTAACAAAGTAAATCATTGCAGTGCTTCCAGTGTCTCTCCCCACTGTTGCTCTCCACCCCCCACCCTCCCAACCCCAACATTTGTTATACCATAAATAGGGGAACATTCTGTAATAGTATAATGGCATAAATTGAATTTTTCCCAGAATGATTTAGGGAAGCCCAGAATCCATTTTTTAGTTTGTTGTTTAGACTCAAGCAGGCATAAAATCTCGACCATCTATTTATCATGTAGTTATTTTAATGTAAACATTTGTCCATTTAGATGAAGTGTTTTCATTATTAAGCTAATTTCCACATGTTTCAGATAGACTGATGAGTTCGAAGCCGAGCACTTGCTGATGCGAAACCAAATTCTGTCCCAGCTCAGCCTGCTGTCAGATATGTCTTCATTAGTTTTTGTCATTCACCGATGGCGAATGCTGTCTAAATGAGATGACGATCAGGCCCGCCTTGATAACTTGCCTTATCTCATTAGTTTTCACATCAAAGTTAATCAGCAATGTGAATTGTAATTGCTAGAAGAGACAATGCAATAGATCACTGGGCGCTTTTTTTTTTCTATGGCATCTTGAAACATCAGCAGGCTGGTGCGAGGAGATAGGCTCGGAGAGAAAATGATGTGGAAGGCATAATAAGCAAGCTGCTCGGAATTAATGAGCTTACCCAATAAGAAAAGAATAGCCAATCAATGTGAGTTGGGCAAATATAATTTAGAAATAATTGCTTGATTGGTTGCCTATAGTGGACTGATTTGGCCACACACAAAGATTAAGAATTAAGATGTCAAGGCAAAAAATTATTTGGCAACTGGGGGCATGTAATTTTTTGTTTCCTTTCCTTTATGCCTGAAAGAGATGGGTGTTTGATAGGTTATTCCCCCAGAATGAAAACATGAGATAGACACACACTCTTTCTCTTTCTGTTTCCTTTACAATGCAGCCTCATTCACTGTGATACATCAGGACTGGGAGGCAGAAAGAGATGGATTAAAAACCAAAATGAAGTTTCCATTAATAGGCATCGTTCCCAGAGGTCACGTAAGTTGTATGAGGACGTCCATGAGGTGTTTGTATTTGGAAGGAGTTGCTGAAATATTTGGAGGGATGCTTAAGCGACAGCTACAAAATACGGCAACTGTTTGCTCTGAGCCTGAGGAGTTCTTACATTCTCCATGCTTCTGAGGCCCCTTCCCCACAGCTATTCCCCAATTAGTAAAGAAGCCTTTCTCTATTCTTCTATCTAAGCTATTGGGAAGGCTCAGCCAGAAGGTAAATTTGCTTTGATCTGCATTACACCTAATTGAGTCACCAGCAATGTCTCTATCCCAACATCCAGAAATGTGAAAATGTTAGATTATTTCACTGGGGGTTAAACCTAATTTTCGCGTGTTCTGCATTAACCTATTAGGCTGACTCATCTGCATTGCTAATGTGGCTCAGGCAGCTGTCACTGCTAAAGAAAAACATGATCACGCAATCCTTGAATGAATGATTCCAGCTCTGATTAGTGCTAGTGAAGTTAGCTGAGCCCTAGTGATAAGGAAGGAAAATTCCCAGGTTGCCAATAGCTTTGAAAATTATCAGACTGTGGGCAAAAATGTACCTCATGACTCACAGGCTTCAGTCCAAATGCAGAGTTGAGTGACATTATTTAAGACTGTTGAAGGCCATCTATGGAGGCTAACTCAAATTGTCACTTGCATAAATGCTGGTGTTTATTTTAAGGGACTAATATAATGGATGCAGATTTAAATGCTAATATAAACCAGCCAGACACATAAAATTGTGGGGCTTTAACTTTTGTGTCTTTTATTAACACATATTACACTGTAATGTTTTTTAGATGAATTGGAGAAATCAGAAGGATGCCTGCCACGCTGAGCATTTGATAAGGATGACTTTTCAAGACTTCGGGTTTCTCGAAGATGCTCAGATCATGTTTGCACTTTTGCTCATCTTTTGTCAGGTCTCAAAAATAAAATGAAATAAAATAAAATCCAGGGATGGGAGAGAAATTCAGCAGCCATTGGCTAAAACCCTGTTTTTCTGTATTTAATTGCAATGTTCTATTTGGGTATTTGTGCTCATCCTGGGGCTTTGTTCACGTTGAGACAGGCAGTAATCTCAAGCCTTTAACTTACTTCTTCCCGTCTATCTGATTTAAATAGCGAAAAGGCAACAATAACACATCCCCTTGAGATGTAAAAAATTTCGGAATGAGTTAGGCTGCCCTGCAGTAGAGCTAGGAGCCAATCTAATCCGATTAGTGCCTTCCAACAATGGACCTTCCTCACCCATTGTGGACAGAAGCCTTTACTTTATTTGTTTCTATTAGCCAAGAAGGAGAGTTATCAGAAAAGTGGAATTTTGTCCCATCAGATTGCCCAGACAATCAACAAAAACAAATTGAGAAAATAGTCTAATGTGTCAATATTTATCTTCTGGCCCTAATTGTCTGCAAAGAGGACTTGTGGAGTGTGCAAAGTTTACAGCACGGGCTTTATCTCTTAGCTCTTGATTCTCTCCATTGTAGAGTTATAGTAGCAGCTACTCACATATAATGATGTTTAAGAAGGGTAATAACAGTTGCAGTATAATAGAAGCTTTTTAAAGGGGGAGAAAGCCTGGATTTGCAGACAACTAGAACACATGATTGACATGGTAGAGGGAATAGGAAAAAATGGCTTTAAATTGAAATCCATATATCTTTAAGAGTAATTTGTGACCAAGTCACAAATGTATAGGAGTAGACTAGAAGAATATTGTTTGTGTATCTTCTTTTAAGATTGTACCCACCCTGTTTAGCAGCCTTTCCTCTCTCTCCACAGCCTCTCATTTCTGCATCCCTTTCTACCCCAGTCCTTGTTGATACTTTAGTCAGGTGATGGAAAGAATCATCAACAGAAGCTTCCATCATTTCTGAGGTGTCACGCATAAGCAACTTATCTGAACTGGGGGAGATTACTGTTAACAGAGCCCCTTTCCCTATGTCCAGCTCAAAAACGACCTCTTGACTAGTGCCTTGAGATGAGTTGTAGCTCCCAATTCAGGCTGAGAAGATAGCAATTGGTTCCTAATCTGTTAGAGCCATCCACCCTGTATTGGGCCATAGAAACACAACAGTAATTCTCTGGAGTTCAACCGTTAACTCCAACCTATCATTGAAAGTTAATGTTTTCTCTCCCTGGCTAGATCAGATAGCGTTTTAGGAAGCCTATGGTATCACTATACCTATGTGGGAATGTTAACAAACCTATGAGTGATGAATTCATGATCTTATCTTTTAGTAAATTAAATCAGCCTTCCCTGTGAACACTCAAGTTTTTAGAATGCCTGAGCATTTTTTTTTAAACCTCTCTGAGTTACAGACCACTTTTTCTCAGATAATTTTCTTTGCAGAATTTATACCCGTTCTGCTGGCCTCTCCTCCTTTGATTATATCATATGTCGTCATTATGCCACAGAAGATTTTTTCTTTCTTCCAATGGCTTCTTAGGGAAACATATTTTAATATTTGAGGGTCATCATCAACAGTCAGAAGTAACAGACTCTCTATGGATCTCTAGCGCTAAGTTCCATGGCACAACAGTAGCAGAAACTGAGCACAGCACTAGACACATTTGAGATGACCAAGAAACCCTTAATGGTGTTCATTCGATTGAGGAGCAAGGATAAAATGACAGTCCTTGCTTCAAGTTTTTGTTAACCTAGAGGAGGGTTTTTGTTATTGTTTCTAAATCCTTTATTCACAGTGGAAAATACATTTATGCATACATTAAAATCTTACTCTTCACAGAAACATAACTAAGGAGAAGGAACTCTGACCCCACAGGAATATGTAGGCATAAACTCCACTGATAAGGGAATGAAGTATAAGTTGAGACTGCTGGTTAACTGGAAGATTTCAATTCCTTGACCAGTCTCTTCTTCTTGAAGACTAGTACGTCATGGTATGCTAATGAGGTTTAAATAAGGGGAAGACTTTAGCATTCACCTAATGCACCTCCCTTATTTACAGATGAAGAAAGACCCAGAGAGGTTAAGTGATTTGCCAGTGGTCACACAGCTAATAAAGATTACAGCTAGGTTTCAAACTTCAAGGCTGAGGTTCTTTCCATTCTTCCACATTACCTCACCATGAAGCTATGAAAGAATCAACCCTTTTGCTTTCACTGTTTTTATTTTTTTTTTGTCATATAATTTTAATATTTGAAGTATTACACATACGGCATAATGAATGGAGAATCACTCTTGAAGCCAAGACATGGGTTCCAGTCTCATCTCTGATATCTTGGCTATATAGTCCTGGACAAGTTATTTAACTTCTGAGTCTTCATTTCCTCACCTATAAAATAAGGAGTTTGATTAAGTGAGATCTGGACTATAAGACTATTCTCTAAGACTATAAGTTGCAAAGAAGGTGCCAATCTGTATTGAGAAAAAGAGTTTCATCATTCAGGTATTGCTGATAGCAATGCTAGTTCATTGCATATCTGACCCATTCTTTTCCTTATAAAAATGTAAGTATGAGATGTGGTCAGAGTTTGGGAATCCCTCGAAGAACTCAGGATGAGGAGTGGAAAATTTGAGCCTGGGCAAGGTTGGGCATTTACTGAGTTCAAGGAAAATCAATCATCTCTGCTTAATAAAAGAACTGAAAAATCCAAGGCAGAGAAATAATGAAGTCAAGATAAGGAGAATTTAGTTTCATGGTATAGAAGTATAGAAGTCACTAACAGTTCTTATTCTCCCTCAGCAGGAAGAAACAACAGAGTACTCCAGCTCACTCCCTAACCCAACTATCTTTTTGGTGTTCTAGAATCTCTACAAATGGGGACTATGTCACATGTTCTCATTCTTTCCCTCTCTCCTTCTTTCCCTCTTTCTCTCTCTCCCTCCCTTCCTGTCTCTCTCTCTCTCTCTCTCTCTCTCTCCCCCTTTCCCTCTCCCCTCTCTCTCTTCTCTCTATCTCTTACCCCCCACCATTTTCCTACCTGAATGTCTTTAAAAGTTGATTTAAGAGTAAATTTCATATTTCTTGTACTAGATGAGTACAAGTTTTGTGAAACTTAAGTGCTAGCTATAGTCCTTAACAGAGGAGTTTCTTAGATAGAAAATAGAAATTCTGTGAGCAGCGAAACAGAAAGATGAGGGTTGACTTTCTAGTGGTTGAGAGAAGTTGACATGCTACACATAAGCACTAGGGAAAAATATCAAAACCGCTGTGGAGAACTGGAGAACAATAGGGGAAGAACCTTACTTTGTGGTTAGTGTATATAATTCAGACCAAACACAAGAGAGAGATAGAGATAGTGAAATAGATAGATAGAGCAGATAGATAGTTTTTTTCTGAACTGCGATGAGTGTAGAACACAACAGGGAGTTGTGACCATACAGACCATACAGAGAAGGGGTGAAGAAAATAATCACAAGTTTAATGCGGGGAAGACTCTTTGGTGGCCAGATAGGAAGATGTCTTTCACCTTTTCCCGTCCTCACTCTCCTCCTCACCCTTTACCCCCACTCTTCTGGCCCCAAAGGATTCACTGGGGCCAAGCGACTGTGCAGCAGAACAGGGTAGCTAGGAACCAGAGGAGATGGCCTCCCAGTCCACACTGAGAACAGAGTCTAGTAGGGATTTGGATTCCCACCAGGCCTGGAAAGTATTAACTTAAATCTATCTGGACTGGAGATCTGACTCTGATTTAGCATTGACCAGAGAGTAGTTTAAGGCTAGAGAAAGGATCTAAACCTAGGTACACTATAATCTTCACTTACAGATCTGTACCTGAGAACTTTATATTAATGGGGCCTTGGAAATAATTATGGAGTACATAAAGATTTGGAATCTAGTAGAAGGGAGAAGGGAGAGAAGAAGGGGAAATATAAGTACCAGATCTCAAAATGTATTACAAAGTAGAAATTATTAAAAATGATTTGGTATTGGTTTAAACAAATAGAGGTCAATCAGTGAATCTGATTAGGTAAGGTATATAACACAGAGAAACAAATGATTATGGTAATACGGTGTTTGACAAACCCAAAGACTCCAACTATTAGGGAAAGTGCTCAATGTTTGGCAAAGTCTTCTGGGGCAAATGGAAAGCATTTTGGCAGAATTGGGTACAGATTAACATGTTACACAGTATATCATGATAAATTCCAAATGGGTATATGATCTAGCCATAAAAGCTGACATCATAAGCAAATTAGAGGAATAAGGTTGAAACTGTCTTTCAGATCTTTGAAAAGGAGAAAGAGCTTATGAATAAAGAAGTGATAGAATCATAGAAAATAAAATGGACAATTTTGATTATATAAAATTAAAAAGTTTTGTACAAACAAATCTAATGCAGTTAAAATAAGAAAAGAAATAGGTAACTGGGGGGGGGAATCTTTGCAGTAAATTTATCTTCTAAAGGTCTCATATCCCAGTTATATAAAGAACTGATTCATATTTATAAAAATAAAGGACTTGAACAGGCAGTTTTTACAAAAAGAAACCCAAGTTATCAATAAACATAAAAAAAATGCTTCAAATTGCTAATAATTAGAGAAATGAAAATCAAAGCAACTCTGAGGTTCTACTTCATACTCAAATTGGTAAAGATGACAAAAGAATAAAATGAAAAATACTGGGGAGCTCTGGGAAATCAAGAACACTAATTCATTGTAGGTGAGGCTGTGAATTGGTCCCAGTATTTGGGGAAAATCAATTTGGAATTATTCCCCAAAAGTAACTGAATTGTGCTTGCTCTTTAACCCCACTATATCACTACTAGGCCTATTCTAAAAAGAACAAAAGAAGAAGAAAAGGATCCATATGTAGAAAAATATTTATAGCATCTCTTCCTATTGTAGAAAAAAACACTAGAAATTAAAGGGTTCCAACCTATTAGGTAATTACTAAACAAATTATGGTATATAATTATATTGGAATGTTATTGTGCCACAAAAATGATGAAATGGACAATTTCTGAGAAAACTGGGAAAACCTTTATGATATTATACAGAGCGAAGTATGAAGAAGACAATTTACACAATGGCAACACTATAGAGAAAAACAACTTTGAAAGATTTTGGAACTCTGACAGAATTCAATGATAAACCTTTGTTCAGTCTAAAGGCTTGGCAATGAATTGTATCACCCACCTCTTTCCAGAGAGGAGATGGACTTAAAATCTATAATGAGACATACATTTTTGGACATTGCCATGGCCATGGGTGCAGTTATCCCTTTCACATTGCGGGGCTAGGGGCACAGCATCCCAGTTATTTGGAAAATCTACATAAGGTTTTTTGGCCTTCTCTTCATACCAGGGAAGAAGTCTGATTTTTTTTCTTTTCTTTTATGGGTTGTTTGCAGTACCTTATTATAAAATTTGGGTTAAGTATTTGGCCAGAGACTTTATATCATCTGCTGACCTTCTTGTGTCATCTATGGCTTCCACAAAACTCCCCCAAAGACCTGAGATATATCAAAACTGCAATGGGGAAACCTGCAGTGTGGAAGGGATAACTATATTTGTTTTACTAGAGTAAATGTGTTTGTCGTAAAGGTTTTCTTTTCTTTTAAAATTTGTTCAAATGAGGGAGAGGGGAGAGTAATAATAAAAAAATGTTTTGAAAGAAAAAATTATTTCCACCTTCCCACCAATATAATTGTCTGGTAGAACTGGTTACATTAAAGGTTTTAGTTAGTTGTTATACTGTCACTGGCTAGTCTGATGTTGAGTGATAGCTTACCCAGATAGTGACAGAGGATACAGTATTCTCCCTCTTCCCTCCACTAATTCAATCCATGAGGATAGCCTTTGGCAGTATTCTGAGGATGAAAAGTGTCTGTGGCCATTAAAAATATATGTGTGCTCCCAGACTGTTGAATGCAGCTCTTAAGAAGAATCTTGTTCAAACCCAGTCCCATGTCGTTCTCCCTCTATCCTGAGTCCCTGCAACCTACATGTACCCTGGATCACCCTGACTCTTGATTATATCTCTGTCTCTATCTCTGTCTCTATCTCTATCTCTACCTCTACCTCTACCTCTATCTCTATCTCTATCTCTATCTTTATCTCTATCTCTATCTCCATCTCCATCTCCATCTCCATCTCCATCTCCATCTCCATCTCCATCTCCAACTCCATCTCCATCTCCATCTCTATCTCTATCTCTATCTCTATCTCTATCTCTATCTCTATCTCTATCTCTATCTCTATCTCTATCTCTATCTCTATATCATCAGGGCTATCAAATCTACCCAGTCACAGACAGGTTAGGGACCTGGCCAGGGCCCAAGGAGAAGCACAGGATGAATCAGTGCCGACCTATTTATCTTCTGGCAATTTATCCTTATACTTGAAATAACACATTGTGCTTAGTAAACTCATTTCTGTCTTGTGGGGTCATTTCATTTTCTCTTAGTTTCTCTTCCCTCTTTCTTCTAGTGTTTTGAGTTTTTAATCTTGGCACAGTCCTCTACTCTTCACACTCTCTCACCTTACACATCTATTTAGTTGACACATCTTACCATTTTTACCTTTGCAAACATCATTCTGATCCAATCCCTCCTCCCCATTCACAAAGCTATCATCTTAGTAAGCCCTCATCACCTCTTCCTTATTATTGCAATTAGCTCCTAATTGGTCACCCAGACTCAAGTCTTTCACCACTCTGGTCCAATGTACAAGCTTCTGCCAAAGTAATTTTCTCTAAGCATACATCTGACCTTGTGACTCCCCTACTCAACCAACTTCAGTGGCGTCCTATTGCCTCTAAAATAAAATTTAAACTTCTCTGTTTAGCTTTTAAAGTTCTGTATAATCTGGCCCAAACAAACCTACCTTTCTCTGTTTCATGGAACATTACTCCTACACCCATACTCTGTGATCCGGCCAAACTGACTTTTCTCTGTTCCTCCCCCAAAACGCTTCCTCCATCCTTCTTGTGCCCCTGTGATTGATAATCTCCCCCAGGTCTAGAATGCATTCCCTCCTTGCCTCTGCTTCATGCTCCTTCTCTTTCTTTAAAATTCAGCTCAGGCACCTTCTTCGTGAAATCTTTCCTACCCCACCCCAACTATTAGTGCCTGTTATATTTAATTACTTTGGGTATGTATTTATTATCTTTATATTTATGATGGATTTGTACTGTATATGTATATTTGTGTGTGTGTGTACTTCTTGCCTCCTTATTAGATTGTAAGCTCATTGATAGTAGAGATTATTTCATTCTTTGTATGTTAGCCCCATCACCTAGCAGACAGTAGATACTTAATAAGTATTTGCCAATTGATTTAATGGACCTTTTGAAAAACAACATACAATAAACAGAATGACATCCTTAAAGTCTCCGATCTTGTCACTCCTAAACTAAGAAAAGCAATTCCTACCTCCTCCAATACCTTGGCCTTGATAGAGAATTTAGTTGAGTTTTTTGATAGTAAACAGAGCAGCTCCAGAACCTGGGAAGATAAAGAGCATGGACTGTGGATCATGTGGGGAAGAGTAAGAGTTGGGTAGGTTGGAAGTAGAAATGTCAAAGGAATGGAGACTGAGCCAGCTGTACCTATCAGTCACTTTCTTTGTATAGAGCCCAACACCAAAAAAGTCACGCAACCAAAAGTCAGGCTCAATTGGGAATTAAACTTTTGTGAACAGAAGACATGTAATCAATTTTAGTTTTCTAGGTAGGCATTTTGCACGTGCAACAGGTATTTGGGAAGTAGAATAATAACTGACATCAATACACTGCTTTACCTAAAATATTTTATTGGATCCTCACTACAACTCTTCCAGGTAGATTCCACAGGCATTACTACCCCCTCACATCCCCCCATTTTACAGATGAGGAAACTGAGGCTTAGAGAGGTTAACTGACTTACGCAAGGTCACAAAGTTAATAAATGCCAAGGATGATATTTAAATCCAGATCATCCTGACTACATGTTCAGCATTCTCTCCACTATTACTTACATTGCCTCAACAAAAAGAAGGAAATAATATTGCTAGACCCTTAATAATACAACATTTGGATTTATATTGTTACTGCATCTCTCAGAGAGTAGGCCAAGCTGTTATTTGGTCTGTAATTTGGTTTGTGGTTAGTTATTTCGTTAGTTATGTGGTTAGTTTTGGCTATTACTAAATCTTATTAGGAAGCAAAAGCTTAACCTGAAATGTTTTGGGGACATGAGCAAAATGTCCCTGATTCTCTCACCCCTTCACTGTGGCTGCGTTTTCTTTCCTTAGTATCATTATGTATATTGTTTTGTTGATTCTGTTTACTTCACTTCACATCTGTTTTTATAAAATTTCCTGTACTTCTCTGGATTCATCATATTCATTATATTTACATATCACAACTTGTTTCACCATTCCCCAGTGAAAGAGAATTTCCTTTTTTTTTTCCAGTATCAGACTTTGAAAATTAATCCAAAAGGGATTGATGGGAGATCACACACTGTGGAATTATGATACATATATGTAATATGTATATATTTAACATAAAACATAATCAATACACAATACATTTCAATTCAATAATACGCTTATTGACTTGTGACTGACAATGAACGCTGTTCACATCTAGAGAAAGAACTGTGGAGTCTGAATGCAGATTGAAACATACTATTATCACTTTTTTTCTTTCTTGTGTTTTTTCCCCTTTGTTCTGATTCTTTCACAACATGACTAATGTGGAAATATGTTTAGCATGATTGTTCGTGTGTAGCCTATACGGAATTGCTTGCTGCCTTGGGGAAGAAGGAGGAAAGGAGAAAAACTTGGAACCAAAACTATTATAAAAATGAATGTTGAAAACTGTATTTACATGTAATCAGAAAAAAATAGAATACTATTGAGTAGTTTAAAAATATACTTATTAAGTACCTACTATGTGCCATTGGTTCTTTTTCAAAATAAAGGACAAATAACAACAGCAAAAATTAAGTAGCACAAGAATTCTCTCCATTTTGTCCTGCATTTTAAATGCAACAAGTAGGAAAGAATGAAGGAAGGAAAGAAGGAAGGAGAGAAAGAAGGAAGAAAGGAAGGAAGGAGGAGGGGAGGAAGGAATAAAGAAGGGAAGGGGAAAAGGAAAGAGGGAAGAAAAGAAGGAAGGAAGGAAAGGAAAAAGGATAAAAGAAGGCAAAGAAAAAATAAGAGAAGGAAGGAAAGGAGGGGAAAAAGGAAACTGAAACTTAGAAGATGTATACTTTTTGTTTCTGTGTGTGCTCCCCTCCCCCCTTGTTTATCCTTCACTTGGAAGGACCAGTGACATCACATGTCTTGATTTGGGTGTGAACTGGATTTAAGAGAGGCAGAATTGCACAGATTCATCATCCTCACTCTTTTTTCCAGGCCATCACAGTTCAGCAACAGGACCAAAGTCAGAATGACCAGTGATAACCCAGAATGCAGTGAAGACCTTGGTGTCTTTGATGCTTAACCAAGCTTCAGTTGCCTTCATCTACCCATGGGGGAAGTCTTCACCTGCTTGGGATATATACCCCCTAACTCACTGAGGGGTTTAAGGCCTGTTGGTTACTTTCAACCTGGTTTAGTCCATCTGCCAAGATGTTTTTCCCATGGTGTGGCTTAACTACATGTCCCTGATAAACCACTCAGATTTATCTCACCTTAGTTTACCTCCTTCCACAGTGAACTTTATGACCTCTCCCCTTTCCCACCTAGAAGACACGTGGTTAATGAAGCACAACCATTTTGTGCGTCTCAAGTCATCATCAGGCATTTTTCTTAAAGAATGTCCAGTAAGAAATTTTGTCAAAATCTTTTAAGTATAGTGGTCTCCTGTGATATAAAACTGCTGTACTGGAGAGAAAAATGGATGCATAAGGCTTTCTGTAAATATCTGCTAAAATAATGAGTCCAATATAAACATTAAAAGTTTAGAAAAATAGTATATGGATTTGAAAGAGTGTCTAGGGGATTTTGGTTCCATAAACATAATGTTTTTGGCAGCCTGGGATAGCTGTAATCCTGCTCCCATAAATTTCATGTTATTTAAAGAGGAACTGGGCCTATTTTCCTCCAGCCAGATAAGAAGCACCCTTGCATCATGAATAAACTCCAAAGCTTATGTGAAAATTCATTTGGCTTTATCACGGAAATTTTCCCATTTCAGGCCCGCATACAATAGAAATGGCTTTCTTTTAACTGTTTTCAGGATACCACATTTAAGAGAATGTTGCAAAATAAAAGGGGTCACTTCAGCACAGCTGAGAATGGATAGTGGAAATACTGGGGCCCCCAGCTATGGGAGGTGACATGTGGCTCTAACCCAAGCATATGCAGCAGGCTTTCTAGTTCCCAGGCACCTACACAGTGCAGCACACAATGCTACTTGTTCTCTGGTCCCTCATTAAAAGACTGAGCCCTGGGAAATATAGGGCTAGCTGAATGGAAGGAGAGGGCTCTTTCTGCTGATATTAGCCAAATGTCCATTTTTCTTAGCCATACCAAAAAAGGACAGAAGAATATTGAAGGACAATGTCTCTATCCTCTACCCCCACTCTCTCTCTGTCTCTCCATGTCTCTTTTCTTTCTCATCTCTCTCTCTCTCTCTCTCTCTCTCTCTCTCTCTCTCTCTCTCTCTCTCTCTCTCTTTCTCACACGCACACGCACACGCACACACACACACACACACACACACACACAACACTCACTCTAAAAGAATAATGGACTTGACAAATCAAGAGTTTTTAAACCTGGATTGTAGCAATTAAGCTAGAAAAGTAGCAAAAACATTGGATATGGTTCAGAAAACCTATATTCTAGTTCTTACCCTACCACTTAAAATGTGAAGAACTAAATTCATCATTCCCTACCCCTCCCTCCACAAAAGACTCTGCCCCTCTCCCTTAAATGCCTGCACGTGGGCTCGGCTCATAACAATAAAGTTAAGGCTGTCAGTACTATCACTATGATCTCTTTCGGATCTGTACCCTCCTCTAATTCCTACCACAACTGCCCTGTTTCAGGTGTGGCTCATCTGTTTTTGCCCGGACTATTCTAATAACCTTCCACCTGGTCTTCTTGTCTCTAGTTTCTCTAATCCATCTTTCCTATTGTTGTTTAAGTAAGTAGTCTTAATGTGATTTTTTTTTTGCTGTTTTTTTTTTTAGTTTTAGTTTTCAACATTCATTTCCACAAGATTTTGAGTTACAAATTTTTCCCTGTCTTTCCCTATCCCCACACCAAGATAGCAAGCATACTGAATACCTCTTCCCCCAATCTTCTCTCTCTTATTTCCTCCCCCACATTCCCTCTAACTTTCTAGTAGGGCAAGATGGATTTGTATACCCCATTGCCTGTATATATTATTTCCCGGTTGCATGTAAAAAAACAATTTTTTTAACATTTGTTTTTAAAACTTTGATTTCCAGATTCTTTCCCTTCTTCCCTCCTCACCCACCCCCACTAGGAAGACAAGCAATTCAATATAGATTGTACCCGTGTAGTTATGCAAAACGTTTCCATAGTAATTATATTGTAAAAGACTAACTATATTTCCCTCCATCCTATCCTGCCCCCCCATCTATTGTATTTTCTCCTTTGACCCTGTTCCTTTTCAAAAGTATTTGCTTCTAACTACCCTCTCCCCCTATCTGCCCTCCATTCAATCATCCTCTTTTTATCCCCTTTCCCCCCTACTTTCCTGTAGGGTAAAATACCCAATTAAGTGTATATATTATCTGCTCCTTAAGCCAAATCCAATGAGAGTAAGGTTGACTCATTCCCTTTCACCTTTCTGCTCTTCAACACCATTATAACAGTTTTCTCTTGCCTCTTTTATGTGAGATAATTTACCCTAGTCTATCTCTCCCTTTCTCCTTCTCCCAATATATTCCTCTCACCTCTTAATTTTATTTTTTAGATATCATCCCTTCATATTCAACTCATCATGTGCCCTCTGTCTATGTGTACATGTACACACATACTCAAATATGTATTTATATACACATACACCCTCCTATACACACATATAGTTAGATAGATAGATAGATACACACACATATGTTCCTTTCAACTATCCTCATACTGAGAAAAGTCTCATGAGTTACAATGATCATTTTTCCATGTAGGAATGTAAATGGTTCATCTTTAATAAGTTCCTTGTGATTTCTTTTTCCTGTTTACCTTCTCATGCTTCTCTTGCTTCCTGTACTTGAAAGTCAAATTTTCTGTTCAGCTCTGGTTTTTTCATCAAGAATACTTGAAAGTCTTCTATTTCATTGAATGACCATATTTTCCCCTGAAGCATTATACTCAGTTTTGCTGGGTAGATGATTCTTGGTTTTAATCCTAGGTTTTTTGACCTCCAAAATATCATGTTCTAAGCCCTTCAGTCCCTTAGTATAGAAGCTAAGCTGCTAGATCTTGGGTTATTCTGATTGTGTTTCCACAATACTCAAATTGTGTCTTCCTGACAGCTTGAAATATTTTCTCCTTGACCTGGGAACTCTGGAATTTGTCTATGATATTCCTAGGAGTTTTCTTTTTGGGATCTTTTTCAAGAGGTGATCAGTGAATTCTTTCAATTTCTATTTTGCCTTCTGATTCTAGAATATCAGGGCAATTTTGTTTGATAATTTCTTGAAAGATGGTGTCTAGGCTCTTTTTTGATCATGGCTTTTAGGTAGTCCAACAATTTTAAAATGATCTCTCCTGGATCTATTTTCCAATTCAGTGGTTTTTCCAATGATAGACTAGTACAGTGCGATAGACCCTTCCTGTTAGCCTGCCAGGCTGCTTCCAGCAGGAAATTTGTTTCTCTCTGTCACTTTGTGGTTTCCATAGCTCTAAAATTTGTGTAGAGTCACCTTTTACAGGTATTGGAGCAGGAGTTCAGACAAGTTCCTGCTTTTACTCTGCCATCTTGATTCTGTGCTTTTCTTGTCACTTCCATACTCAAAAACCTTCAGTGATTCCCTATTACCAGTACTAAATATATATGATAAGAAGCAAAATATACTTAAGGGGAAAAGGGAAAGTCAAAAGAACTCCACAAAGGAAGAATAGGACTTGTAGGAACAGGGTCTGTTATGTGTGTGGCTCTTTAACATTACACTTAAGGTTTGAGCCCATTCTCCCCAGAAAATTTGTGCATGCAAGAGGAGAGTGTGCCCTTTGTTTGGAGGGATAATTTTGTTACAATTGCTCTTGCTATACCTTCTCAGCAAGTCCCTTTTCTAAAAGCTATTACAGTTCTACTAGTTTACAGACATCTTTACTCTTTATTAATTGTAAAAGGGAAGGGAGAAGGGAACAAGCATTTTAAAGTTTTGATTATGTTCCAGGCATCTTGTTAAGCACATTACAATTATTACCTCATTTGATCTTTACAATCCAAAGCAGTAAGTGCCATTATTATCCCCATTTTGCAGTTGAGGAAACTGAGGCAAAGAAAGAGTGAGCGGCTTGCTCAAGATCAGCCAGCTAGTAAGTGTTTGAGACCAAATTTGAACTCAGATCTTTCTGACTCCAAGTCTGGCATTCTATCCCCTGAGCTGCCTTGCTTTCTTTTAATTGTAAAGTAAACCTAATCTTCTGGGGGACAGAGTCCTCTCTAATTCAAGGAACTCCATGAAAAATATGAGCTCCTTGAAGAGGATCTGTGGCTAAGAACCCAAAGTAGATGAATGGTAGAGAATCCTGATACAGAGAACACTGCATATTATTACCTGGGCTTCCCAAACATGACCTTCCGCTAATGGGATGGGCCCTCAGAACAATCACTATTCCAGAAATGTAACCTGGGCTATATCTCTCACCACTCTAAATAATTGCTCCCTTATCACAGACTTAGCCCTTATTATGAAATTGACCCAATACTGTCACGGAAGGTACCAAATGCCAGGTATCTGGGGGAGAGAACCTTCCTTTGGTTTAGTACATAGGAGGCAAGGGAAGAAACACAGAGACACACCCAGATCAGAGAAAATTTCTGGGAAATCTAGACAATGCCTTATTTTCACTCTGCAACAATGAAAATTATCCAAATGCAACAAGGTTATGGCCAGTTGAATAAATAAACAGCCACCATTAATGACATCTTTTCCATCTCCTTAAATGCCTCAGCTAATCCCACATTCACACTCTGCTGGAATGATGGCACACATTTGCAATGTATTTTACCTGGTCCTTATATGGCTTTTCTGGTGCAAAAAATACACCCCTTTCTAAGAATACTCCTTCTCCTCTTCCCCTCCTTGGGATGAGGATTATAATTTGACTTCCCTGCATATTTCTGAGGGGAACTAACTTCTAGAGCTAGCACTCACTTCCCATTGGATCCCCTTACCTTACTAACAAGATTTCCTGTGCTTCCATGATCATGCTGAAGAGGTTAGTGCTCCCTTTCTCTGGATTTCCTTCTTTTGAGGGGTTGAAGCATCATCCCTATAACTCAGATTCAGGGAAAATATATTCACCTGAGCTCCAACTGAGGCAGAGATTCTACTGTCTGAACCATCATAGCCAGAATATTACTCCTGACAATCCTATGTTGATCATACCCCAAATTGTTGAGCCCCTGACATACCAATCCTGTTTCCAGAGGACTATCTTCACTTGTAAACACTCAAAAAATAATTCCCTAAAAAGCCTGAATCAATCAGGGATTGTATATGTCCAATCTACTCTACTTAAAAAAGAAATACTCCTCTGAGTATAATGAGGGAGAAAAAAACCTTTGACATGCCCTAGGAAACTTTTTCCTTGTCAATCTTGTTGGCTACTACATTCACTACTGGACTAAGTGACTAGCACCTTCATATTAGAAGCGCTGTACTAGTGAGTCTTCTACGTTCATACTTTGGGAGAACATAGTTTCTGGAGAACTCTTTATTTAGTCTAAGAACTTTCCATTGTGAACGAAAACTGGATTTGGAACCAAATGACTACAGTTTAAAACCCAATACTCACTACTTGTATAAACTTGGACAAGCGATAACCTCCCTTAACTTTGATTTCATCCTTTTTAAAATAAAGTCTAGATAATCCCTCAGCAGCCTTCTCCTCCTTCCTAAGGGCTCTCTTTTATAGTTCAAGTATGATGACAGTACCAGACAAAATGACCAGGCATGTTATACCAGAAACATGCTAAGGTAAAATTCATACCAATAAACCATTAAGGCATTATGAAATCTGACTCAGACACAGTTTCATATCTTTATGGTTCATCTGCCACCCACATGGCTCAGTATATCCTTTCTTATCCAAAGGTGGGAAGTAATAATAGAATATAATGAGCTGTTTTTTCTTTTTCCTATTTTATTTTTAAAATGACTATTATATGGGATGATTCGCTGGGAGGAGAAGAGAAATTTGGATGATGTAAAAACAAACAATATCAATAAATTTATTTTAAAAATATAATCTGTAATATTGAAGAAACACTTAATATGTCTGCAAATCACCTCAATCCAATTGTCAGAGAATATTTCCTAATAACATGGTAAAAAAGTTAAAAGATAGTGAGTTCCTTTTCATTGGAGGTTTGCAAGTAAAAGTGAGCCAAACACTTGGTCAGCATCTTATTTTTTTTTATTTTTGGAGGGGGGAAGGTAGGGCAATTGGGGTTAAGTGACTTGCCCAAGGTCACACGGCTAGTTTTGTGTTAAGTGTCTGAGGCCACATTTGAACTCAGATCCTCCTGACTCCAGGGCCAGAGCTTTATTCACTGCACCAACTAGCTTCCCCCTCAGCATCTTATTTTGTTCAGGTATATATTAGATTAGAAGATCACTGAGACCACTTCCTACTTTCAAAGTCATTGATTATATTGATTATATTATATTTTGAGCAAAACAAGCTGTAGGTATTAGGGTCAATTTTTTTTAAAATAAAAAGATAATAGGTTTTGATAGAAAAAAATCAACTTATTCTTGTTAATGGATGAAACTAAAGCATATAACGGAAGAAATCTTCAGACTAGATTAGGAAAATATGACCCAATAATTTGTAAATTTGTAAACAAGAAACATACTTAAAATATAAATACATGACAAAAATTAAAGCAAAGGTCAAAAGTAATCGAAAAGCATCAATTGCAATGATGACTTCAGAAAAGGCAGAAGTTAAAGTAATGTCACAAGACACAAACAAGGAAACTGTATCTTGCTTAAAATAATAATAAGGAAACAATATCAATATTAAATGTGTATGAACTAAATGGCTCTCTGTCTAAAACATAGATAAAGAAAAGCTAACTGAAATACAGAAGATTTAGATGATAATTGCAGGAGATTTTAAGATGCTTCTTTTAAACTTTGACAAATCTAACAAGGATCAACAAGAAAGGTATTATGGCTCTGAACAGAAGTTGAAAAAAACTAGATCTGGTTGACCTATTGTAACTATTAAGTGAGAATTCAAAGTGTATACTTACTTTTCTGCATCATATAGCATTTTATAAAATTTATCATATAGGAACACATAAAGAAAGAGAGAAAAGTTAAACATTCCTCACAGATCACAAAGCAAACAAAAAGACTTAAATACCAATAATATTTTAAACAAGGAGTGGATCAAAAAATAAATTACAAAATAATAATTTAAAAGAATGATAAAATAATACAGTATGACAAATTTTATGCAACCAAGTAAAAGCAACTCTAAGAAAAATGTATATTTTTCAACATAAAAGAACTAAAGAGAAAAAAGAGAAAAATCAGTGCTTCTACCAAAAAATTATTTTCTGGAATTAGGAAAAATAATGACAAATTTCATCTGGAAGAACAAAAAGTTAAGAATATTGAGGGAACTGATGAGAAAAAAAATACAAAGGAATGTTGACTAGCTATATCAGATCTCAAACTATATTATAAAGTAGTAATCATCAAAATTATCTGGTACTGGCTAAGGAACTGAGTGGTAGATCAGTGGAATAGATTAGGTACACAAGACAGTAGTAAGTGACCATAGTAATCTAATGTTTGATAAATCAAAAGACTCCAACTTCTGGGACAAGAACTCACTATTTGACAGAAACTTCTGGGAAATCTAGGAAACAGTATGGCATAAACTAGGATAGATCAACATCTTATACTATATACTAAGATAGGTAAAATTTGGTACATAATTTAAACATAAAGTATAATACCATAAATAAATTAGAAGAGCAAGGAATAGTTTAACTGTTAGATCTATATATAAGGGAAGAATTTATGACCTAACAAGGAATAGAGAACTCTACAAGATATAAAATGGATAACTTGATTACATTAAATTAAAAAGGGTTTGCATAAACAAAGCTAATGCAACCAAGATTAGAGAGAAAGTAGAAAGTTTGGAAACAATTTTTACATAGTGTTTCTAACAAAGGTCTCATTTCTCAAGTATATAGAGAAGTGAATAAAATTTATAAAATGTAAGTCATTCTCCAACTAATAAATGGTCAAAAGACATGAACTGTCAGTTTTCAGATGAAGAAATCAAAGCTTTCTATACTCATGTAATGGTAATGAAATTTAAAGATCCCTTTGTATTGCTAAACTGACTAGTTTCAAATTAAGCCTCTGTTAAAGAAACAGAAGATATGAATTCCTGTTGCTGACACAACAGGAAGGGGCTGAACAAGGAGAAGAAATTCTATATATAAGAAAAAATCCCAGCTGGGAAAGTCAAAACTTCTTGCAGAACTTCTTGAAGAACTTCTTGGGATGAGCATCTGAAGGCTGTTGATGCTGGACTGGAACTTCTGTGGAGAAAGTGATTTTGATTTTGAGAATGGGAGAAAGTGATTTTGATTTTGAGAATGGAGCTGCTGAGGATTTCTGAGGGCCAGCTGGAGCTGCCAGGATTTCCAAGGGCCAGCCAGAGCTGTAGAAGACTGAGGAAGCATGACTGTAGGACTGTATTTTGTACAAATGTTGTTGTGGCTTTGTTAATGTGAATGAACGTTCTTGTGGCTTTGTTTAGCCTTGTCTTCCCAGGAACAGAGACTGTGAAGGATTTGAGATGGACTGGACATGGTGAGCTCCAATATGGAGCAGGAATTGCACAGAGAGCTGGACAAGGATCTGGGAGCTATCTGCCTTTGAATTCAGGTGGCAGTTGACTAGATTTGGGTGGGAGCTGGAACCATGGAAGAGGAGCCATGGAAGCTGAAAGCCTGCCCTGAGTCAAGATGAAAAGACGTCTCTATGGGTACTGTTACTGATGAAATTGTGATTTACTTGTGACCTGTGTATTTTCCACTACCCCTTAAGAGGGTACTGAGTAGTGACTGATGATTGAATACTGACTGATTTGTAACTTAGTGTGCACCATGGGTGGAGGACTTTGACCTTTTGTACTTTATGATTGAATGATTGAGTTACTAAGTGATTTATTGATTAAATGATTGTAGTTTGTTCAAAGCTATGTGAGCACTTTGGTGAAAACTATGTGGCCATTTTAGAGATAAATTGTTGTGAATGCTATATTTTGATTTTCTGTGATAAGTTGTAACATTCTGAATGCTGTACCTTGATTTTCAGTGAATGTTTTGCTCTGATTTGTTATTGAATAAATAGAATGTTCACTATACCATGTAATCAGAACCTTTAAAGCTGTTCATAGCAGCCATCCTCTGGAAAGCTGCTTGTGTGTGGCTTTACAATTCATATGAAAAAATGCTCTAAATCACTATTAATTAGAGAAATGTAAATTAAAATAACTTTGAGGTACCACTTCAAACTTATCGGATTAACTAATATGACAGAAAAGGAAAATGATAAATGTTGAAGGGGCTGTGAGAAAATCGAGACACAAATGTACTCTTGGTGGAGTTGTGAACTAATCCAACCTTTCTGGAAAACAATTTGGAATCATGCCCAAAGGGAAATCAAACTATGCATCCCTTTTGATCCAACAATATCACTAGTAAGTCTATATCCTGGAGAGATAAAAGGCAGAGGGGAAGGGAAGGACTTATTTTTACAAAAATATAGCAATTCTTTTTATGGTGGCAAAGAATTGGAAAGTGAGGACATGACCATCAATTGAGGAATGGCTGAGCAAGTTGTGGTATATGATTGTAATGGAATATTATTGTGTTATAAGAAATGATAAGGGGAGGCACTGAGCTGAGATGACTGAGTAAAAGCAGGAACTTCCTTGAGCTCCCACTCCAACCAGCTCCAATACCTGTAAAATGTGACTCTAAACAAATTTTAGAGCTACAGAACCCACAAAGTGGCAGAGAGAAACAAATCACCTGATAAAGGTAGCCTGGCAGGCCAACAGGAAGGGTCTATAGCACTGATCTGGGAGCCAAGCACAGTTCTGGGTGAGCTGCACAGGCCCAGACCTGGGGTGGCCCCAACCAGAAACCAGTGGAACAGACTAGCTGAAACAGACTTCAGGAGACTGAATTACTGGCAGCTGTGGCAGTTTCCAGACTTCTCAATCCATAAACACCAAAGAGAAAGTGAAAGGTCAGTGGGGAATCCTGTTGATCCAGGGTGACAGAAGAGCACAGTCCAGTCCCTGCCCTCAGGGCAGCAGAGGTGACTGGCTGCAACTGCTACCATTGCTGCTGCTTCTGGCTCTGGGCCTATAGATCTCAGGGGGAACAAATGGCTGTCCAGAGGGCATCTGTGGAAATCTCTCTGCTGGCACTGAGGCAGGATTCACCTGCTTTGCCCTACTTGGATCTGGGTTGCAGTCTTAGGTGGTGATCCTGGGGTGAGAAATGCTGGTGCGGCAGAGCTTGTTGAGGCTGTGGAGAGAAAGACCTCCTCACAGTTCTGAGACAGGTGCCTGGAAAAACTCTGACAACAGCTGCACAAAACTCCAGAAATTTGGGACACAGCACTCTCCACTCTGGAAGCAGAGTTCTACTGTGGCAAAGAGCTCAAAAGTCAAGTAATTGGCTGGCAAGATGAGCAAACAGAGGAAAAGAAATCAGACTATAGAATCCTTTTGGGGGGGACAAAGAAGATCAAAACATAGAGTGAGAAGAAGACAACAAAGTCAAAACTCCTGCATCAAAAGCCTCCAACAAAAACATGAACTTATCACAGGCCATGGAGGAGCTCAAGAAGGATTTTGAAAATCTCATAACAGAAGTAGAGGAAAAATTGGGAAGAGAAATGAGACTGATGCAAGAAAATTGTGGAAAGAGAGTCAACAGCCTGAGTGAAGAAAATAACAACTTAACAAATACACTAACTCAGATGGCAAAAGAGGTCCAAAAAGCCAATGAGGAGAAGAATATCTTAGAAAGCAAAATTGGTTAGATGGAAAAGGAATTTCAAAAACTCACTGAAGAGAATAATTCCTTCAAAATTAGATTGGAGCAAATGGAAGCTAATGACTTCATGAGAAATCAAGATACTATAAAACAGATCCAAACAAATGAAAAACTAGAAAGCAATGTGGAGAATCTCACTGGAAAAACCACTGACCTGGAAAATAGATCCAGGAGATATCATTTTAAAATTATTGAACTATCTGAAAGCCATGATCAAAAAAAGAGCTTAGACATCTTCTTTCAAGAAATTCTCAAGGAAAATTGTCCTCATGTTCTAGAACCAGAGGGCAAAATAGAAATTGAAAGAATTCACTGATCCCCTCTTGGAAAAGATCTCAAAAAGAAAACTCCTAGGAATATTATAGCCAAATTCCAGAGTTCCCAGGTCAAGGAGAAAATACTACAAGCAGCCAAGAAGAAACAATTTGAGTATTGTGGAAACACAATCAGGATAACCCAAGATCTAGCAGCTTCTACACTAAAGGATCGAAGGGCTTAGAACATGATATTTTGGAGGTCAAAGGACCTAGGATTAAAACCAAGAATCACCTACCCAGCAAAAATGTGTATAATACTTCAGGGGAAAATATGGATATTCAATGAAATAGAGGACTTTCAAGCATTCTTGATGAAAAGACCAGAGCTGAACAGAAAATTTGACTTTCAAATACAAGAAGCAAGAGAAGCATGAGAAGGTAAACAGGAAAAAGAAATCAGAAGGAACTTATTAAAGATGAACTATTTACATTCCTACATGGAAAAATGATCATTGTAACTCATGAGACTTTTCTCAGTATAAGGATAGTTGAAAGGAATATACATGTATACATATGAATATATGTATATGTATACATATGTATATATGAATACATATATATTATATATAGGAGAGTATATGTGTGAATGTGTGTGCATGTATACATAGACAGAGGGCACAGGATAAGTTGAATATGAAAGGATGATATCTAAAAATAAAATTAAGAAATGAGAGAGGAATATATTAGGAAAAGGAGAAAGGGAGAGGTAGAATAGGGTAAATTATCTCACATAAAAGAGGCAAGAGAAAACTGTTACAATGGAGTTGAAGAGCAGAAAGGTGAAAAGGAATGAGTCAACCTTACTCTCATTGGATTTGGCTTAAGGTAGGGATCACATACATACTTAATCGGGTATTTTACCCCACAGCAAAGTAGGGGTGAAGGGGATAAGAGGGGGATGATAGAATGGAGGGCAGATTGGCAGAGAGGGTAGTTAGAAGCAAACACTTTTGAAAAGTAACAGGGTCAAAGGAGAAAATAGAATAAATGGGGGGGCAGGACAGGATGGAGGGAAATATAGTTAATCTTTCACAATATAACTACTATGGAAATGTTTTGTGGAACTACACAGGTACAACCTGTATTGAATTGCTTGTCTTCCTAGTGGGGGATGGGTGAGGAGGGAAGAAGGGAAAGAATCTGGAAATCAAAGTTTTAAAAACAAATGTTTGAAAAATTGTTTTTTACATGCAACCGGGAAATAAGAGAGAGCAAGGCACTTATGACCAAAAGACATGAATTTGATATCTAGTCCTTTATTTACTAGCTATGTATCTGTCAGTCATTATTCCTGCTTTATAGATTAGGTAACCAAGACTTGGGAAGCTTAAGTCTCTTGTGTGGAGATAATTTACTCGTCAATATGTAGGGAACAGGAAAGGTTTTTTTTTTCTCCTTTGGAAATTTATGTATGGCACATATTTGGGCAAAATAGTTTTTATTAGTTACTTTAATTTCCTCTTCATCAGCGGTGAATTCACCCTTTTAATTTTTGATACTGGTAGTTTAATTTCTTTCTTTTTAAAATCAAATTAACCAATAGTTTATCTATCTTATTGGTTTTTTCATAAAACCATTTCCAAGTTTTATTTATTAGTTCAATAGTTTTCTTGCTTTAAATTTTATTAATTTCACCTTTGTTTTCAGAATTTCGAATTTGGTGTTGAATTGGGAATTTTAAATTTGTTCTCTTTCTAGTTTTTAGTTGAATGCCCAATTCATTAATCTGTTCTTTCTCTATTTTGTTGATATAAGATTTTGAATACATAAATTTCCCCTAAGTACAGCTTCAGCTGTATTTTATAAATTTTGGTATGTTGTCTCATTGTTGTTATTCTCTTTAATTTATTGATTAATTTATTGATTGTTTCTATGATTTGTTCTTGGGGGTTAGATTATTTGGTTTCCAATTAATTTTAATCTATTTTCCACTGTCCTTTATTGAATGTAATTTTTTATTGCATTATGATCTGAAAAGTATGCATTTAATATTTCTGTCTTTCTACATGTCATTATGAGGTTTATATGCCCTAATATATATAGTCTATTTTTGTGTAGGTGCTATGTACCACTGAGAAAATGGTATATTCTTTTCTATCCCCATTCAATTTTTTACAGAGATCTATCATATCTAACTTTTCTAAAATTATATTCATCTCCTTAACTTCTTTCTTCTTTATTTTGGGATTAGATTTATCTAGTTCTGAGAAAGTTGAGGTCCTCCACTAGTATAGTTTTACTGTCTATTTTGTCCTGTGACTCATTTAGCTTCTCCTTTAAGAATTTGGATGCTACACTACTTGGTGTATATACATTTAGTATTGATGCTATTTCATTGTCTATGGTATTTTTAGCAAGATATAGTTTCCTTCCTTATTTATTGTAATTAGAACTATTTTTGCTTTTGCTTTGTATGAAATCATATTTGCTAACCCTATGGGGATTTTTTTTTTCTTATGTTAGCTGAAGCATAATAGATTTTGCTTCAGTCCCTGCCTTTACTCTGTGTTTCTCTACTTCAGGTGTGTTTCTTATAAGTAACATATTGTAGGATTTTAATTTCGTCTGCTATCCACTTCTATTTTATGTGTGAGTTCATCCCATTGATACTCACAATTATGAGTACTGTGTATTTCCCTCAATTCTATTTTCCTCTTGTTTGTCCTTCTCTCTCCCCTTACAGCCTGTCCCTCCTCATTAGTGTTTTGCTTCTGACCACTGCCTCTCCCAATCTTCCCTCCCTTCTGTCAGTCCCCCCACCATTCTCTTAACCTCTTCTCCTGCTTCTCTATAAGGTAAGTTAGATTTATATACCCAACTGAATGTGTATGTCATTCTCTCTTTGAGCCAATTCTGATGAATTGGTGGCCACTGTCCCCCTCTCCATTCCCCTCCACTGTAGCAGGTCTTCTGCTCCTCTTTATATGAGATCATTTGTCCCCTTCTACCTGTCCTTTTCTTCTGCTCCCAGTGTGATCTTCATTCTTACCCATTAATTTGTTTTTTTGGCTATCACATCTCAAAGTCACCTTATATCCACACCCTCTGTCTATGTATACTCCTTCTAACTGCCCTAATAGTGATACAGTTCTTAAGAGTTACAAGTATAATCATAATTTTCCTGTACAGGGATGTAAACAGTTTTGCCTTATTGAATTCCTCATGTTTTCTCTTTCCTTTTTGCCTTTTTATGCTTGTCTTGAAGCTTATATTTGAAAATCAGATTTTTTTTTGTTCAAGTCCTCTTTTTTTTTAAATCATGACTTCCAGCTAGTCCAATAATTCTTAAATTATCTCTCCTCAATCTATCTTCCAGGTCAATTGTTTTTCCAACAAGATATTTCACATTGTCTTCCATTTATTTCCTTCTCTTGAATGTTTGATTCTTGATGTCTCATAAAATCATTAGCTTCCACTTTTCCAATACTATTTTTAGAAGTTATTTTCTTCAGTGAGCTTTTCTTACCCTTCTCTTTCATTTTACCAATTGTACTTTTTAAGGAGTAGCTTTCTTCAGTAAATTTTTGTACATCTTTTCCCATTTTTTTGTGCTACCTTTGCCAAGCTATTGACGTATCACTCATTTCTTTTCCCAATTTTTTCTTACCTCTTATATTTAATTTTAAAAATCCTTTTTGAGCCTTTCTAGGAGTTCTTTTTGGACCTGAGGCCAATTCACATTTTCCTTTACGGCTATCCATGTAGGTGTTTTGTTGTCCTTTTCTGAGTTTGTGTTTTGATCTTCTCTACCAAAATAACTGTTTATGGTTAAAGTTTTTTTTTGTTTTTCATTTTTGCTTATCTTTTGTAGTTCATTACTTTTAAAATTGAGCTCTGCTTCTGGAGTGGAGGGGGCACTATCCCAAACTTCTTATGCCAGGTGCTACAGGACTTGGTTGCTTGTCTGTTGCTGTGTAAGTGCTGTAAAGGAGCCTGGCTGCTCCTCTGATGTTGTTCCCCCCCCCCCCTACTATGCGGGACCTGGTCACTTGTCTAGTGCTGCGACAGAAAGGCAGAGGGTCTGTCCATTTGCCTACTGTTGCATTGGGCCCATGGGGGGGGTCTGGTGCTTTGCCAGAACCATGGGGACCTACTTGCTTACCTGGTACAGTGCTAAGGTACATGTGGGATTGGGGCAGCACCAGGGCTATGAGTGGGGGAAGTCTGATTGCTTTCTTGGTGCTGTGCTAGGGACCTCAGTTGGCCTGATGCTGGGGCTGTAGAGTGGAGGAGGGAATCTAGTTGTTCATTTACTTCTTCACCTGGCTGGGGCCTTGGTCACTGACCTGTCCTAGGGTTCAGGGTCTCCCAGTGGCTTGCTAGGGTAAGGCCTACTGGTGGCTATCTTGGACACTGTCTGCCTTGGACTGCATTCCCCTTTTACCCAAGGGAGACAGACCTTTCCTGCCAACCTTCTTAGTTATCTTGGGGTGGAAAAATGTTTCACCCCATGTTTTTTTGGTTCTGCCATTTCAGAATTCATTTTGAGATATTATTTTATAGTATTTAGAGGTGAATTTGGGAGAGTTCAGATAATTTCCTGTCTTATCCTGCCATCTTGGCTCCCAGATGTCTCCAAGACTATGTGTTTAAAAAGTATATTATAGTCATGATTCTGGAAAATTATGGGAATAAGGTCTTTTTATAGATTGCAATCAGCATAACGTCACATGCAACAGAATGATCCTGGAAATCTTTGCCATCATCTATTTGAAATCCTTTTTCAATTTGGACTTTGGAGTGGGTATCTTCTGTGAGAGTGGCAAGCACCCTTAGCAAATATATAGCTACCCATTTTATAGTACTCTTGTTATGAATGAATAAAATTATTTCTATGATCACATCCATCAAGGAATTTTTATGATCTTACCATGTACATAGAAGATATCTTGTATGTGTATGTGTGTGTGTGTGTGTTAGGGGGAGGGCAGGATTTTCATGGCTGTGCGGGTTTTTTTGAGTCATGCTTTTTAAAAAGTAGCCAAGAAACAATAAACTCAAGACTATTTTGTAGCCTCTACACTCTATAATCAATTCTGTGACTATACAGAAGTAGTCTTCTATAGAACACTTTCTGTGAAAGCCTGCCTTCTTTCTTCCCTACAATTTGCAAACCTAAGGGTTGGAAGAATTGTGCTGTTCTGGGCAAAAATTAGGCAAATTATCAGGAGGGATGAATTTGGGAGAAACGCAATACAACAATACCATTAACTTGTATTATGTACCTACTATGTGCCAGAAACTGTGCTAAGTACTAGGGAGACCAGTAAGAGAAAGAAAGATAGTATATGCCTTCAAGGAACTTATAATCTAATAGAAAACAGCACACAAAATGAAACTGAAAAGTAGGAGTTGGAGGAGAAAGTAGGCAGGGGAGGCACAGTAATATTGGAGTCAAATCTGAGGGGTATAATGGGTGGGAAATGGAGAGATGTTTGATGTATTAGTCTCCTCTTTATATGGAAGTTTTGGAAGGAGTATTTTGCTCTACTTTCTAGCCTTCGAATCAGAGGGGCCGAGGCTATGAAGGGTACTGATGAGGTATGTGCACCAAAGCTGATACAGCCTCTGTGATTATGAGTTTCTTGGTGATGAGTTTTTAGGGTGGGGAAGTGGGAAATGATGGTGGAATAGAATTCAAGGAGCGCAGCTGTTGGGAGAGAATGAATTCTCTCTTAGGCATTTTGAATTTGGGAGACCTATGGGACACTGAGTTGGGAATATCCAGCAGGCAGGTAAGAGTTGGGGGACTGGAGCTCAGGAGCTCAGGAGCTCAGGAGAAAGAAAAGCTGAATATGTAGGTTTTAGAGTCATCTGCACAAGAATGTTAGTTTAAGCCAGAGATGTCAAACACGTGGCTGTGTCCATGTAGCCCACAACACTCCTGAGTGCTACCTGAAGCAGATTAAAATAGAATTGGGAAATATTTAACAAAATAAAAATACAATAAAACATAGATAATATTACCATGTAGTTTTCTAAGTTAATGTTTGGCCATAAGTGTATAGTTTAGTGGTCACTCTTTCTACCTGAGTTTGACACCACAAGTTTAAGCAATGGGACCTGATGAAATGACTAAGAGAAGCAAAGAATGAATGAGTGTGATTATCTGTGGATTCAGGGTTTCCCACGATCAGTATACATTTTAAAGCCAGGCAAAGAAAAAAATGCCTTTACTAAAGAATTAGAACTCATTTCTGTCTCTTTTATTATCTACCCTTGGACTTCCTAAATTTTTTACTATTATTCCTGCTATGGATTATGTTTTAGGGAAAACTATAGTCAAACAGGCTGGAGAACAATTGTGTAGCTTCAGAAAGTAGGTTTTAAAGAAGGATAAAAGTTCTAGTGAACCCACTAGTCCAAGCTACACAGCCCTAATATATGATTGTGAAAGAAGCTGAAAAGTTTGTAATGAATGGATACAAATGTCAGAGACTTCATTAATCCTCAAATCTGGTTTAATATCTGGGGTTGAGCCTTAGGGAAAAAGAAGTAAGGAGAAGCTTACAACTCCTCTGAACATTTGGCTCTATTCTTCCAGGTAAAAGACAGAGGAGTAGTCTGATACCCCAAAGCTAACTCCTTGAGTCATTCCTGATTCCCACAAGATCTTGCTGGACAGTTTCTTGTTGGACTGGTTTGCTAAATCAAAACAAAGAGGTAAGAAGAGAGTAAACAACAAGCCTATAAAAAGCTAGTCAGCAGGGTTCATTAACAACTGAGCATATGCGTCCTAGTCCTAGTATTCAGCATTATCTTATTAATTCATCCGACTGGGTTTTGCCTGAAAACCACACAGCGAATTCCAGGTAACCAACTGGGGAAGAAAAATGATTACTGCTGAGAAGGCCCAGGAAGTCTTAGTTCATTCCTACATGAAGAACATGTGATTCTCCCCTGTAACTCAGTTCAAATTGATGGAGAAAATTGTTTATTTTATTTTAATTTTTTTTACTTTTAAAATTTTATTTATTTTATTTTATTTATCTATTCACCTCTACAAAGGTGAAGCAATATACTCTAGAATCAAGCAATCCCTGGTGATCACTGAACATCCATGAAACAAGCAACTATAGTCTTTTGAAGCCTTTATTGGTTTTACTAATCTGCTTTGTGTCTTTTCCTACCAAAGTCTGAACTAGTGAGATTAAGCTGGATTGGTCCTTGTGACTTCAGTGAGCTGTTGACTGGTGACTGATTGAAAAGGAACTTCTATCCTCAGTAGTCTGTAAGAGCTGTAGAAAGGCCTCCTCTCTCTCTCTTTCTCTCTCTCTCATTTATATATATATATGTATATATATATATTTATGTTTATATATATGTTATATATATGTGTGTGTATGTATGTGTGTGTATATATATATATATATATATATATATATATATATATGTTTTTACATAAATATTTTTACACTGGTAGGATACCATGTTCACACACAAGGGAGAACAAACCAGTCCTGTCATAAAGACAGAATTTGCTTTTCTTCTTTCCACTCATTGCTCCCAGTTCTGTTTTTTAGGACCAAGCAGAATTATCCTTCTTCCAAGCAGAAATAACCCTTCTTTCACAAAGTAGTCCTTCAAAAACTTGAAGATGGCTATAATGTCTTCTTCAAGCCTCTTCTTTATAGACTAAACAACCCTAGTTCCTTCAACTGATCCTCTTATGGCACCAATTCAAGGTCCTTTACCATCCTTACTGCTATTCTTTAGAAAGTGTCTAGCTTAACAATGTCCTTCTTAAAACTACTATATTCAGAACTGAGCATAATACTCCAGAAGTGGTCAGACTATGGCAGATTACAAGGAGTCTTATTCCCAAAGGCTCTGTCTCTTTTAATGTCTGATGATGTTGTTTAGTTGTTTCAGTCCTATCTGATTTTTGGGGGGGGTTCTTGGCAAAGATACTGGAGTGGTTTGCCATTTTCATCTCCAGCTCATTTTATAGATGAGAAAACTGAAGCAAACAGAGTTAAGTAACTTGACAACTACTAAGTGTCTGAGGTTGAATTTGAGTGTAAGTCTTTCTAACTCCAGGGCCAGTGCTCTATCCATGGCACCATGTAGCTGGCTTTCTCTTAAATGTAGCCACCATCAAACTCACTCCATCTTCTGAGTCATCACCCCTATTGTGACTTCACTTTCCTCCCCTCCCATCTTTAACAACTAGTTTAACTATGTACCAGTCACCAGTAACAAGTTTAACTATGTACTGTCCTCTGTACTCAAATTCTTTTCCCCCTTCTATCCATTTATACTCCTAATAATAATGTGTCAAACACAAAACCTGTATCACACCCACCATCTTTCCTCTTTGATCTTACATGCTACTGAACAGTGCTGGATGAAGTTACACAATGGTGGTGCCTAGGCTCACTATAAATTTATGTTATGTCACTTTGACTGGACCCTTGATGTACCAGAGAAAGAATTTTATTTTTCCCTAATTGACTCTCTTTTGTCCTCCCCATGGAGCCTATTCCAAACCTTCTCTTTTTCCTTAAGCTTTCCTCTCTCTCTCAGAAGAGGACCTAGCTTCATACTTCACTGGGAAAAAAAATAATTTTCATAAGCTCCCTCTTGTCTCCTATATCTCAAAGTCCTTTAATAAGGGATTTTATCAATAAGGATTAGTAAATCCTTATCCTCTCCTTATTTGCTCTAGTCTCTGATTAAAATATGGTCTTTTCCTTCACCAAGGCCAACCCTCCCCTCTCCTTTGCTAGATCATCATTCACATTCTGCCTCCTATGTGTTGTTGTAGCCTATGGACTGTCTCCTCTTCTGTCTCCCCATTCCCTCTCTTGGTGGTCTCATTAGTTCCCATGAATTCAATTACCATCTAACTCTGTGCAGATGATTCCCATAGCTACATATGATCTACCTCCTGAGTTCCACTATTGCTTTAGATATACTGTAGGTGTCTCAAAGTCAGTATGTTCAAAATCAGGCACATTGTCTTTTCAAAGAAAACCTTCACTCTTCCCAACTTCCCTACTTCTGTTGAGGACACCACTATCTTTCTAGTTGTGGAAGCTAGATGCCTGGCCTAGAGTCAGGAAGAATCATCTTCCTGAGTTCAAATCTGGCCTCAGACACTTACTATATGACCCTGAGCAAGTCACTTAACCCTGTTTGCCTCAGTTTCCTCATCTATAAAGTTAGCTGGAGAAGGAGATGGCAAAACATTCCAGGGTCTTCGCCAAGAAAACCCCAAAAAAGGTTACAACTGTTAAGAGTCAGACTCAACTGAAATGACTGAACAACAACAAAATTCTTTCAGTCAATTTACAACTGCAGGCTCCTATTCAACTCTTCACTCTCCTTCAGCTACCATATTTAATCAGCTGCCAAGTCTTGTCAATTCTACCTCCATAACATCTCACATCTATCCCCATCTCTCTATTCTCATCACAACCACTCTTAGTTCAAAGCCTTTTCACTTTTTTTTTTTTGCTTTTTGGAGGGGGGAAGGCTGGGCAATTGGGGTTAAGTGACTTACCCAAGGTCACACAGCTAGTGAGTGTTAAGTGTCTGAGGCTGGATTTGAACTCAGGTCCTCCTGACTCCAGAGCCAGTGCTCTACTCACTGCGCCACCTAGCCGCCTCCACCTTTTCACTTTTAACCTGGAATATTACAGTAGCCTCCTACCTGGAACCTTTATATCTAACTTCCTTCCTTTCCAATCCATCCTCTGAACAGATGCCAAATTGATATTCCCTAAAGCAAAGGTCTGAACAGGTCACTTTGCTGCTTGAAACTCCAGCAGCTACCAATTGATTGCAAAAAAACCAAAACAAAAACAAAAACAAAACGTTTCTCTTTGACATTTAAAACCTTTCACAGTTTGACTCCAGCCTGCCTTTCCTGACTTATTACACATTATTCTCTTTCACATGCTCTACATTCCAACCATACTGGTATACTTCACATTACCCTTCTTTGTGTCTTTAGACTGGCTATCTCCTATACCTGGAATGCACTCCTTCTCACCTGTAACAGAATCCCAGGCTTCCTTCAGGGATCAGTTTAAGTAGCAGTACCTATGAAAGAGCTGTCTTAAGACCTCCGCCCCCCCCCCCAGTTGCTGGTACCCTTCCCACAAAATACTTTGTCTTTACTTTGTATATATTTGGTATTCATTTCATTTTTTTATTGTCATTTCCCCAAAAGAAATTAAGTTACTTGAAGGAAAGGATTGTTTCTCTTTGTCTGCCTTTATATCATCAATGGCTAGCACAATGCCTGGCTTGGAACTGGTAGTTGATAAATGCTTGCTGAATTAATTAATTAATTGTCTCAGTTGGTGAAAGGGAATGAGTCAACCTTACTTGCACTGGATTTGACTTAAGGAGGGAATAACATACACACTCAATTGGGTGGGAAAGTAGGGGGGAAGGGGATAAGAGGGGGGATGATAGAAAGGAAGGCTGAGTGGGGGAAAGGGTAGTCAGAAGCAAAAACTTTTGAAAAAGAACAGGGTTAAAGAAGGAAATAGAATAAATGAGGAGTGGGATAGAATGGAGGAAAATATAGTTAGTCTTTCACAATATAACTACTATGGAAATGTTTTGCATAGTTACACATGTATAACCTATATATTGAATTGCTTGTCTTCCCAGTGGGGTTGGGTGAGGAGGGAAGAAGAGGGAGAATCTGGAACTCAAAATTTTAAAAAAACAAAAGTTAAAAAATTGTTGTTACATGCAACTGGGAAATAAAGATATGCAGGCAATGGCGTATTGAAGTCCATCTTGCCCTACAAGAAAGGAAGTGGGGAGGGGAAAGAGGAGGGATAGGGGAAATATGTGAGAGGGCACACTGGGGGGATGAATAATCAGTATGCTTGCCATCTTGGGGTGGGGGTAGGGGAAAGATGGGGACAAAATTTGGAACTCAAAATTTTGTGGAAATGAATGTTGAAAACTAAAATTAAATAAATAAATTCTGATTAGAAAAAAATTGTCTCAGTTTGAGTTCACACCTCATAAAATTCCCAGATCCTGTTCAGAAAAGAAAAAAAAAACCTATTATCTAACTATCCTTGCTCTATTTTGTACTTGGGAGGTTGATTTTTTTTTTTAATCTGAAAAATGTTTTGCAGTTATCTTATTGAATTTCACTTTTTTGGATTCACTTGAAATGCTCTAGCCTGTTAAGATCTTTTAGGATACTGAATTTGTTATCTATCCCTTCTCACTTTGTGTCATCTGCAAATTTTATAAACTCATTCTCTATGTTTTTATTCGAGTTATTATCTAGGACCAAGCACAGGTCAATGAGACAAACTTAATAAGCACGTGATTTATGCATTTAAGTTACTGATAAAACTATTAAATAGTATGGGACCTAGCATAGATCCCTGGGATAAGTCAATGGAGACCTCCTTCTAATTTGATGTGGAATTGTTAACGATTGCTCTTTGATTCCAACTATCCAACCACTTCTGAAACCATCTAACTGTACAATGATATAGTCCACATTTCTTCATCTTTTCCACAAGTATGACATTAGTTCCTTTATCAAACACTTTGCTAAAATCTAGGTAAATAAGACCTATGGAATTTTGGTGAAATATTAGCATAGTAGCCCTGTAAAAAGGGAAATAAGCTTATTCTGTCACGCCATGGTCTTGATGAGTCAAAATAACTCTTTTTGATCACTATCTCTTTTTCTAGATGCATGTTTCAAATAATATATTCTAGAATTTGCCAGGAATCCAAGTCAAATAATTCACAAAATTTATTCTTTTCTCAGTTTTTGAAGACTGGAATAGCATTTACATTTCCCCAATGCAATGCCTCTCCTATTCCCTGAAAATTTTTAAATATTGCTGAAAGTGGCTCAGCAGTCATATCTGCCAGATCTTTCACTACCTGAGGATGTAGTTCATTTGCACCAAGTGACCTGGAATTATTAGGGGCAGCCAGGTGCTCTCTTATGGTCTCCCCATTTATATTGAGTACTGACTTCCTGTTAGCCATTTTTTAGTCCAAAGGGCTGTCTCCTTGGCAAAGAAAATAAAAGTAAAGTGAGAACTTAGTAGATTTATTTTCCTTCTGTTTTCAATGATCATCATAAGCCCACTCACCTCAAATCCTATACCTTCTCTGATTCTTCTTTTTTCCAATATAGGTAAAGAAAAACAAAACATCAAAAAACCATTTCGTCATCCTCAGGTGATCCTACCAGTTTCAGTGCCTTCTTAATTTTAGGACTTTCAGCATAGATTTTCAGTGTCACTTCATGCTTTTTTCTTTATCCTCTGCCCTTACTTCTATCTTCTACCATTTAATTTTAATTTTTTATTTCAAAACTAAAAGGAGCATCTCCATAAGCACAGAAGAACACAAAAATAGAATTCTATATGAAAGATATTTACTTCTGTACATATCTCCTAAAAAAATCTAAGTTTTTTGGTGAGTTATTTGTGCAATTATAACTGTCTTTTCAAACAACACCCTCTACTCTGCTTATTTACATTGTTTCCTCTTGTGTCTTCAGAATTTTATTCTTGAGAATTTCCCATCTCATTCAGAGTGATTTCCACTATAGAAATGTCTGAATCCTCTGAACCCTCCGCCCCAGCCTCTCAGTGCAGTATCAGACACAAGGGTCCCCCAAGGGCCTCAGGGCAACATCAGTGAAGAACCAGGTAAAATATCCAGGACCTGCAGCCACTGGCACAAGAAGCCTGAGACAGTGCCCCTTCCACCCTGGGAGAGAGTCCACATTTAAAAGAAAGGAAAATGGTCAAAAAAGGGCAAAAAACAAAAAACAACAAAAAATTATCTGAACATAGAAAGTTATTATGGTGACAGGGAAGACCAAGATGCAAACTCAGAAGAGGACAACAATGTCAAAACACTTATAGGCAAAACCCCAAAGAAAAAAAGGATAAGTGGTCTCAAGTCCAGAAAGAAATCATGGAAGAAATCAAAGAAAAGCTTAAAAATTATATAAGATGGGGTAGCTTGGTGATGCAGTGAGTAGAGCACCAGCCCTGGAGTCAGGAGGACCTGAGTTCAAATCTGGATTCAGACAACACACACAAAAAAGTAGCTGTGTGACCTTGGGTAAGTCACTTAACCCCAATTATCCTACCTTCCCCCCTCCAAAAGCAGAAACTAAAACAAAACAACAGCAATAACATGGTAGATAATATATTATTCCCTCAAAAAAAACTTTAAAAAATTTATCCATCCTTTGGGGTGGCTAGATGGCCCAGTGAATAAAGCACTGACCCTGGAGTCAGGAGAATCTGAGTTCAAATCCAGCCTCAGACACATAACACTTACTAACCATGTGACCTTGGGCAACTCACTTAACCCCAATTGCCCTGCCCTCCCCCTCTAAAAAGAAAAGAAAAGAACTCCCTGAAAAATAAAATTGGCTAAATGGAAGAGGAAGTACAAAAGCTAACTGGAAAAAAACAACTCCTTAAAAGCTAGAATTGGGTAAGTAGAAGCTAATTACTCTATAAGACATTAAGAATGAATCAAGCAAGTTCAAAAGAATGAAAAATAGAAGAAAATGTAAAATATCTCATTGGAAAAACAACTGACCTAGAAAAGAGATCTAGAAGAGACAGTCAGAATCACTGGACAACCTGAGCACCATGATCAAAAGGAGGACCTGGACAGCATATTTCAAGAAATTATCAAGGAAAACTGCCTTGATATTCTTGACATTCTGGAATAAGAGGGCAAATTAGGCATTGAAAGAATCCACCAATCACTTCAGAAAAGGGATCCCAAAATAAAAACTCCAAGGAACATCACAGCCAAATTACAGAGCTATTAGGTCAAAGAAAAAATATTGCAAATGGCTAGAAAGAAACAATTCAAATATTGGGGAGCCAGAATCAGGATTACACAGGACTTTGTAGCAGCAATATTAAATGACTGGAGGTCATGGAACATGATATTCTGGAAAGCAAAGGAGCTAGGACTACAACCAAAAATTACCTACCCTGCGAAATTAATCATACTGCTCCAAAGGAAAAAAATAGTCATTCAACAAAACAGAAGGATTTCAAGCTTTCATAAACAGAAGATCAGAACTGAACAAAAATTCACTCCCCAATGTCAAGACCCAAGAGAAACCTAAAAAAGGGAAAAAAGAGAAAAGAAAACATAAGGAATTCAGTGGAGCTGAATTGTTTATATCTCTACATGGGAAGACAGTACTTGTAATTCTTAAAAATCATACCCCTAATAAGACAATTAGAAGGAATATACATAGACAGAGGGTATGGGTATAAGGTGAATTGCAGGGAATGACATAAAAAAGTAATTAAGGATGACAAAGCAGAGTACACTGGGTGCAGAAGGAAGGGAGGGGTAGAATGGGGTAAATTATTTCACATGAAGAGGTACAAAAAAATCTATTACAGTGGAGGGAAAGATGGGAAGGTGAGGATTGGCATCTCTTGAACCTTCTTCTTGTCAGTATTGGCTCAAAGAAGGAATAATATACAAATCAGTTGAATATAGAAATCTATATTACCTGAAAGGAAAGCAGGAGGAGAGAAGATTAAGCAAAGGTGAGGAGGGGACTGACAGAAGAGAGGTCAAACTGGGGGAAGTAGCAGACAAAAACAAAACACTGTCAAGGAGGAAAAGGGTGAAGAGAGAGAAGGCAAACAGATGGAAAAGTAGGATGGAGGGAAGTACACGGTTAACAATCATAACTGTGAAAGGGATGAAATCTCCCATAAAAAATAAATGGATAGCAGAGAGGATCAAAAACCAGAATCCTACAATGTGCTTACAAGAAACACACTTGAAGCAGAGAGACACACAAAAGAAAGATACGGGACTGGAGTAGAATCTACTATACTTCAACTGAAGTTAAAAAAAAAGCAGAGGTAGCAAACCTGATCTCAGACAAAGCAAAAGCAAAATAGGCCTAATTAAAAGAGATAAGGAAGGAAACTACATCTTTCTAAAAGTATGATAAACACTGAAGTAATATCAACACTAAATAAATATGCACCAAGTGGTATAGCATTCAAATCTTAAAGGAGAATTTAAGTGAGTTATAGGTTCATGCCCAAAGAAGAGACAGAGAGAGAGCATTATGAAATTTAAATTGGATACTTTTGACTATATTAAATTTAAAAGGTTTTGCACAAGCAAAACTGATAACAGTCAAGACTAGAAGGAAAGCAAAAAGCTAGAAAACAATCTTTATAGCAAGTGTCTCAACCTACATCAAACTGCCTACCATTTTAGGAAGAGGGAAGTGGAGGAAGGGAGAAAAATTTGGAATTCAAAATCTTGTAAAAATGAGGTCTAAAAATTATCTTGACATGTATTTGGGAAAAAAATAAAATACTATTAAAATAATAAAAAATTTAAAAGTAAAATAGAAAAAATATTTTAAAAATTAATTATGAAGTGTTATAAAAAATGTTAGCCTTTATTATTGTTGAATTAGAATCTGATGAGCTCTAGTTTAAAAAAACCTTGTGATACTGGTTTTTTTTAATCTATAATTAAACCAGAAAGGTCAAGAACTTGTATTTAGTATATGACCTGGTTTAAGCCATTACGTACTTGAAAAATCACCATTGAAATCGTCTAAACTGGACTAATTAAAAATGAGCACAAAAACCTGATTTTATCAGGGTCAAAGATAACAAAACGAGGGATTTGCTAAGTGAAAAGAAAAGCTAGGGGATAAGGGAGAGGTAGAACAAAGGATTAAATTTGATCAGGTTTAGGTCATGTTGGGACACGGAGAGAAATTCACCAAACAAACTGTAAAAGATCCTCACAAACAACCAAACCTAGAAGGGGGTCCTATGGTACAATCTCAACTGAATAAAATAGACTAAAATGGCGACTAATTAAGATATGAGGAATATGGAGACTGCCTAAAGAGATCAGTGATATCAGAGATATAGATAAAAATAGGAAAAAGCAAATATTTTTAGGAAATGAGACTTTTCCTTATTTCAAATTATGTTGACTTTATGAAACATCTGGAAAAGTCCAAGTAAAATGTTATTTTGGGTGTCAGAGAGAGAAAATAATCAGGAATGAGGGTTATGGTTATATGGGAGAAAAGACAGGTTATGAAGGACCAGCCAAAAAACTGCTAGTTTTAATAGAAAACTCTGTCCCCCTTGGTTTCTGCCTCTTAGTTTTCCTGACTTCAAGACAGCTCAAATCCCATCTAAACTAAGAGGCTTTTTCCAATGCCTTCCCCTCTTTGGGGTATCTCCCATCTACTCTGTGTACATTTGATTATGTAGCATGTCTATGTAATTGTTTACATGCTGTCTCTCCTATTTGAATAGAAGCTCCTTGAGTGCAAAGGCTGTCTTTTGGCCCTTCTTTGTGCCCCCAACACTTAACACAGTAAGCATAGTAAATGCTTAATAAATGCTTGTTGACTTAAAGAGTATTGGAAAGAGCTGCAGAAATATTTCTTCAGGTATAGCAAGGGAAGAATAGGAAGATTTCTTCTCATAGTAGATATAGAAAAATCTGCCAGTGACCATAGCATATATTCCTAAACCTGACTTGAATGGGTTTTGAATTCCTCTAACTAGAAAAATTGAAAAAACCAATTGAGCATAAACCTAATAATTGGTCAGCAAAACTCTATTATAACTTGTTACCATACTTTACTGAGGTGCTGAGTATCTATCACTGGTGGAAAAGACCTCCCTAAGTTTTTGGTTGTCTTTTTTTTTCCAATGTGAAAACTCTCATTTAGTTTTCCTCAAACACTTATTTCCTCTTCTTACTGAACTTAAAATTTCAGTAGCTTCCAATTTCCAATCCCATCAAGTTTAAACTATTCACTTTGGTATTCCATGACATTGTTTCAAACTACCCAACATTTTTCCCCATTCCCCCTCAACTACACTCAAATCGTTATAGTTTCCTCATTGTGCAATTAACATTATATTTTCGCTCATCTTCTGCCTTCATGCTTGATTTTATCCTTTGGAATTTTATTCTCCCCCCCTCCTCTCATTTCTTTTACCTTCTATTTTCCTCCCCGTCTATATTCTCCTAGCTTCCTATGTAGTTTAGGGCCTGGCTCAAATTCCATCTCTGACATGGGAGGTTTCCTTGATGACTTCTTTCTCTGAATCAATCAATTCACAAATTTGAACCACAGCCTTATAGTCTCAACTACACAATTTAATACTCAACCATATACTGTTTTAAAAATAAATTTTGTTTCATAGAACATATATTCACCTCTCTATTCTCTCACTCAGATCCTCTCAGAAGCTAATCTTTGTAACTTTCAAAATGGAAAAAATTCTATATTATTCAAGTTCTCATATTATATGTTATATTCCATGCTTATGATCCTTCACTTCTATAAAGAAGTAGGAAAGGCAGGGTCATCTTCACATATCTTTTCTTTGGGGCCAAGTTTTATCATTATAATTTCATTATAATTTTTTCAACATTCAGTTTCAGCAGTCATATTCTGTTAAGAGGCAATAAATGAATAAAGAGTTGGTTTCAGAGTAGGAAAGACCTAAGTTCAAATCCAACTCTGACATATTTCCTATGGCACTCTTGGCTTGTCACTTGATTTTTCAGGGCCCTAGGGAGCTCACGAAGGCTGCAAGTTGAAGAGTAAGTGCTACATTAGTTGAGGGAGTTGCCTCACAAGTATATATTCATGGCTCTAGTCTCTAGCCCATCACCACCCTGTAATACAATTTATGGTTCATCTGGGTCTACCCTGAAACTCTCTTCTGTCATCTGAGCACGGGATGGGGAAGGAGGGATAATACTGGGTACTGGAAGGCTATACCAATATATTACAAGCTCTGGCGGACTGTACCAAGTAGAAAAGAATGGGCCTGGTAATGTATGTCTATTCTGTCAGGACTTAATGTAGCCCAGATCAAAAAGGATCGTTACCAGAAGTTTGGCCACCAAGTGATGAATTTAGAGGTCTCAACTACTCATGAAATTTTCTTCCAAACATCCTTATTACTGTCAACTGTGCCATTCTTATAGTCTCTTGGGTTCACATTGGTATCATCCTCAGTTCCTCATTGTCCTCATCCCATGCTTCCAGTCAGATACCAAGTCTTGTTGCCTCTCTCTCCACAATATCTCTTGCACAGACTTTTGTCTCTTCTCATACATCAACCACCCTATTTCATGCCCTTACCACCTCTTGTCTATACTATTGCTACAGCTTTCTACTTGGTTTCCTTGCTACTAATCAATAAATCAATTCAACAAACATTTATTATGAGTCTATTGTGTATCAGGTACTTTTCTATGCACTGGAGATTTTACTTAAAAAGTCAAGAGAAAGTCTCTGCTCTTTAAAAAAATTTATTTTTAATTTATAGAATAGAACAAGCATTTCCAGTCTCTGCTTATAAGGAGTTTACAAAAAAATGCCCTTTAAAGAGCTGCCTAAGTGATTTTTCTAAAGAGCAGATCTGACTTTATCACTTCCTACCCAAGCACCTTTGTAAACTTGATAAGCTAACTCCATGGCTACCTCTGACCTCTAGGATCTTTCTTTTGCAATTTAAAGCTCTTCACAATCTGGCCCCTTTCCATATTTCCTGTCTTTTCCTCCACATACAGTGTGGGTCAGTAAGCCAACCTATTTGTCATTACTCATATACTTTCTATCTTCCATTCATGTGCCTTTGCTCTATCTCTTATACTTTGTTTCTCTGGCTTCCATAAAGATTTATAGATTAGGAAATACCACCTTCCAGAAGAGGCCTTTTGACTACTAGTGCCTTCCCTTCTAAGGCTAACTTGTATCAACTCTGTATATAACTTGTGTTTTTTTAATTACGTATCTGAATGTAAGTTCCTTGAGGGCAGAACTTTTTAATATTTTTCACTGTGTTCTGAGCACTTTGCTTTCTAAGGCTATCTGGTACATAGCAAGAATTTAAAATGCTTGTTGATTAGTTGTTTATTCTTGTGATGTGTGGTGGTGGAGAGAGTTCACATGGAAGAAATTTCAGATCCCCTAAATATTGAAGTAAATATGCCATTTAATCTTTTTAAATTTCTTTTTAAAATTAATTTATTTACTTTTAGTTTATAAGAATCAGTTCCACAATCCGTTGAGTTTCAAATTTTCTCCCCTCTCTCTTCCTCCCCTCCATGGCAGCTCGCAATCAAGTATAGGATGTGCAGACACTTTCACACTGGACATTAGTCTGGTTGCATAGAAGGATTGTAGCCAGTGGAGTGAACAATGAGAAAAAAAGAAAGAAAACCAAACATGAAAAAGAGCGATAGCGTGTAGATTGCTTCAGTCTCCACTTAAACTCTGTTCTTTCTAGATCTTTCTCTGAATGTAGACATTTCCTTCCAGCCTGAGACTTGGAGAGTTGTCTTATAACTGTTACGCCATTTATTCTTCCACTGAAGGCCTACTCTGATGCTCCATCATGCTAAGTGGTGACTCTTGAGTTGTTAGACTACGTTAACAAAACACAAGCCTTGAGAGGTCATTGTAGCTGGTAAGACTTCCCAGAATGATGGACTGTGTGCCTCTTATTCAAAAACTAGTCTAACTAATTTGGGGGAGGCTTATTTTTAATTTGGCCACAAAATGCTATTTTATTTTGTTTCTGACCACAGTTACTGTACTGTTATCTATGTTAGTAGAAGAGTCACAGCTTATAGATTAGGAAGACCTTAGACTTTGATCTGGAAGTCTCCTCATAGGTCATCACCCTACATTTACTTTACAGAGTAGGAAACTGAGGCCCAGAGGTCAAATGACCTATCCAAGGTCACCCAGGTAGTAAATAGCAGAATCAAGATTTCAACCATGGTCCTTTAACCACAAAATCATCACTCTACCCACATTGTCATAATTACAAATTCTAAAGCCTTTTATTATTATTTCATTAATCAATATGCGTTTACTTGGTGTCTACTGTATATCAAGTACTGTGTGAAGTGTTGTGGACATAAAAGATAAAATAAAACAGCCCCTGGCCTCAAAAAGCTTATGTTTTACTGATCAATCTGTCATGTACACAGATAAACTCAGGTTACATACAAAATTAATGCAAGGTGATTTCTGTGAGGAGCTATCAATAACTGAGGGGGGGGGGGACTGAGATAGATCTTTCATAGGAGGTGGCACTTGAACTAAGTTTTGAAGAGAGCTAGTGGTACCAAGAAGCAGGATAAGGGGTAAGAGTAATACAGGCATTGACTGTAGCCTGTCCAAAGACACAGAGGCAAAATTTGGAATGCTATAGATAAAAAACAGAAAGGAGGCCAGTTTGGCTTGGGTATAGAATATTTGAGTGAAAATAATAAAATTAGTCTAAAAAGGTAAACCAGAAGTATTCTGGCTAGGGGTGACTAGGTGGTGCAGTGAATAGAGCACCAACCCTGGAGTCAGGAGGACCTGAGTTCAAATTTGACCTCAGACACTTAACACTTACTAGCAGTGTGACCTTGGGCAAGTCACCTAGCCTCAGTTGCCTTGCCTTCCCCCCTCCAAAAAGCAAAGCAAAAAAAAAAAAAAAGACAGAAGTATTCTGGCTTTAGATGCCAAACAGAGAAGTTTGTATTTTATCCCAGCAACTGTTGAAGCATCTTGAACAGTAAAGATATGCTCAGATCTGTGCTTTAAGGATATCAATTTGTCAGCTATAAGAAGGATAGATAGGAGAAGGGAGAGACTTGAGGCTGAGAGACCAATTAAGAGGCTATCCTGATAGTGTAGGTGAGAGGTGATGATGGCTTGAACTAAAGTGATTGTGATATCAGTAGAGAAAAGGGATAGCTGTGCAACTTATAAATGAGGTAGAATTTGACGAAACTTGGCAACTAAATGAAGAAGAGTGAAGAATGAGAGTGAAGAGTTGAAGACAACCCCTAAACTACAAATCTGAGTGGCTGGATGATGGTGGTATCATCAATAGAAACAATGAAGCTAGGAGGATTGTAAGTGTAGGGGAAAAGACAACAAGGTCTATTTTGGACATGTTGAGTTTCAAATGCCTAAGGAACCTTCAAGTATAAATGTCTAACAAGCAGATTGTATGAGAAATTAAACTAAGGAGAGAAGTAGGATATACATAGATTTCGGAGTCATCTGCATAGAGATGGTAATCGAATCCACAGGAGCTGATGATATCACCAAGAACAGGAGTGGAAAAAGAGAAAGTTAAGGAGAGAGCATGGGGTACCTCCATGCATAGAGGGTAGGGCTTGGTTAATGGTCCATCAAAGGAAACTGAGGATAGGTCATTCAGGTAAGATGAGAATCAAAAGAGAACAGCATCACAAAAATCCAGGCAAGAGAGGGGTTTCAGAAAATAATGATAAATGATGACAAATGACCATCAGATGTAAGAAATATTTAAGAAATATTCAAGAAATATCAATGATAATTTTCTTTTTTTTTATTTTAACTTTTATT
>CM053585.1:125541194-125594487 GCA_028646515.1 Pseudochirops corinnae | reverse complement strand
AGTCAATGATTTTTTAGCTCTGTGGAACTCTGCTTCCAGAGGGGAAAGCTCTGTCCCAAATCACTGGGGGTTTCCCAGCTGCAGGCACTTTTAGGAGGCTGATGCAGCCCCCACCAGCTTTGGCTCAGTGAAAATGCATGCCAGGACCACCACCCAAGACCACGATCCCAATCCAGGCCGCTCAACACAAGAGCACTTGGCCTCTGAACGATTGCTTGACCCCCTGCAGTCTGCAGGCTGGGAGCTCTAAAGCAGCAATGTGGAGGCAGCTGCAGGGTCTCCACTTCTGCTGCTTCCTTGCCCTGGAGGCTGTTTGGCCAGACCTGCTTTTCTCCCCCAATTTTAGCCGAGTTCCACTGACCTTTCACTTAGTCCTTTTTTTCTTATGGCTTGATAATTCGGGAAACTGCCACAGCTGCTGCAGATACGCTCTCCTGAAGTTCTGGTTGCATCTCAGCTCAGCTCATCAGGCCACCCCCAGGGCCAAGCCATGGTTTCAGGCTGGGCTGGTTTCAGCTCCCAGCGCTGAGATGATCCCTCCTAGTCAAGCTGCCTTCAGGGGAAAGTATATTTGTGTGCATTTTAGAGCTCTAGAATTTGTTTGGAGTCATATTTTATGGATATTTTGAGGTGGCTGTGTGGGAGCTGCTGTACCTTGCTGCTCCTACACTGCCATCTTGGCTCCACCCCCCCATCAATGATAATTTTCAACCAAATTTTTAGAAACAAAAGACATGGGCCCAGAGATTACTGTTGACCTCAAGTAAAACAACTTTCATTAAATAGAAGGGACAGAAGTCTGATTGAAAGGGGTTCAGAAGTAAGTAGGAGATGAGAAAGTGGGAACAAGTAGTATATACAGCTTTTTTATACAAGTTGGTCTGTGACAGGGAGAGAAATATGACAATTTGAAGGGATGGCAGAGTAAAGTGAAGACGTAGACTTTTTATCCTTGATTACAAGTTTGAGAATTAGATCTTATGCTGTATTTCTTCAGTTTCTCTTAAAGCACCCAACACAGCATTGAGTGTGCAATGAGTATTCAATAAATACTTGTTTGAGATAAGGAATTAATTTATTGAGTTATTGAGAGGTTTGGGGGAAAGGTATGCATCTCTACATTAAGATGGCAAATATAAGGCTGACCTCTAACCTTGAAGTTAGGAAAACTCATTCTGGGACCCTAATCTCAGAGATATTTCATCTAAAACATTTCCCTCCTTGCCCCTCTGGGGAATGGTTATTAAAGGCTAGAAAACATGAGTTTAATATATACATAAATTAAATAGAGAGCTAGTCTATTGACTTCTTTTTTTGATGCTGACTTTTGTACTCCAAACCAGCTGCTTGCTTTCTAATCACTGTCTATTTAAAGCTGAAATAAACAAAAACAGAGAAATGGAGCTTTGATAATAAAGAGAATTTTCCCCTAGGAAGTAATGTAAAGTCAGATGACTCATACCACATCCCCCAAAATATTCATATAAAAATAATTATTTATAATTCTAAGTAGGTTTTTTCGTCCCTAATGCACCTGAAATATAATAGCAATGATTAGTACACAATATAAACCAAAAATAAAACAAATTAACCTGTATTTCACCTTTGAAAAGAGTCATGGCTGGTTGTTGGGGAGATGACATGGAGGAAGGGGTGGGGGTAGGGGGACACAGGGTAGGGAACTGAAGGGCTTTTGAAGAGGGTTGGAGTCTGAGGACCAGGGTCTGAGGTTGTGGCTAGGACTGGGGTGGGGGTGGGGTAGCCTGGGGACTGGGGCCTGAGGGTGGGAAAGGGATTTTGCTTCTGCTGCTGCCACTCACCACCACCTCCTGCAGGAGGGACCAGAATGTAGGGCAAGGCCACGGGCCTGGGATACCAGACCATCCCCTTCCCTGGGGTCCCGAGCTGTCCTCCCCCAGTTGCTGCCACCCTCACTTCCCACCCTGGAGGTCATAGGCGTAGATGGGGGAGCCACCTACCATTTCAAGTGGCTAAGTCCGAGTAGCATGTCAGTATGTGAAGCTGAAAGTGGAGTGCTCACTCCATTACACCACACTGCAGGCCCTGACCAAGCAGGGTACCATACTCAAAGCTATGTCCAGAGGCTGCATGGAGATGCTCACAGACTCTAAAGACTAGGTGCTGATTGACAGGAGTGGTCATCATTTTGGGACAATCCTGAACTACCTTCAGGATGGGTCAGTGCCTCTTTCAGAGGGCCCTCAGGAGATGGATGAGCTATTGGGTGAGGCATGATACCAATTTGGGCAGGGGCTAGCTGAGGATTGCCAGTTGGCTCTACAGCAAAAGAGTGAGAACCTTCCCCAACGTTGCCTTATTTCCATGGTGACATCTCCACTGGAAGAGCAGCTGCTTCTGGCTATACCTCTAGGCCAGTGGTGAAGAAAACGTGATGTTCATACTATGAATTTTTGTTTGCCCTGCAAGACAGATTTTGCAAAAAATTTTTCCTGCTCCAGCGAAGTATATGTAAGCCAGGTCATACATACATACATACATATATATATATATATATATATATATGTATGTATGTATGTAGGAAGATATACATATGTAGGAAGATATTGTCAACAAGGGAACATCCTCCCTCATTGGGTGTAGCAACCCGTCTTTCACTTAGCAGATGTCTTAGAGAGTTTTCTGAGAAATATTAGAGGTGAAGTGACTTGCAAAAGGTCACTTAAATAAGTGACTAAGGTCAGAATTGAACCCTGGTCTTTCTTACCCTGAGCCCAGAATTTTATCTGGCATGCCAAGCTGCCTTTAAATGTGTCACAGAGGGCTTTAATGAAGCAGATTTCTTGTTTTGGTATGTGTACATTAGAAGGAGTTTATTCACAGTGAAGGCAATTTGAAAGAACAAGCAGCAGCCCCTTAGGGAAAAGTGCCCATTTGCCAAGTGCAAACAAATGTGTGTGACACCATTTCTCAATCAGCCACACTTACAGTGTCTGATGTTTCATAAAAACGACGAAGCAGGAGCTGCTGGAGGAGATTACCTTATGTGCCCACCGCAGCTTGGAGACAGTTGTTGCCATGGAGAACAGTGAGTGCTCCTGCTGAGGTGAATTCTGAGAATGCTCCAGGGCAGGGTTGGGCATGACAACCCTCTGGTGCCCATGGAAATCAAGAATGCTGCTGATGAAGAGGATGCTCTATCAAGCTGGGGCTCTGTTGCTTTTCTCTAGCCTAGCCCCACCAGCCTGTCCCCACACCTCCCCTCTCCCTAGTCCCCTTGAACTGGGTCCTTGATACTAGTTTTGACCATTCTTCTACCTCTTGTCCTTTTGTTAGATGACACATATCTATCCAGGCAAGTGAATTCAGCTATCAGGAGAACGCTTCTAGCCCCTGTGTGGTGAGAACATTCTTAGCTGTGACACATATTCTCCCTCCCCAAATGGGGGAATGCCTCATTTGATTCATGCCATTGGGCAGAGTCAGTCATAGCCCATGATGGATCCAGACCATACACTTGTCTCTGCATGGGGCCAGTGGGGAATAGTCCATTCATTTTGATCAGCTGTGCATCATAAAAGGCAACAAATTCTCCTGAAAGGTATCACAGATTTGGGATTATCAACTTTACCTACTGAGTCACAGAAGTGAAAGAAGAGAGAGAAGGATAATTCATAAGGTCTTTAATAATTGCAAACAACCTCCCTAAGCCTTGGTTTCCTCAGCTGTAAAAACATGGGAGTGGCACTAGATGTCATGTGAGATCCTTTCCAGCTCTAGATCCATGTAGATATGATAATTCAATAGCTAACATTCCTATTGCACTTTAAGGTTTGCAAAGGGCTTTGGGGTTTTTAATTATATATATTATACATTTGTTTTTATTATTTTTATTAGTCCCTTATAGTGGATGGAGAAACTGAGGCTTGAAGGGGTTAAACAATTTCACACACTTAAGTTCCACAGTAAGTGTCTAAGGCAGGGTCTGAATTCAGTTATTTCTGACTCCAGTCCACCTAGCAGGGTCTATAAGGAAGGTCATTTGACAAATTCATTGTTTGTGTTTTGTCTTCTCTCTCTAGGGCCAGTTTCTGAAAGTGACTATTTCTTGTTTGTTGCTAGTTGTGAAGGGGAAAGAGAATAAAGTGGAATAATAAGAACTTGTTTCATCAATGCACTTTTTGACTCTTTACCCCACTGCTTTCAGCTTCCATCTACATTTGAGGAAAGGCAAGTATGTCCAGATGCACTTGCATGTATTGTAAAAAGCATCTATAAATATGGTGGTGATGCTTTACATTTGAATTTTAAAGCAATCTTGCAAGGAGTGGGGTATAGGATATGATTCCCATTTAGCAAGTGAATAAATTGAGGAGGGTAAGTGACTTGATTAATAATATACAGAAAGTGAGGGGCAGAGCTAGAATTGAAACCCAGGACTCCTGATTCCCAGGCCAGTGTGTTTTCTGTCATAGCACTCTAAGCTGAAAATACTCCATCAGGCTGAAACAGAAAATACAAGGAGAAAAATCTTAATACTCATTTCACTCAGCTCAAGGGTCACCCAGCAATAGTGGGAGGGGGTTACAGATAGGGGCCATGCATAGGTTTAATTCTATTGATAGAAAGTATGTGAAAACCGTAATTATGTATTTTCTTGAAAATATAAAGTGAAATTTGTTCATGGAAAGTTGGATCCTGATTCTAATGGGTCTAATTAAAAAAAAAAGTCCTAAAGGTAACTGTCTGGCACTTAAGGTTTATTGATTGACTTACTGAATAAAAGTACTCAGAAGGAAGTTGTAAAACTTTAAACACTCCCTAACATTTTGATGGGAGGAACTAAATGGATTCTAGTCTGCATAGGTGACCAAGTTGTTCTCACATTAGGAAAATCAGTCTGTGCCTCTATACTGAAACTTCAGCACCCCAAACTTTGGCTCTACAGCCGTTCTCAACCTGTGCATCAGGTCGAATAACCCTTTCACAGGGGTCACAGGGGTCGCCTAAGACCATTGGAAAACACATATTTCCGATGGTCTTAGGAACTGAGACACCACTCCTCTATCTGTCTCCAGGCGAGTCTGCCCACATGCAGATACGCCTACATACAAGTATTAAAGGGTCGCGGCATTAGGAAGGTTGAGAACCACTGCTCTAAGAGATAGCAAGAGAGGTCCATTCATCTTTAGTATCTCAGTAACTATGACTCATCTGTGGCTAGTTAGCTCAGTTGGCTAGGGCACCAGAGAGATGAAGTTGAGGTCACAGGTCTGAACCTTAAACACCCCAATTAGCTTTATTATGCTCACAGTCATCCTAGACAGTCAACATTTATTAAAGAAGGGATGGAAAGGAAGGAAGCAAGCATTTATTAAGTGCCTGCTATGCACCAGACATTGTGCTAAGTGCTTTTACAGATATTATGTCATTTGATTCTCACAACAACCCTGTAAGATAGGTACCATTACAATTCCCATTTCACAATTGAGGAAACTAAGGCATACAGAAGTTAAATACTTTGTTTGGACTGGGTGAGTCCTAGTCCACAGCTAGTGTCTGAGGATGGATTTAAACTCAGGTTTTCCTGACTCCAGATTCAGCACTCTATCCACTATCCCACTAAGCTTCTCCTTATTTAATATGTTTTATTTACAAAGCATGGTACCAAGGCTACAAAGACTTCTAAAAATGGCCCTGCCCCTGCCATCAAGAAGTTTATGTTGTAGCATGGAAAATAATCCATATTCCTGTGTCACTTAAAGATTCAGTAAGCCTGTCAGGTAGTTTGTTTAATATTTATTATTCCCATTTTATGGATGCAATAAGAAAATTGAGACTCAGAGAAAGTCATGCATTCATGGACACAAATACTAAAGTGTCACAACTAGGATTTGAATCCAGATTTCCTGCCTCTAAGTTAAGTCCAATGCCTTTTCTAGACTATTCAGTCTTTCATTTCATAGATACATGGTCAAAAGGGACTATTAAGGAGAATATAGGTGGTTCAGAATAAATTTATTCCTACCCCAAGTGAAAAAAATCTCTAATTATAGTAGTAGTGGTAGTAGTAGTAGTAGTAGTAGTAGTAGCAGTAGTAGTAGTTGTTGTTGTTATATTTGTAGTAGGTAGTGGTAATGGTACTGGTAGTAATAGCAGTAGCAGTAGTGGTAGTAGTAGTGGTAGTCAATAATTGGTCTTTATATAGCATTTTAAAGTTAGTAAATCCCTTTTCATATCTTTATATAACATTTTGGTTTGCAAAACTCTTTTCATATACTTTCTTATTTCAGCTTCATGACAGTCCTATGAAGTAGATGCCAGTCATTATTATCCCTATTTTGCAGATGATGAAACTGAGGCTCAGAGAGAATAAGTGACTAGCCCTTTGCAGCATAGGTAGTACATGTTAAAGTCATAATTCAAACCCAGATTTGCCCAACACCGAGTCCAGCATACTATATACGTTATGCCACACTGCATTTTAAATCATGTACCATCAGAGTGTATGGAATACAATCTACTGAATACCCAAGATCATCTTGCTCTCCCTTATTGCTCCACAACCCCACTATCATGCTTCAGCTGGGTCAATCAGACAGAGAAAGGTTTTTTTTTTGTCTTTAAAAGTTTTTTTCTACTTACACGTAAAAATACTTTTTAACATCGATTTTTTAAAAAATGTAGAGTTCTAAATTCTCTCTCTCCCTCCCTCTGTAATTGAGAAGGCAAGCAATTTGATATAAATATACACGTGCAGTCATGTAAAGCATAGTTTCACATTAGTCATGTTGTAAAGCACAGACACCCTCAAGAAAAGCACAAGAAAAATTTTAAAAAGTTTAAAAAAATGCTTCAATCTGCATTCAGACGCCATCAAATCTTTCTCTGGAGGTGAATAGCATTTTTCATCATTGGTCTTTTGAAATAGTCTTGGATCATTGTATTACTGAAAATAAGCTATGTCATTCACAGTTGATCACCATGCAATACTGCCATGTTACTGTGTATAATGTTCTCCTGGTTCTGCTCATTTCACTTTTCATCAGTTCATATAGGTCTTCCCAGATTTTTCTGAAATCATCCTGCTTGTCATTTCTTATAGCACAATAGTGTTCTATCATAATCATATACTAAATTTGTTCAAGCATTCCCCAATGGATGGACATACTATCAATTTCTAATTTTTTACCATCACAAAAGAGCTTCTATTTTCATACATATAGGTCATTTTCCTTTTTTATCTCTTTGGGAGACAGACCTAGTAGTGGTATTGCTGGGTCAAGGGATTTTATAGCCCTTTTGAGCAGAGTTCCAAATTGCTCTCTAGAATGGTTGAATCAATTTATAATTCCCCCAACAGTACATTAGTGTCCCAGTTTTCCCACATCCCTACCACCATTTGTAATTTTCCTTTTCTGTCATATTAACCAATCTGATAGGCATGCGTTGGTACCTCTGAGTTATTGTTAATCTTGGCTACCTTGATTTTGTTTGTGCAAAATCTTTTTAATTTAACGCAATCAAGGTTATCAATTTTATATCCCGTAATGCTCTCTCTTGCTTGGTCATAAATTCTTCCCTTAACCATAATCTGATGGATAAACTATTCTATGCTCCTGTAATTTGCTTATGGTATCACGCTTTTTATCCAAATCATATATCCATTTTGACCTCATCTTGGAATATGGTGTGAGATATTGGTCTATACCTAATTTCTTCCAAACTGCTTTCTGGTTTTCCCAGCAGTTTTTGTTAAAGAATGAGTTCTTGTCCCAAAAGTTTGGATCTAAGATGACAAAGCAGGAAAAAAAAACACCACATTTTTTTCATTGATTCCCTTGATATTCTTGATCTTTTGTTCTTCCAGGTGAATTTTCTTTTTATTTTTCCAGTTCTATAAAATATTTTTCATTGTTCGACTGGTATAGCACTGAATAAATAAATTAATATAGATCAAATTGTCTTCTGGACTCTTTTTAGCCTCCCTCCCATATGTCCACCTTTACTTCTGCATTTTCTCAGCTAAGATGCTAAGCTAGGTTTAACTGATGGTAAGAATAAGTAACATTGGGTCTGTACATTACCCCCTTTGAAGAAATATATTTGAACTTAAAGTACTCATTGAAGACTTAACAAAAATTAAATTCTGAATAATTGGAGAAAAAATGATAGCATGTAGATTGCTTCAGTCTCCATTTAAAGTTCTTTCTAGATCTTTCTCTGAATGTAGATATCTCCTTCAAAGAATTGGGCTATAAGAAATGGGGAGGAGATAGTCTACATATTCACCTAGAGAGGCTTATACAAACTGACCCTAAGTGAGAAGAGCAGAACCAGGAAAAATTTGTACACAATCACAGACACATCATATGTGTGATGACCAACTTTGATAAACTGGACTATTCTCAGCAACACACAGTTATAAGATAACTCTACAAGTCTCGAGACGGAAGGAGACATCTACATTCAGAGAAAGATCTAGAAAGAAGGGAGTTTAAATGGAGACCAAAACAATCTGCATGCTATCATTCTTTTTCATGTTTGGTTTTCTTTCTTTTTTCCCATCGTTCACTCCATTGGTTACAATACTTCTATACAACCAGACTAATGTCCAGTGTGAATGCAGATCCTATACTTAATTGTATACTGCCATGGGGAGGGGGGAAGAGGGAAGGGAGAAAATTTGAAACTCAAGTGATTGTAGAACTGAATTTTGCAAACTAAAAGTAAATAAACAAATCAATTAACTAAAAAAAATGACAAAGAACAAGCATGGCACCAAAAAAAAAAATGTGAAGGAAGGTGGCCTGTCCATACCAGATCTCAAACTGTATTACAAAGCAGTAATCATCAAAATATTCTGATACTGGCTAAGAAATAGAGGGGTAGAACAGTGGACCAGATTGGGTTCACTATATGCAGTAATAAGTGACCATAGTAATAATAATGTTTGTTAAATGCAAAGATCCAAACTTTTGGGACAAGAACTCATTCTTTAACAAAAACTGCTGGGAAAACCAGAAAGCAGTTTGGAAGAAATTAGGTATAGACCAGTATCTCAAATCGTATTCCAAGATGAGGTTAAACCTATTTGTACAAAAATATTTATGGCAGCTCTCTTTGTGGTGGCAAAGAAATGGAAATTGCAGAGATCCCCATCAATTTGGGAATAGCTATACAAGATATAGGTTGTGATGGAATAATGCTGTGCTATAAGAAATGATGCCTTCAATGGTTTTAGAAAAAAACATAGAAAGATTTACATGAAATAATGAAGAGAAAAATGGGCAGAACCAAGAGAACATTGTATACAGTAACAGCAATATTGTTTTTAAAATGACATTGAGTGAATAAGTTATTTTTACTATTATAAATATCCAAATGAACTACAAAGGCCATATGAAGAAAGATTCTATCGGAATACATAGATAGAAATAACTGATAAATAGAAGTTTGTATAAAATAATTATATCTCTATCTATACACCCATTTGTGTCTAATGGTAGCCATTTCTAGGGGGAGGGAAGAAAAAAAGAAATTTACATGATAACTTTATTATATATTTGAAAGTAATTGTAAGTTGTACATAATAGATTTGTAGTTTCATGTGCAATCATATTTTTATTATACCATGTTATGGAAATACTTGCTTTAGTTAATAAATTAAAGATAAAATAAGTAAGTGTGAAAAAGAGACAAAGCCTTAACCCAAAGGTATTGTTTCTGTGGTGGAAATTTGAGGCAACCTAGTAGTCCAATAGGAAAGCTATTTTTGAACAAGAGAATCTTTCAGTTCCCCTCAGATCACCCAATATAGAGAATGATGAGACAAAGCGTCAGCAACAAAGGGCTGGGGCCAAGAAAAAGTTTCTTCTCTATAATTAGCCCTCCGATATCTTTTATTTCCCTGCCTCTCTACTTTGAGGCTCTCCCAGCAATATCGGGGTATTATCAGGAAAAGAAATAACATTTTTGCCTTTGGAAAAAATGAATATTTGCTTATTCTGAAGGTCATTCCCCATATATTTTCTGCTAGTAAGGACTTAACCGTAGATAAACTTTCTATTGGTATAAAACAACTTAGTGGTTAGTGCCTGGAAAGGAATGCAACTTGACTGTGAGACATAGAGAATATTATTTTATATAACATTTCCTCCAAGATCTCAAAATTAGATTGTATTGAACATGAAATCCTGGTAAGAGTACTACAGAAAATAGATGGCCTATCCCTTCCTGCTACTCCCTTGGAGAGAGCCTATGTTAGTTGTGCCCAGATGGAAAACATCTGTCACAGGGTAATTCTGTCACTTCTTGACATTTTCCCCTTCCCAGTTCATCTCACCAAACATTTATTCAGCACCTACTCTATGCAAGACACCCAAAGAAGGAACAAATTTCTCAAAGCTTGAGGAACCCCAAAGTTCCCATCTCCATCCTTCCTTCCTTTCTAGGGGAAATGAAGGTGAAAAAAGTATTAACTCAGCTGTTCTATACCCTTTGTTTCTTTCTATAAACTTGAGACTCGAGATTTCCTGACCACAAATGTTCTCAGACCAAACACATCAGTTAGTATCCAAGATAGCCTTGGTCTCTTGTCAATATTCAGATGGAAATTATCCCTTGGCTTCTGTTTTGAAGTATAAAAGAGCATGCTGGATTCCAAAGGCCCAGCCAGATAAAGCTTTGTTTTTAGCAAAGTTAACTTCTGGGTTTGGCTTTGTGAACTGGTATATTTAAACTTCAGAAAATGAGGAAAACACCAGGGGAGAAGGTAAAAACTAATTTCAGGTTGTTTTATTTTGAAAGGGGAAGAAGGGGAAGAGTAGAATATTTATTAACATCTAATCCTGTTAAGATTTTCTACACCATATGCCTGAGGAAGAGAACATGTGAAATGTGTACTAATTACTCCTGGTTTGTCATGTGTGTACATTTTCAATGCAGTCCCTGACCTTTTTGTTAATAACTTCACATTATATTCATTGACCTGAAACAAATTGAATTCAGTGGCACTCACTCAAGAATTGAATTACATAGTCTTCTTAATTGGTCTCTTATTTAAATGTGAAAAAGTAACGGTTTACCACCTGTAATTTTTTTTCTTAAGAAATTCCTCCAGTGTGTGTTTGTGTGTGTGATTTAAGAATAATGGCTCAAGATGGAAACAGTAGATAGGAACAAAAGATTTATTGGAAACTAAAGCTTTAAAAAAAAAAGGAGGGGGCAGAATTTCAATTCTTTTGGAGTGAACTGATCTTTCTTTCCAAGGATCAACTTCCAAATACAATTCTAGTGTTATTTATGCCAAGAATCTATTCATTTCCTTTCTCCCCAACTTCCCTCCACCCTTCCCTTCCCCACCCCTCTTCCAAACAGCATGGCTATGTTCTGGTAATGCTCTTAAAATGTTAACCCAGCGATGTATTAATTACAGTCATCGAGTGTGAGCTGGATGCGTTAGGGATTCTTCACTGGGGAGTCTCACTTGCAAGATGTAATGCTCAATCCCTGTAGCCCAAGAGTTATTTAGTTTTTCCTCTCCCCGGCTCTTTGGAGCTTTCTGATGTGATTCAAAATACCTCCGGCTCACAAAATCGGAAATGTTAAGACAGAAGAATACGTTAAGTGTGCCAAGGTATTTTCCGCTGCATTTGTTGGTTTGAAGCCCTTGTAAGCCATTGTCTGTTAGCGAACTATCCTCCCCACCCCCACCCCCAATCTAATTTCACTAGTTTGGTGATGCTTTCCTATCAACTGCTTCCCAGTCAGCAGATATCCCTAGCAACATTGTTCTTAACACCGCTCACTCATCACTTCCCCTTGGAGGATTCTTGCATGTGATAGAACAGATAGAAGCTGTTTGAAACTTGGGGCTGGTTTTTTCCTCCTTCTCCATCTTTTATCCAGTGTAAAATTAATTGTACCGACGGCAGAGAAGAGACTTGCTCTTTACTTATTATATTTAACTTAAAAATGCAAATGTTATTAGTGGCTTGATCATTGATAAGAGTGCCTTTGTAGCGGGCTCTAACCTCTATTAGCGCGGATTATGAGGACGTCGGGCCACATTGGCATTTTCCAAGTGTCACCGTGACAGCACTTGCCGCACAAATGCCTGGCTGTCACAGTGAGGTTTATCACTAGGTTTTTCCCTCCGAATGTAGACTAATAAGCCCAGAAATTACAATTGCCTCCCTGCCGAATCTGTGATAGGCGGAAATAATGATATCAGTGCCCTGCTAATCTTCTTGCCTCTACGCCTGGCACCATCCTATTGAGTCACCTGTCATACTCCGCTTTGATGAGGCGAATTCAATCTCTCAGCTATAATGACAATGGAGCCATTTTAATGTTTGGGGCTGATTATGTGGAGGTTTCTTTTTGCTCTGTCTTGGCAGGCAAACCAGGTCAACGTTCACTCGGGACCGTGGGCTTGAGCTGTGTGGATGGCAGGTGGTGTTTGGTGAATATGCTAAGTTACTGAAGACACAAAAATGGAGGGGTATTGGATTATGAGAGCTTGATGGTAGCCATGGCCATAGTCATGGCAATGGCGATGGGGTAGGGCAGACAGAGGTAAGGTTCTGGGAGGGGTTAGGAGCTGTCACTTGGGAAGTAGTATAAACATTGGCTGATTGCCCCTACTTCTAGTTTGGGACTAAGAGATTCTCTGATAAGCCCAAATGAAGTTGAGGAGTATCTTAAATAATAGTAGCACAACTATTACCATTTAACTAAGGCCATCACAGATGTATGGGGTACTTATATAAGATTCTAAGAGAAACAAACTAAATAACCTTCTGTCAGTCACCTTCATGCTAACCACTTTGCTCCTTTTGGTTTTGAGGTTGATGCAGCTGCATGGATTAAAAACAAATTTCAGTTATATACTATCTCTGTGTCTACTCTGTTTCTACAACAAAATCAAGAGAAGGATAGATAGGCCATTCTGCATCTGGGTTATTAGCCCCTCTCCACCCTCTCCCCCCAATCCCTGCCAACAAATGCTCTTGGCATTGTTTGGCTGGGTTAATGCCTAATTGGGATGCTTAATGCAGAGAATTCAGAGCATTTTCGTAAATAGGACTGCTCCTAAAGATGGGAGAAAACAGGTGCGGCTCTCTGCCAGCCTTTACAAACACAGGCTCCTTCCCTAGCTAGCCCCACTCTTTGTGTCGGTGAAAATGAACAAGATGCTGAACCATGTCCTGATAGCACACTCTTCTCCTGAAGTATTGTGTGTCAGTCTTCCAGTGAAAGAATCTAGCAAGTGAAACTAAGCATTTGGGATTGGAGCTATTTCCTGGGGAGCATTTTCAAAAAGTTTTCCTACCATGCTTGCAAAGTAGACTTTCAGACCCTTTGCAAGAATATTTGTCACTTGAATGAAAAGTGACCCCTTTGGGAAGTACTTATAGGTGGGTGCTCCATTTGAATAGTAAAGACCAGGGAGGGTGTTTTTATCTACAGTAATCACATCTCCAAGAAAAAGCAACATATGTGACATGACCCACTGCCTCTAGTCCTTCTAGCAGGGCACCACCTCAAGTTGCCTTATTACAAACATATTTCAAATAGGAAAGAATGGAGAAAAAAATCCAAATTTAACAGGGCGATTATAAACAATAGGTCTTTGCTATATATATTTTATGTGCTGACTGGCTCACGAAGAGATGGACATTTTCTACTCACTCTTTATCCTCTTTTTTGTGTTCCTGGTTCCTTCTTGCTATCTGTCTTAGATATCTCCCATAGCTAGGCATAGACTCCATGCAAATTTTTTTTGTTAAGGTTAAAGTATGTGGTAAACAACTTGTGTGCTTTAGCGTTAGTTTCTAAAACACTTTGAGTGGTTTTGGCATTCTGAGGGGTGGAGCAAGAGCAATGTTAATAAAAATAGAGAATAAAACTATTTTCAAGGTAAGAAGTACCTCATAATCATTCACCATGACTATGTTTGCTTTCCCAATTTTCTGAGAGAAGAACTCTATTTAAATTATATACTTCCGTACTTCAAAGATCTTTCATTTCTTATTCATGGTACTTTTACTATCATACACATCAAAACTACCCAATATTTTAGGGCAGTGTACTGTAGTGGAAAGAGGGCTAGACTTAAAATTTAGAAGTCCTTGATTCAAATCCTTCCTCTACTTACTAGTTGTGAGACCATGGGCAAAGCACCTCACCTTTCTGTTTCCTCATATGTAAAATGACAATAATAAACCTTTAGTGTGTACATTCGTTCATAGGGCTACCATGAGATTCCGTATGTAAATTCAAGAAACATTTATTAAACACTTACTATTCAGTGGACACTATGCTTGGTACTAGGAAAATAGAATAGCTCCTACCTTTAAGTAGCTTACATTAAAGTGGAGACAAAGTTACATAAAGCAATTTAAAGTGGTACAGGTAAGATGTGCTGGTAAATGCTTAACAATCAAGCTCTCAGGGGAGAACATGCATGCACATACACTTTTAAATTTAATGTGCATTATTAATACTTTTTTAAGTCAAGACAATCAAGACAACAAATCAAGCTCTGAAGTCAATTCCAGTTGGCTCCAGCATACCATTGGATGGAGAGCACTAACAACAGAGGAGAGCAGGAAAAAACATGGCATCATGGATTTAGAGACTGAAGGGATCTTAGAGGCCATTGGTCTAACACCCTCTTGTTACAGATGAGCAAGCTGTAGGAAATGGCATCTGAGCTGCACTTTGAAGGAAACTAGGAATTTTAAGAATCAGTTCATTCTGTCAATAAACGTTTATTAAGCACCTCCTTAGCACTGTGTTAAGTGCTGAAGATACAAAGAAAGTTAAAAGACAGTTCCTTGTTCTTGAGCTGAACGGTGAGAGAGACAAAATGTAAACAACTATCTATGCATTTGATAAATGAAGCAAGCAATCAACAGAGGAAAAGCACTAGAATTAAGGGAGATCAGCAAACACTTCTGTGGAAAGTGAGAATTTAGCTAGGACTTAAAGGAAACCAGGCAAAGATGAGGAGGGAAAGAAATCCATGCGTGGGAAATAGTCTGACCACAGTCAGGAGATGGAGTGTTTTGGGGAAACTTTGATAGGGAGCCAATGGAGTTTGCTGAATTTATTAAGAGCTGGGAAAACCTTAAAGTGTTACACAAATGTCAATTGTTAGTGTTATTTAGTAGTCTTTGGATGTATTATTGTCTTAAAATTAATCACTGTAGCTAATTTGATGATAGGGCATTTGGCATTCTGAACTTAAATGATAGATACTTACACAAATCTATATTTTGAACTTTTCTAGAATGGTAGGAGCTGCCTCTTGGTATACAGAGGAGAGCAGGAAAAACATCATGGCATCATGGATCTAGAGATTTAAGGGATCAAGAACCCAAAGTCACACCCACACCCCTATGAAGCATTGGAGTAAAACATAAGTAGAGGTAAATATACTACATGGTTCAAAAGGAAAATTATTTTAATAGCAAATCAGGGGTTTTCCCCCTAGAAATATGTGATATTGTGCTTGATGATATACCCCCAGTTGGTGCAAAATGTATCCTATTTACTAAAATAAAATGCCTGAAATATCATATGATTGTAGAGATATTTGTAAAACAACATCATGGAGCATCAATATAATTAACTGAACAAGCTCAGCTTGTAGGTCTCCTTGTTCTCTTGAGAGACTAGCGCCTTATTCCCTACCTAACTGGCTCAGTGGTAAATCAACAAGAACAACAATTTGTAGCAAATTTCTCAATTTTAATGGCTAAGTGGTGGTGTTTTTTCTTAAAGCACATCTCCCTGGAGTGGCCAAGAGTGTGTGTGTGTGTGTGTGTTTATATTTATTTATTTGTATTACTGAGTCAGCATGTATCATGAGCCAAATGGGTGTAAATGAGAGATTAGCAGCACCAAGACCATCCAAGTAGCATTGGTATGAACCTCTGGGATTTAGACTAAATTTATCTACTGTCTCTGTACACAGACTCCAGCAAGAAATGCTCCAATATTAGACATATTTCATCATTTTGTATTTGACCTTTTTCTGCAAATATCACCTGTAACAGAAAGCCAGCCTTTCAATGAAATTACCAAGAAGCCAATCAATTACTCGAGTATTTATTAAGCTATGGTTTAGCTTAATTACCTCCTATGTGCCAGACATTGTGCTAGGGCCTGAGGATACAAAGGCAAAATGAAACAGTTCTTGCCCTCAATGAACTTACATTCTATCAGACCTGAAAGCAAACAGTTGTGCCCATAGATGCAGACTTATTCAATTGTATTTTGGCTGCCTTGACTAGTTAACATCAAAAAAAGATCTTGACAATTTGGAAAAGAATAACAAAAACCGACAACCTACTTAATTGGAGGGTGGTGGTGGTGGAATATATTTGACAAATTAAATCAATCAAAATAATTGGTGTGTGTAGACACAGCCTCAGTCACGTAGAAACCTAAAGAAAGAAGATCCCATCTTTTTTCAAATAGACAGTGTGGTACTGTGCAAATGACACTGCTTGTGGAGTCAGAGCAACTGGTTTCGAATCCAGTTGCTGCTACTTACTACCTGTGTGACATTGGTCTAGTCCTTTCACCTCTAAAACTCTTTGAAACTCAGTTTCTTCATCTGTAGCATGAAGGGAGTGGAATCCATGGCCTCTGAGGTCCCTTCTACCTTTAGCCTTGTCTTGTAAGAAGGTTAGATTAGATATTTGTGCGGATCCCTTTCAGCTCAAAATCTGTGGTCCTAACAAAATTTACACAAATAAACTTGGGATATACATGTGTCATAGATGGTACATCAAGAGAAGATGTAATAGCTTATGAGGAAAATAAATAAAAAGGAGACACAGTCCATAAACATTTATTAAGTGCCTGCTAAACACCAGTAGCTAGGCATGGCACTAGGGATATTAAAAAAAGGCAAAAGATGACCTCAAGGAGTTCATATTGTAATGGGGGAGACAACACATAAACAAATATGTCAAAACAAGTTATATATAAGAAAAATGGGAAACAACAGAGGGAAGGCACTAGAATTAAGAGTAATCAGCAAAGACTTCCTAAAGAAGATGAGATTATAGTTTGTATTTGTGGAAATCCAAGGGAAACCAGGAGGCAGAGATGAGGAGGGAATGGAGGATAGTCAGTGAAAATGTCTAGAAGTAAGAGATGGAGAGTCTTCTCCATGCATCAGCCGGGAGGCCAGTGTCATTGGATTGAAGAGTATGGAGTTGGCAATAACATGTAAGAACACTGCAAAATTAGGGAGCAGAACTAGATGATGAAGTGTTTTGAACACCAAACCAAGAATTTTGTATTTGATCCTGGAGGTGACAAGAAGCCATTAGACTTTACTGCTAAGGGGGTGACATGGTTAGACCTGCACTTTAGGAAAAATCACTTTAGTGGCTGAATAGAGAATGAATGGGAGAGAGAAGAGACTTGAGGCTGGCAGATACATAGCAGGCTATTGAAACAGTACAAGCATGAGGTGATGTTATATGATATATGATGTGCCAAGTATAATGTATAAGTATGATGTACCAAAGTTGTGGCAGTGTCAGAGGAGAGAAAGAAGCACATTCCAGATAGGTGAAATCAACAGGCCTAGGCAACAGATTGGATATGGGGAGTGAAAGATAATGAAAAGCTGAGGATGACGGCTAGTATTTGAGCCTAAAGGACTGGGATGGTGATGTTGATCTCAGAAGTAATAAGAAGTTAGGAATGAGGAGGGTTTGGGAGAAAGATAATGATTCAGTTTTAGACATATTGAGTTTAAGATGTTTAGTGGACATCCAGTTCAAGATGTCTGAAAAGCAATTGGATCTGTGAGATTTGAAATTTGCACAGAACAGGTAGATTTGAAAATCATCAGGAGAGATGATAATTAAATCCATGGGAACTGATGAGATCACCAAGAGAAGTAGGTTAGAGGGAGAAGAGAAGACAAGAGTGCCCAGGTCAGAGCCCTGTGGGAAACCTACAGTCAGGATGTGACCTAGATGAGGAGACTGAGAGGGAACAGTCTAATAAGTAAGAGAACCAGGAGAGAGTGATGTTCCAAAAACCTAAAGAGAAGAGAGTATCAAGGAAGAGAGAGTGATCAACAGTCTAAAGCTACAGAGAGGTCAAGATGAGTAAGGATTGAGAAAATACTACTGGATTTGGCAATTAAGAGATCATCTGTAACTGGAGAGAGCAGGTTCAGTGGAATGGTGAGGTTGGAAGCCAGATTATAATGGGTTAAGAACTCAGTGAGAGGAGAGAAAGTGGAGGCATGTATTGTAAACGGCCTTTTCAAGGAGTTTGGCCACAAAAAGTAGAAGAGATATTGAGCAATAGTTAACATCTATAGAAGGATGAAGTGAGGGGTTTCTGAGGATGGAGAGATATGGACATGTTTGTGGGCAGTAGGAAAGGGCATCCAAGAAGGCTGCATCATCATAAGGGAGTCAGGTTTCAATCATTGATAGAAGATGGAAAGAGTGAGAGAGAAAAAGGTTTAGGATGAAGCTAAGTGTGTTGCTTATTGAACAGGAAGTACATAGGGCATAGGGCACAGGGGAAGGGGTGGGTAATGCCTATTTGGGACTTTGGATTGGGAGGGTTGAAGGGGATGGGAATAAGGAATAGGGATGTAGGAGATGGGAAATGGGTTTTAAGTGATGATTTACGGGCCTCATAATCACTGGGATGTGTAGGGTATGAAGAGGTGTGAAAGATATCAATCCTCTTCCCATAGCATGACATGGTGATCAGATGGTCAGATGGAAGGCCCCATTTCATTGCTCCTCCTCCCTCTGATGGCTGAAGATTTGGATTAGGCAGGATGCAGGAGATGAAAGTCCCACTCTTGATGTTCAATATTTTAACCCTGTCTGGAACAAGAAGGGTACTGGCAATTGAATTATATAAAATCTTAAATAGATTCACAATAGCAGTTCAAAAAACTATTTTCTACTTATTTCAAAAGAATGAAAAGATGACATTCAGTTTAGATTTAAGACAAAAGAGCTGTTGCGAATTGTAATTATGCTAAGAAACTGGCTCGATTGTCTATACATTTTAACCCAGAAATCCCACAAGGTACCATATGCACCTAAATATTTGTAGAAACACTTTTGCAGTAGCAAAGACTTAGAAAACAATGTAGATTCCCATCAACTGAGAAAGAGTTAAACAAATTTTGGAACATTAATGTAATAATATATTAAATAAAATATTTATATACTATAATCAAATATTTAATATAATATTACTGCACTGTAAGAAAAGATTAATATGAAGAATGCAAAGGATCATGGAAAAATTTATATGGATTGATGTGTACCAAAGTGGAGAGTAAGCCCCATGTGCAGAGAAAGCAAGCCCCACGTGCAGAGAGTCACATGCATTATGGGGCCTGTCCTTGTGTGACTTGAAGGGAGGCAGAATAGACATCTCTAGGCTCTTCTCCCTACCACCTTTCTCCAAAGAAGACTTTCATTCCTGCCGGGAGAGGAAGCAAGAGATTGGGACCAGAGGCCACTCTATTCTCCTTAGAGATAGGGAGTACCAGGCTGGATCTATCTACTCCATTAAATATTATTAGTCTAGGAAAGATAATTAAGATATTTTATCAGAATATATATACATACTTTATATATATATATATATATATATATATATATATATATATATATATATATAATTTTGTCATTTCTGGGGGAAAGGGGAACTCTAAGCTCTGCATTCAAAGCTTGACCACTTTCTCACCAAATATCAGTTCCACAATGAACACAGATAACAAACACCTAAGAAATCTATTTATTCAAATCCTGGCAAAACAGAAATCAGAGAAGGTACATATAAGAGAGTAAATACCAGACAATACAGAGTAAAGGAACTCTCCCATTGGGAGCAAGATAATACAGCTCAACCAAAAGGGAGGTGTAATGTTAATGGGATTTAAGATCTTCCCCACTCATTAATAGGCCTCTCTGAGAAGCCCATTTAGGGAAGCTTGCTTATAGAAGATTTTCACACCTTTTGTTAATTTCTAATTAGGTACTGAGTCATGAGGGTTGGAACACCCTCTGGTTCTAAAAAGGGTGTGTATATATACTCTGAGATTAGCATTTTGCTTTGGGGCTCACTCATTGGAAGAATGTTTTTGTTTGACCAGATGAGACTGGGTAGCCCTTAAGGAGCCCCCTGGCTGGGGTGGCTAGATGGTGCAGTGAATAGAGTACCAGGCCTGGAGTCAGGAGTACTTGAGTTCAAATTTGGCTTCAGACACTTAATACTTACTAGCCATGTGATCTTGGGCAAGTCATTTAACTCTAATTGCCCTGCCCATCCCTCCTCCAAAAAGCACGGGGGTGGGGGGAGGGGGGAGGGGGGGCCGGGGAAGGAGCACCTCAGCTTTGAAAAACACAGATGTTGGTGTTCCTCTCTCTCTGGCAACTATGTATGTATTGCCTTGGTCACACAGATCTGTCTGTTTATCTGTGCTAATTTCTCAGATAGTTAGAAGCCCTGTATGTTGGTCTTTATTTCTCTACTTGTATTTTCTCTGAAATTCAGGGTACTGACTTTTCCCCTGAACTAGTGAATGTGATTAAAAAGATTGTTGGTCATTTAAACAGTTATTTTTCCTAGTAAAGCAGATCTAAGAACCCGTGATAGCAGTCATCCTGGGTTTGCCAGTGTGGTTGCCACTACAGTAGAGTCCTGGATCTCACCCAAGGGGAAATACTCCAAAGTCTCTAGAAGAGAAAGCGGGGAATAGGGACATGATGAAGACTGCCGGCTCCTCTCATGTCTTTCCAGAGTCTTTTTCTTCAGCAACCTGAGGTGGGGTTGGCATTTTCTAGCTCCTCTCTCAAAGCTGAAAGCTGATTCAGTGCAATACTTGAAGAAGAGTCTGTCTCTTGGAGTTCTCAAAAGGGACTGATGAAGGCTCAAGCTCTCTTGCCTCTCACCAACTCCACTCTGACCCTCATGCAAGGCAGGGCCTTCATATATACCAATAAGAAGAGAGTTCCATACCAATGGGCTTTGGGACATGGAATACAAATGCAAAGTGAAATAAACAGAATTAGCAACGTAAAGTACACAATGACAACAACAATGTAATATAAAAAAACCAAAAAAATTGGAACCTGTGTTTATTTTGGCTGAGTCTGATTCTAAAGAACATATGTGAGAATGCATTTCTCTTCTTTACCTTAAGAGGTAGGAGACTATGGGTATAGAACACAGTATATTATCAGACTTGGTTGATACGTTGGTTAATTTTGCTGAACTGGTTTTTTTTTTCATTCTTTTTTATTCTTTGTTATAAAAGAATTATAGTTTTCTTGGAAGAGGGAGGGAAAGGATTTTGTCACTCAAATTCAGCTGCCTTCTCCCTCTGCCCCAAAGCACCCTTGTCCCATTAAGTTCCTTCCAGAACTACCATTTTGAGGAAGGGCCCAGACCAGCTGTGTTTCACTCTCCAGTTTTGGCCACCATGCCTTTATCAGAATGTAAGCTCCTTGAGGGGATTGTCTTTTTCTTTGCTTGTATTTGTATGCCCAACTCTTAGTGCAATGACTGGCACGATGTAAATGCTCAATAAATGTTTGTTGACTTGACTTTACTTGTGAAGTAAAGGTGATAAAAACAAAACAAAGGTATAAAAATGGAAAAGCACTGTTCAAATGTGTTCATTTGTAGTGAGGAGCTTCTCCTTTCTCTTATATATTTTTCAATGATCAGATTTCAATTTGTTAGACTTGCTTTCCTTTTTACATTGCTTTCATTCCCAGTGAATATCACCTGCTTTTCTCAAAGAGCCGTCCCTTAAAACAAAGGATGTGGTGGCAGGTAGAGAAATCTAATCAACATATTAACCAAGTCTAACATTATATGTTCCACACCCACAATTCCCCCATTTCTGCAAGGAGATGTCCACCTTTTGAAAACTATGAAACTTCAGTGGCAGACAACTATGGTAGATATGAAGACTGATAGAAGAATAACTTGGAAATGTTTTTAATTAAGAAAGAAAACGCATTTAAAGACAGTCATTTGCTGACATTAAGGATTAAGGACTGTGGGTTAGAAAATTCAAAGGTTTTATTGCTGAGATGTATAGCATAGCTTGTGAATTGAAAAGGGCAAGTGCATTCAGGAAGGAACTACAAAACTGCCCTGTAAATGCTAGTCTTCATTATAAGGACCTCATCTAAGATGGTTTTGTAGTAAGGCATTGGCAACAGGGTCTCTGCATTTCCCTTCCCTAGTCATCAGTTATTTTTTTTTCCCTTTGAGAAGGATGTTATACATGGTAAGCAGTGCTCAAGTGGAAGGGGATGGGCTTGGGAGAGGTGAAGATAGCTTTTAAAAATAAATTCTTTAATCATCAGGAAAAGAAAAACAAACCTGTATGTTTTTGGAGGCGAGGATTTCACCTCTCTCTTCTGTATGCCTCCCAGAGACTGGGGAGCAGGCGGAGCAGGAGGGCTGGTGCATGAAGGCTTTCAGTGAGATAATGGCTCCTTACTGCAGAGTAGGGTTTTGCATATATCCTTCAAAAGTTAATGACCCTAGAAATGCATCTTTAGCGTAGGATGCTGCATTCTCTGACCTTTTTAGGTATTACAGCTACTAAGAGCTCAATCAGGGAGACAAAGAACTCAGATTTTGGGTGGGGGAGGTGAGGAGAGAATGAATTTTCAGACATTCAGGCTTATAAATGTGCCGATTTTTTAAAGTTAACGTTCTACCTGGGATGCTCCTTGGAAAAAAAGCCTTTGATATGGAGGCAAACAAACAGAGCCTGGCAACCTCTCCTCTGACACACTATCTTTGTGGCTATAGGATGAGATCTGAAAGTGAAAGGGGTCTTAGATATCATCTGTGTGACTCTAGGCAAGTCACTTGTGGTCTCTTCAGTCTCTAAAATGTTGAATCCAATGGCCTCTCACGCTCCTTCTGCACCAAATATATAACCCTATAATCTACTACAATCCTCTTGTTTTAGAGAGGAGGAAATTGAGGTCTAGAAAGGAAGTGACTTGTGCAGGATCACACGAGTAGCACATAGCAGAAGGTGCACTGATTCCAATTCCAACAATTTATACCATGTTGCCTTGCTTAGACTATGTTTCCTTCTCTACAAAATGAGTTTGTTAGTGCTGGTAACTCCTATTTCACAAAGTTATTATGAGGACCCAAGTAAGGGAAAGTATATAAAAAAGTTGGACACATACTTAAGGTAGAAACTCTCCTTTGCTTGCCTTCAGTGAAAATTCGTGCAAACAATGGGGAATTGTCTATGCAGACCATGCAGAATTATTTCCCGGATAACTTAGCTTCTTCCGTCTGCCTTTCTTCAGGTCAGAGCTCTCTGCCCCCTCATGGCATTCATCAAGCCTTATTATGAATGCATAGCAAAATAGCAATTTCTATCAGTACTAATTGTATTGCAATGGCAGTTAATTTGTTCAGGTCAGATTTTTCTAATGTATGGACAAAAGTAGCACTGCCTGGAAGCATTTGGTCCACTGAAAAGATTTATTCATATTGCTAAGGGCAGCATCTTCATGTCCATGTGGTATTAATTTCTAGGGAGAATGTCAGCATGTAAGTTTCATGGAATATCAATTTAGGCCCCTTGTGGTGGTGGGGAAAGAAAACACGTTAATATCCAAAAAGCATCTTTGTATGACGATGGAAGGAATTAATTAATTAGAAAGTAATTAGTACATACGTAGGTAATATACATTGACAGGAAACAGGACAAGATCCCACCAAAAAATGCTAAGAGAAGAAATATGACTTGGGCATGAGGTTAATGTGGATCTCATAATACCTTAACTTCCATATGATTTCCTGCAAATTATAACATTTTTAATCCATTGAGGGTGCTGGCATGAACTCCTCACTTTCCCTGATGTGCTTTCCCATTCTGTGACCTCTCCAGCAGTGGCCTCATACTGCTGTTATGGGGTTGGATTCTTCTTTATGGATCAGTGTTTTGTTTCTATCTTCCATGAGGATCTCCCTAGCATTTAGCATCTCATCATTGTTACAAGGCCTGTCTTCCCAAGGAATAATCTGTACCTGTCCATACTCATCTGAAGGTACCTTTCACCTACTGGTTGTGCCCAGAGTTCGTGATATTTGTCTTAGGTGAAAAATTCCTTGTTATAGATCCAATTACAGATTAGTGTGGTTTGTTTATTTATGTGATGTGTGCAAGTATATGTGCATATGTACACATATATATATCCATACACACAATATACATATATACATATGCGTGTGTGCATAAACACACACATACACAGAGTATCTGAAGTATCAGTCCAATGATGGACTCATGTCTATTGTCAGAGGACCAGCCTAGTTAAGTTCAGATAGTCATTATGAGGCTGGCCGTAGTTACTCTCGAAAATTATCTACTAAACTTTAGGAGGAATACCCACACCAACGAAACTGTATTGTTGTTGTTCAGTTGTTTCAGTCTTATCTGACTCTTCATGACTCTATTTGGGGTTTTCTTGGCAAAGATACTAGGATAATTCTCCATTTTCTTCTCCAGTTCACTTTACAGATGAGGAAACTGAGACAAACAGGGTTAGTGACTTGCCTAGGGTCACACCGTTATTAAGTATCTGAGGCCAGATTTGAACTTATGAAGATAAGTCTTCTGTACTGTATGCATGGAACCACCAATGAAATTACAGGTTCTTAAAATAATAATTATATTATATTAAATATTAATATTAAATTAAAATAATAATTATATATACACATATATGTATATATACAAATCTATATGTACATATAAGATATACAAGTATATATATATACAAATATACATATATACACACATGCAAATGTATACATAAACATGTGAAACATGTGTGTGACTATGGATCTATGACAGTGGTTCTCAACCTTCCTAATGCTGCGACCCTTAATACTCATATGTGGGCGTATCTGCATGTGGGCGGACCCGCCTGGAGACAGATAGAGGAGCCGTGTCTCGGTTCCTAAGACCATGGATGTGTTTTCTGATGGTCTTAGGTGACCTCTGTGAAAGTGTCATTCGACCCCCAAAGAGGTTGTGACCTACAGGGTGAGAACCACTGATCTATGAGCTCATCAATTTGCTTGTTCCGTCCACTGATTCAAATTGTAAGCCATCCATATTTGTCCATCTTGTGTAATTCTTGTTTATGGTCTTCAACCCTAATTTTAAAAAAAAGGTGTTCACTATGCCCTATTCTTCCCACAAGCTATCTCCTGCATCTTTCTCCCTTTCTTAATCAAATTACTTGAAAAAGCCATTTATACTTGCTGCTTTCACTTCCCTATTTTATCAAATGAAGGAAGCCATTCTTCTAGTTTTCCAAGGTCCATATACTTCTCACTCTCCTGTACTTATCATTCTCCCTTACTCCATGTATTTAATCAGTTGCCATCTTGCAATTTCTATCTCCATGACACCTTTCATCCCATCTCTTCTCTCTATATACACAACTGCCATTGTAATCTAGGCCCTCATCACCTCTCACCTGCATTATTATAACAGCCTCCTAATTGGTATCCCTTGTGCCTCTCACCATTCTAGTCTCTCCTATATACATTGCTGGCAAGGAAACATTCCTTAAGTACAGATATTATGATATAACTCCCTCAATCAACTTCATTGACTTCCTCTTTCCTCTAGAATAAAACATAATTTATTTAGCTTTTAAAACCCTATGTAACCTCACTATTCACAGGGACCCTCCCCCTGTCTCTTTAGCCTTATTGGACAATACTGTCCCTCCTGTACTTCATGGTCTAGACCGACTGGCTTCTCTTTTCTTCACACAGAACACTGTCTTCTCTTCCTGGTGCATTTGCACTGGCCATCCCACATGCCTGGAATATATTCCCTTCTCAAATCTGCCTCACAGAATTCTTCTCTTCTTTCAAGACACAGCTCAAGCATCATCTTCTCCGTGAAGCTTTTCTTGATCTTCCCAACTAAAATACCTTGTATAGGTGCTCTCCCTCCTAAACTAGCTTGTATTAAAATACTTTGAATAGATTTGTATTTATTCACTTATATTTATCTTGCATTATATATGTATATATGCATACTTGTGTGTACATATATTTGTTGTTTCCCTCATTAGAATGCAAGCTTCTTGTAAGTAGGGATTGTTTCTTCCTCTATACTTCTATTCCCAGCACCTAATACAGTACGGCACCTAGTAGGTGCTTAATAAATGTTGATTGATTGATTGATTAAAGTTTGCCATTGCGGGGGGCACCCAATGTGCCAGAAGCCTTTCTGGATTTCCCCTAATATCTCAAAAATAGAAAAGGAGTGTTCCATCTTCCTGCCATCCATATATAAGTAGCTCATCTTCTTTTCCTCTAGGATATTTCCCAGTTCTTCTATGAAACGTAGTGTACTCATGTCCACTTATCACTCTCCAGTGTCATCTGTGTGATATTTAATTTTTATTCTTAGAGAATGTTGTATTCTATGTATATTTTATAGCATTCATTCCTTCATTCCTCAAGGCCCTACTCCTGACTCTGGAGCTCTTTCTCCATCACATTATGGCAGCTTTCTCACCCTGGAAGCTGCCTTGACCACGATGCTCTAGCGATCTTCTCCCTCTGGAAAATCCCTCTGCTCTTGAAGCTCCTTCTTATGACTAGTCATTTCCTCCTGGAACCTCCATTTTAAGGAATGGCCTCAGGTCAATCGTATTAATTTCTTCATATTTCTCTGTACCTATTCCTGACTGAACTTCTTTCTCTACCATGTCCTCTTCTGTGTCTCCACACCCTTTTCAACTTCCTTTTATGTGTTGTCTTCTCCCATTAGATTGTAAGCTTCTCAAGGACTGCGTTGTTCTTTTGAGAGGGGGAGAGTTGATTTTATTTATATCTCCATCAAAGCAGTTAGGTGGCACAGGACATATAATGCCAGACCTTAAGTCAAGAAGACTCATCTTCCTAAAGTTCAGACACTTAACTGACTACGTGACCCTGGACATGTCACTTAACCCTGTTTGCTTTAGTTTCCTCATCTGCAAAAATGAGCTGGAGAAGTAAATGGTAAACTATTCCAGTATCTTTGCCAAGAAAACCCCCAAAATGGAGTCATGAAGAGTTGAATGCAGCTGGAGAGACTGAACAACAAGAAATGTACCAGTCACTGTACTAAGTGATGGAGGTATTTGTTTAATCATTTCACCAGAGTCATTAAAAGTAATTCACCATTTCCCAAATACAGTCTAGACTGCTCTTTTTCTCTTTTACAATTCTGGGTCTAACTTGATCATCCATACTGTCTATCCTATAAATACATGCTGATGGACAAGTTTTATAGGTTGTTCATCTCTGAATGCATGTCTGGCTAATAGGCATTCTTTATCCCCTTAGTTTTCCTATGTCAATCTAGACTCTTTTGAGTAGCTACAGATTTCTTCTAGAGGCTCTGCAGTTTCCCGGTGCTAGATATAACCAGCACAATGTTATCTGTGACTAGGAGGACCCCAATATATAGGAAGAATACCTTTTGATACTGCACTCTTTAGTCACTAGATCACACATTACAGTGACAAAATCCTTCGGGGAACATATAGCTCCCTGTTTTATGCATTGTCTAAAGCATGCGATCAGATGATCCTTAAACAATATTATTTATGTTTAGATATCTTTCAAGGAATCCTGAATTATTTAATATATGGATGGAAGATAACTTGTTGGAAAGGAGCTTTTGAAGTGGCATTTAGCTCTATTGAATCTAATACATTTACATAATCAATAAAGTAGAAATATTGTAGGATCTCAAATTCTCTACATTTGTTAGTGTATTGTGAAATGCTAAGATATGACCCATTCTTTAATATGACTTGCAAAGAGTACTTCTATTGATTTTGGGGTCGATGGGAAAGTATAGGCATATAGTTTGGTAGCTGATTTTCTCTCAGTTGCCTTTTTTTGGTATTGAACTTGGAGTCTGGGAGATATGAGGTCAATTCCTACTTCACACACTTATATCCTTTGTGACCCTGATCAAGTCATTGAATCTCTTTCATCCTTAGTTTCTCTACCTTCAAAATATGGATAATAATGGCACATATCTCACAGAGTTGTTGTGAGGATCAAATAATATGTGTAAAGCACTTTTTAAACCTTAAAATACTTTATATATGCTATTATTTTAATAACATCCAAGATTTTTCCCATATCTTTTGTAGCTTCTCCTCCTTTAGACATATTATGAACCTTCAATACCCTTACAATTGTATTGCCTCCAGCAGGTAAATTCTCCAGATCTAATTTGTTGGTCTAAACTTGATCTAATCTGACTGCTTCTGTTTTAAATATCATTTCCACCTCTACTATGAGTTCAACTTGGATTGTAGTGTTAGAGTCCAAATGTGGTGGCTCCACAGTTATGAAGAGGAAAACAATCGACTCTGATTACTTTTACAAATCATGTACACACATATGTATATATGAACATATGTACATATATGTATATGCACATATATACATATATGTATATGCACATATGCATGTGTGCATATATTCCCCCAATTACATGTTAAAACAATTTTTAACATTTGGGTTTAAAAAAAAGTTTTGAATTCTAAATTCTATTCCCCTACTCCCCATTCCCTGATTTGGCAGAGATGGCAAGCAGTCAGATATAGATTATACATGTGCAGTCATATAAAATATTTCCATATTGCTCATTTTCTACAAGAAGACTTGAATAAAAGAGAAAAAAGAGAAAGAAAGAAAGAAAGAAAGAAAGAAAGAAAGAAAGAAAGAAAGAAAGAGAGGGAGGAAGGAAGGAAGGAAAGAAGAAAGAAAAGGAAGGAAGGAAGGCAGAAAGGAAGGTAAGCAGGAAAGAAGGAAGAGAAAGTGAAAAATAGCATACTTCAGTCTACATTCATACAATATCAGTTCTTTCTCTGGAGGTAGATAGTATGCTTCATCATTAATCCTTTGGGATTATCTTGGATCATTGTATTGCTGAGAATAGTTAACTCATTCACAGTTCTTCATCATAACAATATTGCTGAGACTATGTATAACATTCTCCTGGATCTGCTCACTTCACTTTGCATCAGTTCATGTAAGTCTTTCCAGGCTTTTCTGAAATCATCCTGCTTGTCAATTCATTATAGCACAATAATATTCCATTGCAATCATGCATCACAACTTGTTCAGCCATTCCCCAATTGATGGGCATCCTTTTGATTTCCAATTAATTCTTAGACACTGCAAAAAGAGCTGCTATAAATATTTTTGTCCAAATCTGTCTTTTTCCCTTTTGTGATGTCTTTGGGATATAGACCTAGCAGTGGTATTGCTGGCTCAGAGGGTAGGCACAATTTTATAACCCTTTGGGCACAGTTCCAAATTGTTCTCCAGAATGGTTGGATCAATTCAATTTTCCCAAATCTCCTCCAACATCTATCATTTTCCTTTTTTTGTCATATTAGCCAATCTGATAGGTATAAGGTGGTACCTCAGAGTTGTTTTAATTTGCATTTCTCCAATCAATAATGATTTAGCACAGTTTTTTCCTATGACTGTAGATAGCCTTGATTTCTTTGTCTGAAAACTGCCTGTTCATTTACTTTAACCATTTATCAATTGGGGAATGACTTGTATCCTTATAAATTTGACCCAGTTCTCTACATATTTGAGATATGAAGCTTTTATCAGAGATACTTTTTCAAAAAAAATTCCCCCAGTTTTCTGCTTTCCTTATAATTTTAATTTCATTGATTTTGTTTGTGCAAAAGTTTTTAAATTTTATTAATCAAAATTATCTATTTTATATTTTGTAATGTTTTCTATATTTCCTTTAGTCTTAAATTCTTCCCTTATCCATAGATCTGACAGATAAACTATTCCATGCTCTCCTAATTTTCTTATGATATCACCCTTCATGTGTAAATTATATACCCATTTTGACCTAATTTTGGTCTACAGTGGGAAATGTTGGTCTATACCTAGTTTCTGCCATTCCATTTTCCAGTTTTCACAGCAGTTTTTGTAAAATAATGAGTTTTTGTTTCAAAAGGTTGGATCTTTGAGTTTATCATATACTAGATTATTATGGTCATTTACCATAATGTATTTGTACCTTATCTATTCCACTGATGGACCACTTCATTTCTTAACCAGTACCAGATTGTTTTCATAACTACTGCTTTATAATATAGTTTGAGATCTGGTACAGCTACTCTTCCTTCCTTTACATTTTTCCCCATTGATTCCCTTGGTATCCTTGACCTTTTCTTTTTCTGGATGAATTTTATTACTATTTTTTCTAGCTCTATAAAATAATTCTTGATAGTTTGATTAGTGTGGCACTGAATAAATAGATTATTTGAGGTCAAATTGTCATTTTTATTATATTGCCTCAGCCTACTCATGAACAATTAATATTTTTTCAATTGTTTAGTTCTGACTTTATTTGTGTGAAAAATGTTTTGTAGTTGTGTTCAAATAGTTACTGGGTTTCTCTTGGCAGGTAAACTCCCAATTATTTTATATTGTCTACAATTATTATAAATGCAATTTCTATTTCTTGCTGCTGGTCTTTGTTGGTAATATATAGAGAAGCTGATAATTTATGTGGGTTTATTTTGTATCCTGCACTTCTACTAAAGTGGTTAATAATTTCAAGTAGTTTTTAGTTGATTCTCTAAGTATAGCATTGTGTCATCTACTTTTTAAAATTTTTTTCTTTATGTTGTTTTCCTTCCTTCCATCTTCATTCTCAAATGGTCTTAGGATGACTTTGCCTAGTTGGGTTTTTGCCAAGCTTTCTTTAAACTGATTTTATCTTCTATTGCTTCTTTCTGTTTTATAAAATGGTAATGTTCATAGTAACCTATCATTCTTCTTTACAAAATTTTACAAACAAATTTTTATTATACACCAGTGTTGCCTCTGGCTGCCATTTCTCTGTGTTTGACAAACCAAGTGCCTGCTGATTAAGGTAAAATGCTGGATCCTTTTGGTCTTTTTGTTCTGTTAATTGATTTACATTTTTTAACTTCTGTATAAAAATAATATATTGATACTGATATCATTCCTATTGCCCATTTTCTATTTTTCCTTTTAAAAAAATTTCTGGTAATAGCTCAGGATTAAATTGCTTCAATTGTACGACATCTTTCTCTCATTATTATTTTCTCTTCTAGCTTTTAACTAATTCTGATTTTTTGACAGGTCAGTGATCTGGTCATAGATTCTTGATTCAAGGATGACTTCCACATCAAGAATAAATCTTTTCCTGCATGTTGAAATATAATCAATTTGGTTATGTCCTATGTCCATTGTGCTTGAGAACTCAACTCTTTCCTCTTAGTCTATCTCTCATAGACTGTGTCCTTCTGGGACATGACCCATTTACCCACTTGGCTCAAAGATTCTGATGATCTCAGATTGGTCTCAGGGCTGAGAAGGGAGTGCTTGTCTCCCTGAATTACAAATCTCAAGATGCCAGTCAGTGCTCAGACCCCTATTGTGTGATTTTTAACATGTCATATGACTGAATTGAGGAGGAAGGTTTCTGTTTTTTAACAGGGGGAGAATGCCCTTCTGAAAGCTGAATGTCTGAAACAAAGACTTCTCTACTGGGTCTCAGAGCCTGGCAAACATAAAGCATTAAATTGCTGGCAGCTCTGGGGTAGATAAGCTAAGGACAAGTCATGGGGACTAACATGTAGCTTGACTGGAATGGAAATAGTAGGAAGAGTTTAAACACAAATTTTATGAACCGTCTCACATCACCTTTTTCCTATTTTTCTGGCAGGCAGAACAGCTGACTTCAGATTGGTTTATCTTCTCCTCTCTGGTGGCTGGATTGGAGGCTCATCAGACCTAAGACAGGCTATAATTATCAATCCCTTTTCATTTTTTTTTCCTATAATGACTGTGTGTCTTGTAATCTCAAGAGCAAAGGATCATGGGATCATAGCTTAGAGCTAGAAAAGACCTTGGGGTCATCTGGTCCAATCAGCTCATTTTACAGGTGAGAAAGCTGAGGTCCAAAGTGGTTATGTGACTTGCCTAGTGTCACACAGGTAGTAAATGCTAGAGTTAAGATTTGAACAGTTACTCTGACTCCAAATTCCATGCCATCTCCACTTATTATGAGTCAGGTACTGTGCTAGATGGTGGAGACACACATTTTAAAAATAAAGCAATCCCTACCATCAAAAAGCTTACGTCTTATGTGCCTAGAGTATGTAACATACTCTTCTAGGCACTGGGTGAGCTACAAAGTTCAGGTAAGACATGGTCTGCAACTTCATGGTGCCTGTGGATTTATAGGGTCGGATATGTATATATACAATCAATCTAATTCAAAATAATACATAAGTGCATGAGAGGTCATGGGTGACATACGGATCATATATTTAAAGTTGAAAAGGTGTCTTAGAGGTCATCTAGTTCACTTTCTTCATAAGGAAACTAAGGCATAAAAAATGTTCAGTGAGTTGGCCAACTATCACACAGATAATTAACAGAAGAACACTTTCTTCTTCACATTGTCTCCCACTCTATGAAAAATAAACACCCTGAGCCATAAAGAAAACATTAAGCTATATTCAACCTGTCCTTTCAAGAAGGGAAGGATGTCTGTATTATGGTTTGGAAAGATTTCTACATTAAACAGATAAATTAAAATTTTGTACTTGGGCTAGTGGAGAAAGTATTGGACTAGTAATTAGAAGACTTGGTTGTGGGTCCTGACATTTTTTAAGTGCCTATTATATGGCCATTGGTTTGGAAAAGATTCATTTATATACCAATTCTAAAGGGGGGCAATGCCAAAAATTACTGAATTGTTACTGAATTATTATCATAGTATATTAATATATACTTTATTACTGAATGACTGTCTTCATTTCACACACCAGCAATGTCATGCAAGTTAGGCTTCAGCAATATGTGAACCAAGAATTACCAGAAGAGTAAGACTGGTTTTCAAAGAGGCAGAGGAACAGATTTGAACACAGGGAGAGTCGTCCTGACTGCAGGTCTGGTGCTCTGTGCATTAGGGCGCCACCTAGCTGATTTCCTGGAGCAGAGAAATAATGTATTTCTAGGCTGTAAGACCTATAGCTATGACGTGCATACATGGGAGAGGCAGTGTTCCTTCATTTCTCCATTTGTGCGGATGGCCATGTCATTCTCCCAATTTCATAATGGTACAGTAAAAAGAATACTGGATTTGGAGTCAAAGGATCTCAGTGAGAATTCTGCCTGTGAAACTTGGGTAAGTCACTGATGTCTCTGGGCTTCAGTTACTTCATCTCTGAAGCAAAGGGAATGGTTTAGATGATATCTAAGGTACTGTCCAGAATGTGTCACTTTTGGCCTCAGCCTTGGCACAGAGAAGAGGGCTTATTTAAAAGAACATGGAAGAAGCATTTACATTTGGAGTCAGATGATAGAAACTCAGAGACCAACTCTGCTATTTAAAACCTATGTGATATCAGGTAAATCACTAGCAAACCTCTTTGAGACCCAGTTTCCTTATCTGTAAAATGAGAAGATTGGACTAGATGATCTCTAAGGTCCCTTCTGGTTCTAAATCCTATGATACTGCAATGTATAAGAGTGTTTGGAAATGAGAAAAGAGAGCACAGCCTCTACCCAAGCATGCTATCTATTTCCCTGCTCTCTCTGTTTAAAATCTCCTAGGTGATATGATCTAATTCTCTGATCTCTGGCTGGGACTCAGTCTAGTACAACCACGTTAATACAGCTATATCAGCTGTACCTACCAAGTGGTTATACACAAGGAATATTGTGAAGGAACATTAGGCTAGGCCCTATAGGAACTTCAAACCTTCCACTAATTTTTAGATAATGTATATAGGGAACAATGAGAATGAGGGAGAAGGCTGAATCTAGCCCAGGTGAGAGAGAGCTCTCTCAGTGGGAGTTGTTATTCTTATAAAGTTTTCACTTAACTAGTTACCCATCACGGCAATTGTATTTTGAAGACCTAGCTTATGCCATGCTGTCTACTAATGATGCTTCCAATTGCCTTGTTGCTTTCTCTTCTGGTTTCTAATAAGTGGCATGTAACCCCCCGTGCCTGTGCAAAGCTCCCATTAATATTTATGCATCCCGAGGTGACCAGGTGTCCTAGTGATTTGTGGGTCTGGGATGGCACTCCTAATGAGAGACTAAAGAGGAAATGTCTCTGGGGGAAGAGCTTAGGGAGCAGTTCTCCCTTTGGGAAAATGGCTTTGAGTTTCTATGTCATAGAAAAAGATGCCAAGAGGAATTTGTGCCTGTAGGCAGAACTCATAGAATCACAGAATTGAGGATTGAAAAGGATCTCAACCCTCGTTCAGTTCAGCTTATGTGTGAACGTAATAACTAGTATAACTCATCTGACAAGTGATAATCCAGTCTTTGCTTGAATACTACCAAGAAAGGGGAACTCACCACCTCTCAAAGAAGCCCATGCCATTTTTGGACAGCTCTGCTGGTCAGTTTTCCCTGGCATCAATTTCGTTACACCCATTTGTCTCTTTATACCCATTGCTCTTGGTTCTGTCTTTTGGGACCCAAAAGAACAAGTCTGACTCTCTTTCCTATGATATCCCCTCAAATACTTGAAGACAGCTCTCATGTTGCCCCGAGTCTTCTTGTTTCTGAGTTAAATATGCCCAGTTCCTTCAGGTAAAGGTAGCCCTTATATATAGGATGGGGGACTTGGAAAAGTTATTTGTCTTTCTGTCTATATCTCTTCCTTCCTTTCTTTCTGTCTTTCTCTCCCATCTATGTTTGTGCACCAGCAGTCTTCCTATCTTTTTTCTTTCTGTGTATCTGTCAATCTATCATCTATGTATCTCTTCTCTTCTCTTTCTCTCTGTCTGTCTCTGTCTCTGTCTCTCTGTCTCTCTCCCTCTGTCTCTCTGTGTCTTTCTTTTTTTTTTAAAGTTATTTTTATTTTTTGGAGGGGGGAAGGTAGGGCAATTGGGGTTAAGTGACTTGCCCAAGGTCACACGGCTAGTTTTTGTGTGTGTGTTAAGTGTCTGAGGCCGCATTTGACCTCAGGTCCTCCTGACTCCACAGCAGGTACTCTATTCACTGCGCTACCTAGCCGCCCCTCTGTCTCTCTTTCTCTGTCTCTCTCTGTCTCTCTGTGTCTGTCTCTCTATCTCTGTCTCTCTGTCTCTCTCTCTGTCTCTCTCTCTGTCTCTCTCTCTCTGTCTCTCTCTCTCTGTCTCTCTGTCTCTTTCTCTGTCTCTCTCTGTCTCTCTCTCTCTGTCTCTGTCTCTCTCTGTCTCTCTCTGTCTCTCTCTGTCTCTGTCTCTCTATCTCTCTCTCTCTCTGTCTCTCTCTCTCTGTCTCTCTCTCTGTCTCTCTCTCCTGTTCTCGCTCTCTTGCTCCCCCTATAGAATTATGCCAATCTCCTAAACCACAATCTATTACTGTGAAGGGGAGGTTTTTTTTTTAAACCAAGATAGAAGGATGAATGGAGGCAGGAGAGTTCTAGATACTATTATTATTATTTGTTGTTGTTGTTGAGTCATTTCAGTTGGGCCCTACTCTTCATGATCCCATTTGAAGTTTTCCTGGCAAAGATATTAGAGCAGTTTACAATGTTCATCTCCAGCCCATTTTACAGATGAGGAAACTGAGGCAAACAGGGTTAAGTGCCTTGCCCAGGGTCACACAGCTAGTAAGTGTCTGAGGTCAGATTTTTAACTCAGAAAGGTGAGTCTTCCTGACTCCAGACCTGGCACTCTACCCACTGCATTGCCTAGCTGCCCTATAGCTCTTATGCTTGCAGGTAAAGAAATAGAACACTATTTCATCTGTCCCCAGCTAACTATATTTTAATTTGACCTGTTAGAATGTGCCAATTCCCCCGCTGGTAGGCAAGGGCCATAATGAGGGTGATACAACAGAATACAAACCATGGACTAAGGACCTGGGAGAGAATTATAGTGAAAAAATTCACTTTGTTGCCTCAGTCTTGATTACATGAGGCATCTAAGTAGGATTAAACTCAAATAGAAGTGGATCCCTGCAAGCCACATACTGACTTTGAAATTCACAAATTAACATTATCTGTGTTGTATTGTATTTTTATTTTGTTAAGCAATCTCCGGTTACATTTTAATCTATTTTGTGTTCCACCTGGGAGTTTTGCCTGTTTTGAGTTTTACATCTCTGGATAGGGCACTGGACTTCGTGTCAGGAAAACCTGAATTCACGTTCCCACTCAGAAACTTACCAGCTGTGTGACCCTGGGCAAGTCCCTGGATTTCTTCCAGCTGGTTTTTTTCATCTGTAAAAAAGAAGATGACAATAGCATCTACCACAGAGGATTGTGAGGATCAAATGAGATACTATGTATAAAGTACTTTGTAGACCTTAAAGTGAAACATAAATGTCAAGTGTCTGAGGCTGGATATGAATTCAGGTCCTCCTGACTTTAGGGTTGATGCTTTATCCACTGCACCATCTAGCGGCCCCAGAACTCAACGTTTTTTCTTTTTAAAAGTTAAAAATTGTTTTTCCATGCAATTGGAAAAAATAAAATATTCAAAAATAAATAAAAGTAATTTTGGAGATCATATAATCTAATTCTTTCATTTTAAAGATTAAGAAACAACTCCAGAGGGGTGGCTAGGTGGAGCACTGAATCTGGCCTCAGACACTTAACACTTATTAGCTGTGTGACCTTGGGCAAGTCACTTAACCCCAATTGCCCCTCCAAAAAGTGAAAGAAAGAAAGAAAGAGAGAGAGAAAGAAAGAAAGAAGGAAGGAAAGAAGGAAAGAAGGAAAGAAAGAAGGAAGGAAGGAAAGAAAGAAAGAAGGAAAGAAGAAAGGAAGGAAGGAAAGAAAGAAAGAAGGAAGAAGGAAAAGAAGGAAGGAAAGAGGAAGGAAGGAAGGAAAGAAAGAAAGAAGGAGGAAGGAAAGAAGGAAGGAAGGAAAGAAGGAAGGAAGGAAGAAAAAGATACAGCTCCAGGGAGGTGATTTTTCCAAGGATCCATAGTGGCAGGATTGACCCTGGAGTCTAAGTCATAGGATCATATATTCAGAACAGAAAAGAACTTGAGATCATCTTCTAACACTCTAATTTTACAAGTGAAAAAACTGAGGCCAGAGCCATTAGTGACTTTCCCAAGGAGAGAGAGTGGCAACACCAGGATTTGAATTCCTATCCTCTTATTCCAAATTTAGGGTTCTTTCTGGTGTATCAGCTATTACCCTACTCTTTCCACTATAGCATTCTTCCACTTAGGAATAACAAATGGTGTAGCTTACTTAGGGACTATGAACCTTACTTAAAGGAGGGATCAGGAGACAGATGTCAACTGCTGAACCAATTTATCTGCTTCTAATGCAAGAACTAGTGGGATAAAGGTAAGGATGAAGTTAAGAGGGAAGGGAAGAGATCCAGCAACAGTTGAAGTATAGGCAAAAGTTTAGGGTCTTGGGATGTAAAGCATAACCATCAAGTAATTCTAGAAAGCATCTTTTGTGGACAAATTTAGCCCCATTTTCAGATTCTGGGTTCCCTAGAAGTTTGTTGGATCCCCAAGCTTACCTGCTAGATTTGCCTCTTTGAGTCCTAATCTTCCCCAGGCTGCCAGACTGTATTCCCAGACCTTAAACATGCCTCCCACCTTTGATCTCTGCCCACTGGTAACTTGGTGATTGATTATAAAGTCTTGACCCTGAATGAGCTCTGGCTAGCTCCTAGTTCTTCCTATTCCTGCCCTTGTCCCTGTCCTTCTCCCTAGGTAAGATTGTGGGGAAAGTACAATATATGCATGAGGCTAGAAACCTAAAGAAGAAAAAATGCAGCACTTTGAATCCAAACTTCACAGAACAAATCACCTTAATAAAAGGATTTGTTCTGTAAAACTTGGATTCAGTCAAAAGGTTGCCCCCAAAGTCCTAAAGGTCCCATATGGCCTTGAGGCTGTAGTTTCCCCACCACTGATATGTGCAAGAAGCCCTAATAAAATAAAGCTCATTGAAGGCCTGGTTGGCCCAAATAAATGTTAAAAATAGCCTTCAGATAACAAGAATGGATAGGGTATCATCAAGGAAGCACTCTATCAATCTTGTAGATGAGGATCTTTGCCAGGCAAGGGGCTGCAAGTACTACTGATAGTGAGGTGTGAACAGTCACACAGGGGCGTACTTATGCCGTAAATGGACGGCACCAGCGACATTCTCCAAATGTCTCTTTCTTATGTTTTTAACATCTCTCATTATTGAATTATTAGTAATGATTAATATGACATTAATTTCCAGAAATCTTGACGAACTCTTTGATAAGAGATGAATAAGAGTGGGATTTCAGATGTCAAGCTTTTATTAATGCAAGTGTTCAAGGCCACCTCTAGATGGATATTACAGGCGGCATTCACTGTGCTCTCCAGTTTCTGAAAAGCAATTGTTTAGCTGTGTAGAGAGTATAGAGCAGAATTAAATTGACCTGCATGATACAGAAAGTAACACTGAGCACATTTAACTAGGGGGTCTTTGAAAGAAATCTATTTTATTATAGATGAGTGCTGAAATTATTTCAAGGAAGTGATTGTCTGTCTAATAATTTAAATGCATGAATGATTTCAACATATAAAAATTAAGACTGACTAGGGGAAAGACATACCATTAGATACCGTTTAAAAAAAAAGTCTTTCCAGTTATGCCGACATTTATTATTCTCTTTTGCTTCTTTTGGAGATGTAAATTTGACTGCTCTCAGAAGTCACCTCCTACCCTTAAATTACGAAAAGTGCCAGAGAAATTCCTATTCATAGTATAATTTCAGTAGCTCCATTCGTCCCAAGTAAAACCAGAATCATAACTAGGCTTAATTGTGGCATATGCAGTAAAAAGGATTGGTTGGGGTTTGGTGGGACATAGTAATGCAGAAGATAATTCTATCACAAATACATTCACACTGGGAGGGCCTTCATTGTTAAAATGAGAGTCCTCCCCTTCCCTGTGGGGGTTGGGTGGGAAGGTGAGATCCAGGAAAGAGGTACCACAGTGATATGACCATAGGTTCTGAGGCACAGGGGTGGGAATAGTTGTGACGTGCCCCTGGAGGATGAGGAAATGAAGTTCCAAGATCGGAGTCTCAGAAGAGGAGAAAGTGTTACTTTCCAAGGAGGAAGCAGTCCTTTATAACCAATGCTAACACCCTGGGATATAGCCCTTTTCAACCCCATACTAGTTACAGCTCTGAGCATTTCTACCTGTCTTTCTAAATATGGCTGTAGTTTGTTTTAGGAAGATGTGATGAATTATATGGCTGTATGAAATCTCATGAGCTTAAAGACTTTTTGTGTTAAACTTGATCAGGCCCCCTAGAGTATCAGAATGGCACATATAACAAGGAAAGCAATCGGGCCAATGGAGAAAGGTTGGGGAGAAGGTGTTTTTCTGGTTTTTAAAATATAAAGTTCTCATTTTAGTCTTTTAGCTCAAACATGAAGCTTGAGCCCTTTCACTACTTCTGTAGAGCATGAACAAATAGGTCTTTAAATACTCACCTGCACATTCCACTCTTTCACACGCGAGGCTGACTCTTAGAGCTCGTCAGCCTTGTTCAGAGAAAAGCAGAAATCTCCCGCGGAAATGTTTCCCCTAAGCTACTTCACCCAAAATAAATGTTTATTGGGGAAAGCAGTAATTTCTTCCCTCTTCAGGAAGACCTTAATGTTGTGACTGGCTCCTACCTACTGTGCATATAAATTATGCATCAGTGAGAGAGGCTGGATTTCTAACTTTGATCCCTTCCTTCAACTGGATGCCTCATGTTATCAGGACTGATTTGATCTCCTACTTGCAAATCGCATTTTGTGGTAGGAAACATCTGAGCAAGCTCCTTCGCGCTAGGATATGTCACAAGGGCAAATAGGCTTTGGTGTGCTTGCTAAAAGTTACCTCCCTCTTCGCATAAAACCATTTTCAAGGACGATGGGAACTGGGCAACAGAAATAGCTGCATCCCTGTACAGAATGAGGCACTGTTCCTGCACATTTATTAAGCAGCACCAACAACTGCTTTCTACAACAGGCACAGGGCGAGTGTCAGACATTCAAAGGGTCCGATTCATATGTCTTCTGCAACAAAGAATCATTTACAAGTTGTATTTGGGGAAATGTACAATTAGGAGCCTGTGCTGTTGATTTAATAAAAAAAAAAAATTAATCCTTTAGGAAGAAAACAAAGGATTAGTGAAGGCCAATCTCCCTCCTACACAACCCTAATTTGTTTTGCTCCCCTTCATAAGGTGTAAATAAGTTTTTCTAGAATCAGAACTGCTTTTTACTTATTTACCACACATGGGAAAATGTTTGGAAGGAGAAGTGACTGAATCAAGATGCAGGTTGGTCTAACAGAAAGAGAAGAGTTAGAAAGAAGTGGAGTTGGGATATGCTTGGGTTTGAATAATTGTGCCTCTGGCATTGTCAAGCTGTGACCCTGGGAAAACCACTTCCTCTCTCTAAGCCTCAGTTACCTTTGTTGTAAAATGGGGATAATAATGCCTGTCTTACCTCACAGGTTTGTGGTAAGGCTCAGATGAGCTCATATACATAAAATGCTTTGCAATCCCCAAAGCAAATATAAATGTCAATAGCTTTTATTTCTCTTAGCTCTGAAATAGTCCCTTCCTGCAGTTTGTCATCAAATTATTAGCGACTGCAGATTGTGTCTGGCATTGAAGCTTTCTAAGGTACAACAGTTGAGAGACCAAGGACGGCTGACTTCCTTTCATAATAGCAGTGTAAACCACTTTGCATTAAGTAGGAATGATAACGTTTATAAAAGAATGTATTAAAAGAATTGCATTTACTGGGTGCCTTTCCTTTCTTATGGGTTGGGTATGCAGGCACACAAACATCACTTGCTTGGATGAAGAAAAGAGTTCTCAGTAATGGTTGTTCTTCAAGGCAGACCCTAACAGCAGTACGACATTCTTCGTGATTTAATTGGTGATTGAGATTCGGGGCACCGCATGAGCTAATTGTAGCCAGCCTTAGAGGCTTTCTTGTACCTCTCCTTTCATGTGTGATTATGAAGCCATCCTGTTAATTAGCCTTCTTACTATACAATTTATATTGGGGGGCTTGATGAGTTATCAGTATTTCCACTACCATCTCACATTCCTTTTGTCTTGGAAAGCAGAGTTATGACCAAATACCACTTGAATTCTGAATGTGGAGGCCAAAATTAAAATAAGGACTCAGTCCTGGTAGTCTTATATGTATGAAAAATCACATTTATTGGCATGAGTTAATATTTCAATAATTCACTTATTTTAAATATGGCTTCATCACAAATTTTGTTAGCATCTATCCTTAGATGCATTGGAATACATTTTTTGGTTGTTATAAGAATGAGGCATGTGAATATTTTTCAGTGGAATATTAAAAATTCCACAACATCATCCCTACAATGACCTATATTAATTCTAGTTGTCTGATTTATTTAGTTTAAAAATAATGTGAGTGGCTTGAACAAATCATTAAATGTGTATAATGGCATGTGTAGAAGTACTTTTTTTTAAAAAATATAATTGCCCTACCCCTATAAAGAAGGAAAATCTTTTTAATTTCAGCAAAGAGATAACAGATTATTGCCATGTGTTTTTGATGTTTTTTCCATGTCCTGAACAAATAGCACTGATCTACAAAATTTGAGAAGTGAGGTGGGGACGTGTGATTTTGTACACACACATATACACACCACCATTCATTTTGAAATTACTGTTTTGTCATGTGATAGGAAGAAAGGATATCACTGGAAATGGGAACAAAGTAAAAATATGAGTGTATTATGGACAGTTGGCTGTTGTTTTCCTCGTTTACTCTGAGGTCCTTTGGCTTTTGATCCTTGAAATGATCATCCTAATTTTCATTGGCAAATACCTGAGATGCTTCCTACTGACCAAATTCTCCTCCACCTCTTTCCTTGAAAGTGTGGTTTCATACCAAGAACCCTCTTTACCAGTCCCTATTTTCACTACCTCTTCTTGATGAGTTATGGGTAACTTGGCTGTGTGGTCATCCCCACAGTGTTTCTAAGTCGTTTTTTTTCTTCTGAAGTTCCATTGCAGTTGGAGTGAACAACTAAAGTTTCTATTTCTTAAAAAATTATTTCTGGGACATTGGATTAGGTGCTACATGGCTGGGGGTTGCATCGATGTTTCAGGGACCCTAGGAATATCATGGTCTAATGAAGTCCTCCTCCTACTTGAGCACAACCTTTCTGCAGGCTACCTTAACATCTGAGAATGTTTCTTCATCTGCCTTGTTATTTCAGCAAAAGAAAGGAGAAGAAAGTGTAATTTCTGTTATTTTGGCAAGCTCTGTTGCTGCTATTTGGGAGGGGGGTTTGAGGGGAGTGGAAGGTCATTCTTTGGTACCATCCCTTGGATTTATAGACCCTCAGTGGCCTGATTTGGATGTGAAAACACACCAGTGTGTGTTAGCTCAGCAGGGAGGGCTTTGTGCTAAAGGCCTCCTGGGATGAGGCTGCAAACCATCAGAGCGAACCGCAGACGCGACAGCTTCTCTTTGCCCACAAACTTTTTCTAATTAAGCCAGTCAATCTAATTATGTGGAGTTCTATCAAATATTTCTCCAAATGCTTCCAATGCAGCCTGTTGGAGTTGATCAAAGATGGTGAGGCTTCTGATTAGGGGTGTCGGCCCTGATAGGGCTGACATAGATTTCATCTCACTTGGATGCATCTGTCTCCAAGTAGCATGCAATCCGCCCTCACTCATTTGCTCTGTTGCCTGTATAAAGCATAGAACATAATTACTAAAGTTAAGAAAACATCCCTGTAATTAGCAAGGCAACTCTAAGCACAAGAAATGGAAATTAGTCACAGTATAATAAATTAGCTTGTGCATACATTACATGCAATGAACACCCTTGGGGCCTTATATTTGCCGACTTTGGCGTGCAACCCCATGTATCTCAATAAAGCATTCATCCCTGGGTGGTTATGTTTCAGCAAAAGGAATTTTCCTTGAATTACAAATTTTTAAATTCTGATGTAGGTGTAATTTGGATAAACTCTAATATTCATCACTGGGGGGTGAAAAAGAGGCAAGCTGGGTGACAAATGTTGACTTTTTGCTGATCTTTTGCCTTTTTGTGTGCAAGCAATTATTAAGCTGCAGTATTCAAGGTGTCTCCAGATAGCAACCCTCCGGGCTCCCACCCCAACTGTATTGTTTTACTAATTAGAACCAGTAGTTAGGAACTCTTTAAATAACCCTGATTTTGAACTATTTTAGTAGCTAGCTGCTTCTTTACTGGCAAAAGCCAGGAAATTGGACTCAGGCACACATAATATAGCATTTGCATCAAAATAATACAGCAGGCAACAGAAAATCACAATCACATCACTCAGAAGGAAGGAACAGAATACAAATTAAAGGAATAATGTAAATTTTTTGCCATTAAGCTTCAATGACCATTTGAAATGGTGCAAGGCACAAAGGTTTTTGATGAGCATCATCCAGTTTGATTATTCATACTTGTGTTTCTGCTTGAATTAAAGCAGGAGTGCTAGAGCCTGTTAAAGGAAAATATTTGAATTGGTAGTGAACTCTCACCTTGACTCGCATCCATTTACTTTTCAAATGAATACCAGATAAGTTAGCGCATTTTATAATCGGCCTGTTTTCCAGTGAGTGCTGTCATTACATACCAATTTCTTTTAGAAGTGCTTCCTAAGAAACATTAAATACTTACAAATAAGGATCTGTCCATCACTAACTGTAGTTCTAGAGTCATATCTCACTTTGGTTAGGTGATTTAAGGGGATATTTCATATATGTTCTCTTGGCTTGGTTCTGGCCCCACTTTTCCCTTCTCCCCCAAGCAAAATTTCCATATATGCAACATTTTACCCATGATCAGAAAAACTGGATTTCAGAAAGCCAAAGCAAAGCGCAAGGGTGTGTATTACTCAGATTGACTAACAAGCAGCAAAGCCTTAACTAGCCTGTGATGAACAGAGCTTTGTCCCAGGGTACTGACATCTGTGGGATGGGGGACGCACTTTTTTCTTTGGGGGAGGGGGAGCAGAGGGGAGAGGAAAGGAAGGTAGATTTTCTGTATATGGCAACCATTGTCCTTCTGTCTTATGTTATGGACTATAACTGGTTCACACTACCTCATTATTATACCTGCAGTTGTAATGTCCTTTGAACTGCTTTGTGATTACACCCATTATCAGAATATTCTCTGCATTGTCACCACTACCCCTCCCTGCCAGACTGTCCTCTGTACTACTGCCACACTTCTTCCCTCCACTCAACTGCTTTTACTCTAAGTCAAAGGATTTCTTTTTTGCTTTTTTGGGATGGGGGAGGGCAGGGCAGGGCAGTTGGGGTTAAGTGACTTGCCCAAGGTCACAGGGCTAGTGTTAAGTGTCTGAGGTTAGATTTGAACTCAGTTCCTCCTGACTCCAGGGCTGGTGCTCTATTCACTGGGCCACCTAGTCTACCCTAAGTCAAAGGATTTCTAATCATGTCTCTGCAAACAGGTACATGTAGTATATAGTACATGGGTCCTTCTTACCCAGTCTGTCTTCTTGACTCAACTTCTGAGTTAGAAAATCCAGAAATGATTTGGGTCTATGACTTCCTATTTGCAGTGAATCTGTAACTTGTATATTTTTAGAGACTATTTAAAATATGTAGATCTTTTTGTACTTCTTTAAGAGGAAATTTGGGGATAGATGAAGGAAAATCAGAAAGAAATGGTGAATCCAATAACTCTGTAATTCTCTTTTTAACACAATACTTATAAAAATTCTCAATTTTAGGTCTAGATTGAATAACCAAAAGCATAACAATAATAACTGACTCCTGAACCCTGGCCTGATGAAGACACTGAAACTTTATTCCACTTCAAGAGGGAGCTTAAAAAAAAAAAAGCATTCATGCTTAGCCAGGCACAAAAGCAAACAAGACAGTTATTACTCAGGATATGCATTTGAGGCTAGGGAAGCATTTTTTCTCCTTTGTGTCGCCATTCTGTTGAATGTTGCTAAATGTGGCTGTGCATCAATTATTTTTTTTTTATCAAAAATTGCTTAGCACCAATCACAGGAAAATATAGGTTGTATCAAAATGAGTGAGGCAATGCCCAGAAATGCTGAGGGACCTTGCCTAAATGGTAATGTAATGCCTTGCCTTCTGTTTTGCCGAGAATGATGACTTCACCGGTAGAACAAGTAGTGAATAGAGTTGCAGTAAGCAGAAAGCAAAGCATAAAAAATGTAAATGATTCATGGGTTCATAACATATCAAATAGAAGAAAGAGGAAACAGATCACCTTCTAGGGCTAATTAGAAGACTTGCTGAAATAAATTTGTGGGATTCTTTGGCAGTTAGTGGAAAGGAAATTGTCTTCCTAAATCCTAATTTTGCTAATACTTCAGATGCAATTGCCAGTGGTGTTGGATACTGATCCAAATGTTAGCACAGTGAGAAAAATCTCTCAACTGGCTGGTCTTGTGACATGGTCAAATATGTGGAAGTCACACGAATGAACTTTAAGGGGAGCCTCTGAGCATGGGCAGAAACTACTTCTCATGTGGAATTTTATTATGCTTTCTTAATAAGCAGTGTATTCATTCTCACCATGCACTTGCACAAAAGACCAGAAGGGTTCTGAAGGAGGTATTCTGGTCTATTAGCTAAGAATTATGCCTTTTTAAAATGTATAAACATTTATGTATCCACAGAGACAGAATTGTCCACTGGGAACAGAACACACATATTTTAAAAAGATGCTTATTAATATACACATATGCATATGTGAATGTGTGTGTGTGTGTATTTACCAGTATTTAGGTCTTAAAATCCTTTACATACTGTTTAGAGATTTAAAAAATTACAAACACTAAACATGTTCACATGGAGATGTAGCAATTTTATAAAATTTAAGGATTCAAAATGAATAGTTCTTTACAGAAGGAAGTGTAATTTTTTTTTTTTTTACCTTTTTCTGGAGCTTTGAAAATTGGGTAATTTACAAGAAATTATCTAATATGTAAACATTCAGGGTATGATGCTAAAGTAATGTGACAGGCTGTTATTTGTGACTTTGAGAATAAATATAACTATGTAAACATATACATATCCATACAAAGTCATTCATTCAAAATGAATATATATCTGACTATACGAAAGTGACTCAACTAAAATGAATTTAAACATATCATCAAAATAGTTTATTTCAGAAACTGGCAACTATATTGCTAACTTTACAGTACAGAATTAGAACTATAAATACATATTTATACACTGTATCATAACAGTACACTATAAGTAATGTCTATGACAAATGATACTTCACCTTATTTAGTAATTTCCCTCTGTGTGTGTTTGTGTGTGTGTGTAAAATAAGAAAGAGACAGATAGTGTATGCAATCCAAAATATATCGTGTGTGCATTTTAAAGGGATTCAACCAGGCTGTCATTTTCCCTCTAAAGTTTCCCTTTCTTTGTTGTACCTTTTGGGGTGGGGTGGGCAGACTTGTGATTTCATTGGTATAGGGACCCTCTGGTAAAGAAACTCGCCATACTAATACAGATCAACTTAGAGAGTTGGGGACCAGGGAGAGGGTAAATGAGAGGTTATGTCTCTTGCCTAGGATCAATCACACAGTTCCTATGTGTCAGAGATGGGACTTGATCTCAGATATCTCCAACTCCAAGGCCAGCTCTCTACTGCCTCTCACTGTTGCCCTAAAATATGTTAATACTTGGTTGCACATTCATGTAAATTGAATAGCAAAAGAATCTTTATTATTTTCTTAGGGCAAAGATCCGGTGCCAGGTGAAAAGATGAGCAAACAGAGTCCATTTCTAGAAAAGCAAATGGACAAAATACAAGTGGACTTATTGGTTCCCAAGGGAAAACACTATGCATCTGAAATGCTAGCTTGGATAGCTGCAAATAAGAGTTTTAAAGCCCAGACTTTTTTTTTTTGCCTTCTCTACTCTTCTTCTACTCCTTGCCTTCTGTTAGCATTGTATTCTCTCAGCATTTTTAAAAAATTAAATTTATTTTTTTATTGATTTGTTTGTTTACCTTTAGTTTACAAGATTCAGTTCCACAGTCCCTTGAGTTTCAAATTTTCTCCCCTCCCTCCTTGCCATGGCAGCATGCAGTCAAGTATAGGATCTGCAAATACTTTCACATTAGACGTTAGTCTGGTTATAATGAAGGGTTGTAACTGATGGAGTGAACAATGGGAAAGTCTCTCACCATTTTTTATGGCTCAGCATCCCAACTTCACACTCTCTCCACATGGGTACATGGATGCTGTTTGTGATATCACCTGATCTGAGGATGTAGTGCTCTAGAAAATAGAAACGTATTTTCTAGAAAATTCGAGTGTTTCTAGAAAAAAAACTGGGAGTTGTTTTATGTCTCAGGTGTGTGTTGGGATGGGGGGAGTAGGGGTGAGTAGATAGATGGTAGAGATAATGACATTATTACTAATAAAATTTTCCCCTTGCAAACTCAAGCACCTTTTATTAAGGGGCCTCCAAGCAATTTTATACTGATCAAAATCCCCTACTTTCAGTCTATATAGCACCTGTGAACCAAACAACTCTAAAGTGCTTTACCAATGCTGTATGTACAAGGGTATGAGACCTACCCCTATTTTCAAAGAACTCTGAATTTTGAGCCATTAAAAACTCCATTAAGCACATGCTTTTGTTCTTTGTCTCCAAAATACTGAAAAGGGTCATTTCTAATAGAGAAGCATTTCTAATAGAACATCATCTGGTAAGTGCTTTCACTATCTGCTGGGCTGGTTTAATTGGTAGGCCAACTGGAGCACCAAGAGGTTAAATGACTTGCTTGAGGTCACATGATAAGTCATTGGTGCAGCTGCGACCAAGAAGTCCTGGCACACTGTCATTACACTCTCTCACCCTACCCTACCACCCACTCTAACCACTAGACAGAAGCACTTTTATGAATGAACCTCTGTTCAAAGCTGGGTGGGTGCCAGCACTATCAGAGGGTGAGGCAGCCAGGGAGAATTGTATGCCGGCACAAGTTGTCATTCAGAAAGCAAATGTCGCATCAGCCCCAAGAACGGACTTTGCCACGTTTGTCTCCCAACCTTCGCCCTTGCCCCCATCTTATCAGCAGTGTAGAAGAGGCTGGCATCGAAGGCAGAGGATGATATTCTTGGAGTGGGCCATCAAAATGCTCATTTTGAGTGTTAGAGGTGGCAGTGAGATCTCTTCCACAGCCACAGATGGGCACCAAAGTCAGAGTGAATTTAAACAGATTTTCCTTGTGGGTCAAAGATTATTTTGTAAAAGGCTATTACTTTAAAACTTTTCTTTATTCCAAACACCCATAATATTCCTGTTCTTTCTGATTGCTGGCCCCTATTCATATTGAGAAAATTTGACTTATGATGCAGATTTAATGAGTGGATGACAATTTTTTATTGACTTTGGGGTACACATATTTCTAAGTAGCTTTAGGAAGCCTATGTGCATATGTAACACTTATTATATAAAGACACATACATGTACAAAGCTACATAATTAGTTTATTAGATTAGCTCTTAAAAAAATGCTAACTGCCAGTGTAGCACTTTGAGGATGGCAAAATAGATTCAAAGTATTTACATATGGCTGTGCCTGGTCCAAAATTTCTCTGAGGCAGCCGTATCACTGACCTGGACCTAGAAAAAGTCATTTAGTCTCTTGTTAGTATACGCTTATTCTTCTCCCTTCACACTCTTGATTCATAACTGTGATACGTTTTGAATTTACCTTTATTTGAATAACCCAATGTTATGATCCACCTTCTACTGATACTTTCTCCTTTCTCTTTGCTAAGCTATCAGTAAACCATTTATTTATTATAGAATTGAATAATATTAGAGATGAAAGGAATATCAGAGGTCATTGGTGAGTGGTAAGGAGTTCTTGGTCAGTTACAGGTTGAGCTGAATGACCTCTGAGGTCTCTCCCATTTCTGAGATTCTGATTCTGATTCACTAATTAAGGGCAGTGAAGTGACGCAGTGGACAAATTGTTGGACTTGGAGAAAGGAAATCTGAGTTCAAATCCTTGCTCATACACTAACAACATGACCTCAAGAAAATCTCATAATATCTCTTGGCCTCAGTTTCCCCACTTGCAAATAGGAGATGTAAGACCTGCCTCCCAGGGTTGTTGAGAGGATCAGATGAGATAACATATACAAAATGCTTTGCAAACCTTAATGTGCTATACAAATACTATTTTTATGATTATTATTACAATGCCCAGTTTATACCTGACCAAAGATTCATTCTACAATACCCCCTGTGAGTGATCTTACAGTCTTTTTCTAAAGGGCTTCAATAAAGGGTAGCTCCTATTTTCCACTTTGGGATGGCACTAATTGTTATGAAGTTTTCTCCTTCCCACCAAAGTCTAAATCTGTCTCTTTACAAGTTCTATCCACTGCTCTTATTAGATCTGCCTTTGGGATCTCAGAAAAAACAAAGCCTAATTCCTCTTGTATATAAAAGCCCTTCAAACACTTGAAGTCAGTTAACAACATTCCACTATCTTATCCAGGAGAGCCATCTCTGGTTCCTTCAGATGAGCCTCAGAGGGCGTGCTTCCCAGTCCTCTTACCAACTGCAGGTCAAGCTCTATGACAGCTACACAGATGAACGAGATATGGTACCTTTAAGGAACTGAAAGTCTAGTTGGGGGAGATGTGACATAAATATATGAAAACTGAGATAAGACAAAGCTTAAGAAATGATTTTTAGATTTATATTGTAATTTATGAAGTGTTTCCATATTCTCTGGGACTAAATAGGTTCTATCACCTTAACAAAAACCCTCCCCACTGCCTCTACCCCCTCCTCCATTATCTTATATTGATTTTGTAAGTTCTTATATATATGCACATATATGCTATCTCTCTCAAAGAAAGTTAGCTAGCTTCTTGCACAAAGGGACTGTTTCATTTTTTACTTTGAATTCTCAATGCTTAACATTGTGATTGGAATATAGTAGCTACTTAATAAAAATGTTTGTTGATGGATTAATAAATCAAATAATATGCTGTACTACAGAATCTCGTAAAATGGGTCATTAAAGAAATGTCTGTGTGGGAAAGGAGGAGGACCCATTCATCATTTAGGAAAAAATAAGAAATATCAGAGAGATAATCAGAGAGGTCCACTGATACCCACACAATGTTAAGTGACCTCCAGGATCAATTATAAGATGTTCTCTTTGGCATTTAAAGCACTTCACAGCATGACTTATTCCTACCCTTCCAGTCTTCTTATATCTTACTCCCCTGTAAGTATGCCACAATCCAGGTACGCTCACTTCCATGCCATTCCTCTCACATACACGCCATTCCTGACTCTATGCCTCTTCATGTGTCTCCCATGCCTAGAATGCTCTTACCTCTTAACCTCCACTACCTGCCTTCCTAGGCCTTTTTCAAGATTCAGCCAAAGCAAGATGTTGTCTTTTCCGTTAGAATGTTAGCCCTGTGATAGCAGGGACCATGTAGTGGCTGGCACATTATAAGTGCATAATAAATGCATGTTGACTGACTTACAAACATAGAAGAAGGCGGAATGGATCTTGGGCAGATCCATAGTAGATGATTTATGGGAGGACACAGACAAGAGTTATAAAGAACAAGAAGGTATAGTTAGGTTGCTACTTGTAACTTTAGAAGGAATACCAACATTAGTGAAATAACAGGTCTGTTGAGACATAGAGTAATTCCCACAAACTAGCTCATCTGATCCCCAAGACGATGCCATGAGGTAGTCAGAGCAATTGATAGAATCTAGTACAATCGTTCACAAATGAGGAAATAGACTCAGATAACTTAAGTGATTTCCCCAAGGTCATATACCATCTTGATTTTCACTTTGATTCTAGGTAAAATTCTAAAACACACCATTAAAGGCATAGTTTATGAACACTTAGAAAGGGAAGGAGGTGAAACATTAAGATCTTAAAAACAAGACATGATAGAATGATCTCTAGTCTTTCATTGAGACAGGATTTCTAACTTAATATCTTTGTTAGATAAAAATCTCTGGCATGTCCTACCAAGATGAAATAAAGTTTTAGTGATAGCTTAATGGTCTGAGGACCATTTTAGCTAAGCTCAAAGAGGGTCAGGAATTTTTTTTTTACCTATATCAATTCATGAAACAACTTAAGACATGGGAAATAATATGAAACAACTTAAGACATGGGGAATAATACCATGATTTTAATGACTGGATCCCACACATATGGGTATTCCCTTCAATGATACAGAATATAACTAATTTATGTCCGCCCATCCTATACAGACCTTGTCCACTCATCACAGGGAATCTACCCAACATGCTAATGGGTCCAGAGGGTGTCAGTAGCTCTTAAACCATAGGAGGAAAGGCTTGGTGATGGTCTGTATTTACTTTCTCACAGCTACACAAATCTATATAAGACAGAGCAGCACATACGACAAGATCATTCTTGATGAATATAGGAAAAAATGAGCAAGCTCTTGCAAACATTTTTGTATAGCTAATTATATCATCACAGTCACACAACTGAACTGAAAGAATATCAGGTCCTAAAGTTTGCTATTTTTACATTGTCAAATAGTATTTGAGTAAATAGGGCAAGATTTAGCACCAAAGTTTCTCCTGTAACAAGTTATCTCCTATGCAGAGACTAATATCCACAAGATTTCTTGATAGTTTCAACCAGAGATAAGCTTGTTCAATAATTCTTTGATTGTCAGTATCAAGTGAGGCACAAAATAGATGTATGCTTAACAAAAATGTTTGCCACTATTGTTAAGGGTAATCTATGCAGAGAGGATAGAGTCCTCCAGATCTTCGTTTTAGCAGATAGCATTGCCCTAATAGTGTCAAGCCCCAGAATACTACAGATTCTCCTCAACAATGTACATGACCACTCATAATGGATTAATTTAGCAATCTGTACTGGAAAAACTCAACGATGCCTGTTGTCCAAACTATAGTGTACAATTGGATGGATGATGCTACAACCTGGTGTTGGTGACAAACATCTACTTGGAGATGAGCAAGGCACGATGTGTTCCTAACTCTTGGATTAATTTCTATGAGTTCAGAGATTGGTAGGAACCACAGTTTCACTTAGAAGCTCTGTTGTCTAGCATTGTTTGAGCTAAATATAATTCATATATATATATATGTCTATGCATGCATATATATGTCTAGATGTGTATGTATACATTTCAGACAGACCTATTTCATGGGATCATAAAATTAGAACTAGAAAAGACATTAAAGGCTATTTGAGATCCCGTCCCTGCATTGTATAGATGAGGAAAGTGAAACATAGTGAGGTTGTGATTTGTCTAAGGTGATATATTTAATGAGTGGCTGAGATATAGGTTCAGTCTTGCATTACCAAATGCCTTCTGGACATCTCCAACTAGATCTCCCACAGGCATCTCAAGCTGAACGTGTCCAAAACTGAATTAATTATCTTTTCCCATAAATTCACCCCATCCCTAATTTCACCATTTCTGTAATGGGGACCATTATGCTTCCAGTCACCCAACTTTAACAATATTGGAGTCATTCTTAATTTTTCCCTCCACCTCACACCCTTCATATCATGTCTTGCCAAATCTTGTCCATTCTACCTCCATTACATTAATTTTTTTCTGTCCTCTTCCCTCCACTCACATGGTCAGCATCCTAATTCCAGCCATCACCTCTCACATTGGTTATCCTACATGTTCAAAGAGAATTAAAATGACATCACTATGTAAGGTCAAGGTACAGTGTGTCAGACTATGACTGATTGGACCAAAAAGAGCTCAGAAAGCTCTACCACAGCTCAGGCACAAATTGACACATGAACATTTGGAGTGGAGATGTCCTTAAATTTGCACATGTCATGTTTCTTTTGAGCTACTACAATTCTGCTTTGCTAATAAGGCACAGTGCCTTTTTTGATGCAGCCACACCATATTGGGTGGTCCTGTGCTAGTGTCTCCCAGGTCTCACAACTGATTCCAAAGTTCTGCCACCTCTCATGTGGATTGCAATAGCCTCCTGATAGGTCTTCCAGCTTCAAATCCCTCTTATTTCCAACCCATCTTCCATATAGCTACCAAACTGATAGTCTTAATGCACAGGCCCGACCATGTCATATTCCTGTTTAGCAAACTCTATTTGGCATTTAAAGTTCTT
>CM053585.1:125494017-125541094 GCA_028646515.1 Pseudochirops corinnae | reverse complement strand
AATGAACTGACCCTGCATTCTGATCCAGAGCCCCTAGTTCCAAGACCAGAGCTCATGCTACTGTACCAGGGGTCTTTTGATAAGACAGGGAAACTCTGGAGTATTTTTTACAGTGTAGATAGAGGGCCCACAGAGGTGCATGTATATGGATGTGTGTATGTATGTGTGTGTGTGTATGTGTGTGTGTGTGTTTGTGTGTGTACTTGTATGTGTTTTCCTGGCAAAGGGCCAGTGATGCCTGAGGCCAGAGGGGAGCACAGCACCAATACCATCTGCTGGAAGCTTCAAGAACTGCAAAAGGGATGACAAAGGGGAGTGAGAGTGACCCCTCCATCTCCTAGGAGCTGCTAAGAAGTGCATGTGAGGAAGGCCAACCGTACCTGCTGAAGGAGCAAGAAGAGACAGTGAATGCCATGACTTCTGCCTGATGGGTAGCTGTGGGTGACTGAGGTTATAAAGCTAGGTTTCTGGGAAAGGGCTGTTTGCTGGCAAGCGACATTTCCTACGAGCTCTGTTAAGAGTTCTATTTGTTTTCTTTTGCCCATTAATAGAATATTCCTTCTCTGAGTGTGGTAGAACTGTAGGTTTGCAAGGAGAGTGAGAACAGGTGTGCAACAAATATTTATCGAGCATCCACTATTGCTGTGTCAGACGACCTGGTAAAATGGAAAGAATGCTGGATTTGGGGTCCAAAACCTCTATTTTGAAACCTGGCCCTGAAGCTAAACTGTGTGAGCTTGGACAAGTCCCTTAGATTCTCTGGTCTGAATACCTCATCTTTAAAGTGATAGGAAAACATAACCCTTAAAGCCGGCCCTAAATCTATAATAAATAAATGAATAGAGAACAATTCCTATTTGTATCACCCTTGAGGTTAAAAATCTCTTTCATTACCTGTATCCTTGAAGGGGAGGTATTTACAGGTAAAACTATTGCTGTTTTACAGATGAGGAAGCCGATACTCAGAGAGATAAAGTGATTTGTCCAAGAATGCACAGCTAGTAGGCTCCAGGGAACCGATTGGAGCCCAGGCCTTGCTGACTCTCCTGCATTCTGTCTAGTAGTGCTAGTGCTAGAAGTGAGAGAAGGAAAAAAAGGGGAAAAAAGACCTCCATTTATTTATTCATTCGAAGCAGCATGTAAGTTTGCTTGATTGTTTTAAAGTGACATATAAGATCAGTCCCTCCAAAGTAGACTAGCACAGCCTTAGATGTATTTGTCTCTATTTCAGAGGGCAAGCCTGGGCTATCCAGCAGTTAAGCCATCTTCTGAAATTGCTTCCATTTGGTTTATTGAATTTTCAGGATGCTTTAATAATAATAGTTAAAACTTTTATGGAACTTTAAGGTTTGCAAAGTGCTTTAATATTACTTTATTTGATCTTCACAACAATCCTGAGAAGTAGATGCTATCATTATCTCCATTTTACTGATGAGGAAACTGAGGCATATAAGTAACTTTTGGTGGGTCATATAGCTATTATCTGAGGCTGGATTTAAACTCAGGTCTTCCTGACTCCAGGACCTGTGATCTCTCTGTCCTATCACCAAGCTCGCAGGGACATTAAGGATTCTGCTTAGGTATTTCTTAGAATCAGTATTTCCACTCAAGTACAAAACCTTGTTAGTGCTCTGAATTTCTTCTAAGGAGGCACAAATCCTAAGATTTGGGTAAAGAAGAAATAATAATCCCCATTTTTAAAAAAAAATTGTCTATTCATAACTTCTTTTTAGAAATTGGAGAACTTTTTTTTTTGTCTGGGACATAAAAGGTCCTTTCTTATTGTTCATCTGATTTGGGGTTTACTGTTGCATTCTCTTTGTTGCTTTTTCTTTATCATTTGAAAACAACACTCCCGAAATCATCAGCCTTTTTATCACAAATTTATGATGATGCAAGGAACTTGAAGTGAGAAAACTGAGAGCATTTCTTCTACACAAGATTGCTTTCAGGGATCATTCCACTTGACTGGCTAAGGAGAAAACTGCTCTGATAGAAACTATTTTATAATAGTTGGGAACTTTATAACAATGCCGTACCAACTGAGCTGATTTATTCTAATATACTAGGGTGGAGAATTGTTATTCACCAAAGCAGAAAATGCTGCTGGCTTTTCCTAAGTGTTTAAAATCAAACAGCCCCAAAGTCACCCTCTGATTATTTTGGTAGTCTTGGGTGGCCAGGCAATCAATTTTTGTTAATGGCTAGACTATTCTGAAAAGCAAACATCACATTCAGCTATGACCGATGAGAAGCTACCTTTCTTATAATTGTCCTGGGAAGCTATTTTGTATGATCAAGGAGGGAATAGTGAGATTTTAGTGGAAGCTAGTGATGAAGAACAACAAAACGAAAATAAAAATGCATAACTCTTACCTCCCCCCATCTCAAAAAAAAAAAAGAAGCAACTCCACAACATACATGTTCTTGCATTTCAAGGACACAGTCGAGAAATTCCTCTATTAGTGTCACAGTGAAAAAGGAAAAATTGGAGAAATACAATTAGGGACTCTTCCAGTAGGATCAACCTCTAGCCTCTTCCTCTAGAACCATAACTAACATTTTTCATGCCTAGGGCAAGCTTCACAAAATTCAAGAAATAGGGGGAAAGAGCAAGAAAAGCATCCTAACGTCAACATTTAAGAAAATTTCATTTGGTAAGAGAGAGTCATAGAGACTCCAAAAACATAGTGAGGTTACTCTGCCATGGAGTATAGATGACCTGGGTAAGACACTTGTTTGGGAAAAGGGAGGTGACAGGAAAGAATATCTGGTGGCTTCCTATTTTAATTAATTATTGCTGCTAATTACATGCTATGCTCCATGTTTCTACATTATAGAAGGGACTATAAATTCTACTGCCCTCTAAATTTCAATGCCCTAGGGAAAGCCCTAATGATCCTTTCCTACTCACATCTCAGAACCTCCTATAAGTAGAGCTCATTTTGTTTTCGGGACTAAACAAATTCTGGATAAGTCCTTTAAGCAAGAACACTTGCATACTTTAGTCAAGCCAGTGCCCAAAGAATGAATTAGTTCTACCTTTTGGCCAGTTTGTCTTTAACTATAAAATCAATTAAGGAGGATTTTCCTGGAACATGCAAAGGTCTCCTGCTTAAGAATGAGATCCAAAACTAGCCATTTTAGAACTTGTATTCAGTGGAGTGAGAGAGCCTGCAGACATGAAGGCTGGTGTTGGTCTCGACATTTCATAATTAAAATTGCTGGGTTTGAAAAACTCTTACTCAATTAGGTTCTCCTCTCCAGGTCCTGATTATCTTTTTAATTTGCAGAGAAAGATTTTTGGAGCATGTTAAGAGTGCCAGCTGCCCAGAGCTGAACTGTGAGCATTTGGAATGGGAATTAATTACTGTAAGTTAGGTTTGAATTTCACTTGTGAAAAAAGCCTGATTGGGAGAGGGAGATGTAACGTGGGATCAAGACAGACTAATGAACTACCTCAAATCCTCCAAAGTGCAGCCAGAAGTTGCTGTTTTTAAAAGAATTCTTTCTTTATCTTAGTACTTCTTTTCTTCATAAACAGTGGGAGAGCCAAGCCAATGTTAAAATTATCACGTCGAACTCCCAATGCAGTTTAAGTGTAGGTGCATGATTCTGTTCCATTAGTCATCTCCTCTCCTCCCAAATCATTTCTCGGGACTGGTTTCTCTATACAGCAGGTTCTCTGGCAGAAGCTGGTTTTCAGAATTATCTGGGGAGAGTTAAGCCTTTGTCGGGAGTCTGGCCATGTCCTATTCTCCGCCCCGGGATTCAAATGTAGGATTAATGGTGGCATATGGTGCGCAGCGGTCCCACCAACTAAAGCCTTTTGGGTCTGTCTTGAAGGCACAACTTGTACCTCTCCCAGGTGGTCCCCATTGTTTAACGCTCGGATCCCAGGGAGATTACTAAACAGCAACCTACCAGACAATTGTGTCTTAGTGACAACCTGTTGAGCCTGCTGGGAGGACAGGGAGAGAAGTCAAAACACTTGCTTGCCTAATTTACTCAAGATGCAGACTTGCTTTATGTTTCCATAATTCCCCAAGGCCAACTGATTCTGGTTCTGAGTTTCAGTCCTGTGGAGGAGCAGAGGAAGGGAAAATATGCCTCTCAAGGTGCCAGACAGAATGCTTCAATTATCTCTCTTGGATGTGACTGAGACCACCTTATCTGTGGGGGAGTTTCATTTTTCTGATTGACAGACGTCACTTCCTGATAGAACTCATGGGGCTACCATGCTACTTGGTGGACAAAACAAGTCAATTAAGTCTGAGAGAATTCGCGTCTTTATTAATCAATCAATCAAACAACACGCATTTACTAAGCCCTTATATGTGCCAGGCATACTGGGGATACAAAGAATAGCAACAAGGTCCTGCCCTCAAGGAGCTCATACTCTAAAAGGGGAAACAAACAAGGAAAAACTACAGTATACTTATGCATACAAGATATATGCTGGGTAAATGGGAGATAATCTCTGAGAGAAGGCTTTAGAGGTGAAAGTGGGGGAGTGGGAGGGAGTTGGAACTTCTCTGGGCACCTACTATGGCTGATCACTAAAAGCATCCCCAGGATGACTACAGGAGTCCTTGGCAAAAAGCGCTGTCTGAGCCCTCCCACACTCTACCTCCTCACCAACGTATTTCTGTGTGTGAAATATGTCAGGTGATATATCAAAAGTTTCTTTTTTAAATAATATTTTATTTTCCCCCAATTACAAGTAAAGATGATTTTAAACATTCATTCTTTTTTTTTTTTTATTTCAGGTTCCATATTCCATTTCTCCTTTGCTCTCCTCCTCCTTCCCTAAAACAGTAAGCAATATGATACAGGTCATACATGTGCAATCATGTAAAACATTTCTGTGTTAGTCATTTCATGGAAGAACACTCAAAAAAGAAAGGAAGAAAGGAAGGAAGAAAGGAAGGGAGGAAGAAAGGCAGTATGCTTTGGTTTGTTTCAGACACCGTTAGTTGGGATTGTCATGGATCATGGTATTGCTGAGACTAGTTAAGTTCTTCACAGTTATTCATCATATAATATTGCTGTAACTGTGTACAATGTTCTCCTGTTCTGCTCACTTCACTCTGTATCAGTTCATATATGTCTTTCCAGGTTTTCCTGAAATCCACCTGTTCATCATTTCTTATAGAACAATAGTATTCCATCACAATCATATACCAAAACTTGTTCAACCACTCCCCCAGTTGATGGGCATTCCTCAATTTCCAATTCTTTGCCACCATGAAAAAGAACTGCTATAAATATGTTTGTACACTTAGGTCCTTTTTCCCTTTTTTATGATCTCTTTGGAATACAGACCTATTAGTGGTATTACTGGATCAAAGGGGTATGCTTCGATATATAGCCCTTTGGCATAGTTCCAAATTGCTCTCTGTAATGGTTGGATCAGTTCCCAACTCCACCAGGATTGCATTAGTGGCCCAATTTTCCCACATTCCCTCCAACATTTATCATTTTCCTTTTTTGTCATATTAGCCAATCTGATGGGTATGAGGCGGTACCTCAGAGTTATTTTAATTTGCAATTTCTCTAATTAATAGTGACTTAGAGAATTTTTTATACGACTATAGATAGTTTTTATTTCTTCATCTGAAAACTGACCACTTATCAATTGTATTCTTATAAATTTGACTCAGTTCTCTATAAAAGAAATGACTCCTTTATCAGAGATGCTTTTTAAAAAAATTCCCTAGTCTTCTGCTTTCCTTTTAATATTGATTGCATTGGTTTTGGCAAAAACTTCTTCAAAGGAGAGAATTGTGGAAATGCTGACTGGGATAGAGGAGCTACAGCAGGTATACACAATATCCGGCCAAGGGCTACTTGCAACCCCAAAGGATTTCGGGCAGCCTGAGAAAAATGTAGGGTTGCCACCTCGCACGCTCCTGTTTGTCACGTGACCCAGGTCAACCAACCGTCTCAGTCTGTCTCTAGTCTGACCTATCAGCAAACCCAAGACGTTTATGAGTTGTGCAGGTTGGAGCTACAAGTCTGTTATTTCTGTGGAGCGAGCACATCTGGGTATTTTCAGCACTTGCAAGAAATCTTAGCCGTCTTCTAGTCCATCCTTTCAGGAGTGAGAAAAAGGAGGCCCAAAGAGGTCTGGTGATTTGCGCAGAAGAGGTGAGTTCTTTCTGGCACCTACGTTGTGAGGAAGTACGCAGGCTAATCATCTTTTCACATCTCTCCCGACTCTCTGTACTTCTGCCCACCTCAGTTGTGGGGCTCCTGTTTATTTTTTGTCTTCCTCCATTAGAATGTCAGCTCCTTGAGGACAGCGACTTTCTTTTTCCTTATAATTTTCAGTTTTAGCACAATGGGGGGCACTTAAGTACACACTGAATAACGTTTGTTGACTTGTTTACTTGACTTGCCCAAGTTCACACAGCTAGTTAGTGTCAATCAACAAGTATTTGTGAATCACTCACTGTGTGTCGGGCAGTGTACCAGCGGCAGGATTCTAATTCGGGTCCTTTCAGCTTGCCGAGTATGAGAGATTCTGGATGGAGCAATATCCTGCTGTAATAGCTTATTAAGGATTCAGTTATAAAGCTTAAAGCTAAAATATACTTTAGAGGACAGTTAGTTCAACCCCATTCACTTTATAGTGGTAGAATTACCTGAGGCCCAGAGAACTTAATTAACTTACCTATGGTCAGCTGCAGCAGGAAAAGAAAAAGAAGCACAATCAGAACCTAGGACCTTTGATTCCCAGTCTAGTGCTATTTTCCCTTAAATCTTGCCATCCCCAGCCTCTCTTAGCGGAAGGCGATGCAAGGCTGGCAGTTCTGAAGGAATCCCCTTGCTTTGCCCTACCACCAGGTATGTGGACAAGACAGAATAGGTAAATCAGAGAGAAGACATTAATCACCATTGTTTCAGCTAATTCATACTTTCTGTTTGTTACCACTGTCCTAGACATTTCTGATCTCCCTTTCTTTTCTGCCCTTTTCACCTCAATTTTTGTTCCACTCTCCAGCCTCCTAGTCTGCTTTTCCCATCACCATCATTAATGCCTTCTGGCTTCCCAAAGCCATCCTCCCCTTTCAGCTCCTACTCCTACTGAATTCTGACTTCCCTTTAAGTAATCTTGCTCCTGTTTCCCATCTTTTAGCTGTCTGCTAACTGCTATTGATAGGGGATACACCCTCCTAAGTCAGATACATTCCTAGTAATTCTAGTGCCCAGGGAAAGAGCCACAAAATAGACTTGAGACAAAGTCACTTAGGAGAGAGACTTTGACTCTCAGGATTCAAGATCACATGAACCTTAAGTTACAAAGGTTCCATTTGAGAAGCCATCATTAAGGAATGCTAACATGGTTTATGTCTGGATAATCCATGGTCATCTGTAGCTTTTTATTATAACTAATCTTCTTGTTGACTAATTTATAAATCCAGTTGTTTCTACCCACTGAAAGAAAAGAAATGTTGTCAGTGCCTAGGAAACATCAGCATCCTAGAACAAAACCCTAGTTTCCCCATCTTAGCTACTCTTCTATCTCATCTTTTCTTTCCTCTATACCCTCTAGATAAGCTCCTCAGTTTCTATAGGTCTATTATTCCTATTCAGGTGATTCCCAGTTCTATATATCTATCCCTCATCTGTCTCCTGAATTCCAGGTATATATTACCAAGTTCCTGATGGGTATGTCTACCTGAATGTCCTGTAGGCATCTTAAACAAAAAATGCCCAAAACAGAACTCATCGTCTCCACCTAAACTAACCCTTCTTCCAAAGTTCCCAATTTCTGTTAAGGACACCATCATTCCTCCAGTGTCTGAAGTTCATGACATAGGAATCCCCTTCGATCCTTCCCTTTCCCTGACTGCCCATATCTAATCACTTACCAATTCTTATCAATTCACTCTCCCCAATAATTACTCTCTCCATATTTCTGATCTTACCCCTTTTCTTCATTCACATGACTACTATCTTTATCTAGGGCCTCTTTTCTTCAGTCCTTTAGACTATCATCTCTTATTTGGTCTCCTAGGTTTCAATTTCTCCCTGAGCTCATTATAAAGCTTAACTCTGGTGATAGAGAAACCCTGGAAGTCAAGTATGACTCAGAAACATAGAGTTCAACACTTTTTACAGCCAATTCTTCAGGGTGAGCCTACCAGTCAACCAGAGGCTAAAGCATATGGGAACCTCCTGCTGAAGACAAGAGAAGCCTATGTTACCAATATGGGAATCTTCTGAGGAATGTCAAAGTAGCTTTCTGCTTCACAAAGTTTCCCTTTCCCCTCATCTCAGCTAACTACAAAATAATTATTTGACTGTGTATGAGTACAACCACGTATACATACTCACAGCATAATTATCATGTGTATAGTAGTTAACTTTATTGTTAAGTTTATTTGACTACAACACCAGATACTAGGCATGTATGTTCAGTCTTACAAATATAGTTATCCCTTCCACATCATGGGGGTGGTAGGGGTATAGTACCCCCCACAATCAGGAAAATCTGCACAAATTTTCTTCACCAAAGAGAAGTTACAATTTTTTTCTTTTTCTTTTATGGAGTATTTGCAATACGTTATTCTAAAATTTGGGTTAAATATTTTGTCATAGGCTTTGTGGCATTATGTGTTTTTTTCCGTGGCTTCCACAAAACTCAGAAAAATTCCCATTTAATTTCTCATGCCAGCCCTTGATATCAAAACCTCAGTGGGGAAAGTCTCAATGCGTAAAGGATAATTGTAATTCAATTTGTTGACTCATCCAAGTAGCATGGCCATCTTTCCCCTTAAAAATATTGCTGGCAACCCAGTCATCACCCTACTTTTCAGAAAGAACACTTGGACCTCTTCTAACACGGAAGCCAAAAATCAACCCTTATTTTTCAGAGATACTTTTCATCTCATTAGTCTGAAATTGTAGAGAGAACAATGACCATCTCTACCTTCCTTCAATTCAATTCAACAAACATTTTATGTGCCTACTATGTAACTTCAACTCATCTCTTAACCCCTTCCTTTATATAATTGGACTGAAGATGTAGTGAGGATTAGAGTAATCAGGCAGTCACCTGGTAACCTTTTGGGTGATTAGCTCATCCCATTCTTCTTAGACACCTCCAACGAAGGGGAGAACTCAATACCTCCTAAGTTAGCCCATAATACTTTCGGAAAATGTAGAGTTGGTGAGAAAATGTTTCCTTTTATTGAATAGAAATCTGCATTTCTGCAGCTTCTATCCATTGTTACTTTGCTGCCAAGAAAAACAACACTAATCCCTCTTTCCACATGCTAGAAATACTTGAAAATAGCTCTCTCTTCTCCAGGCTAAACATCCCTATTTTCTTCAACCAATCATTGCAAAGCATGCCTTTGAGTCCTCTCAAAGCCTGGTCACCCACACCTGGACAAATTCCAATTTGTCGGTGTTGTGGCACCAAAAACTGAACGCAGCATTAAAGATGTGGTAGAGCATAGCAGGCTTATCACCTCCCTTCTTTTGGATCCAATTGCAAGGTTAATACAGCCTAAGATAGTGTTTGCTTTTTGAACTGCCCCATTCTACAGTAATATTGACTCATATTGAGCTTACAGCACAGTAGAAATCCCAGATCTTTTTCATATGAATTGTCTAACAATATCCCTCCCCAAACCTTTTGCAGTTGCTTCTTTTAATCCAACTATAGGACTTTATATTTATTGCTATTAAATTTTATTATTGAATAAAATGGCAGATATAAAAGTACTATATAAATGTTAGGTATTGTTATCATTGTTGTTATTATTACTGTTACTATTTTCTTATTACATCTGGCTTTTTGCTCTGGTTTATCAAAGTCTTATTGAATCTTGATTCTGTATCTCCTGTCCTTCTAAGGGAAAGGTTGGGCTTCTCTCATCTCTAATAGGAGGTGCCCATATGTTTCAACTTCTAATTGATGGGTGTTTCCATCCTGAAGTATTGGCAATAAAAAGAGGGCTAAACACTGTGCTTCTGGATCACACTTGACTCAGGCAGTTTCTCTGTATTGGGAATTGACCTTTTTCAATGAGCAGCAAATATTGACTAAGGAAGCTTCAGAATTGTGGGTGTTTGGAAATGAGAAAGCTGAGCAGAAAAGGAAGTTGGAAGAATGTTTTCTAAAATCTAGAATCCACAAATTCTCTATTAGCTGAGTTAACAAGTTTCATAATAATGCCATCTGTGCTTATCAAATTAAATGATACCGTTTATCAGTGACTTCATCAGTATTGATAAAAATGATAGATTAAAATAATAGGACAGGATCAAGGATAAAGTCCTATGGCACTCTACTAAAGAAGTTCTCCAGGTTGACATGAATCAATTAATTCTTTGGACTAGAAAAAGACAAATGCCATTCTGGTTTTCAGAAAGCAAAAAGACTGGAACCTGCAAACTATAAATCAGTGAAATTGACTGATTCTTGGCAAAATTCTTGAAAGTCAATTAGTAACTCAGAAAATATTTATTAAGCCTATTGTTAAAGGGTTGTTTGTGAACATTTAGAAATGGAAGCCTTGATCATTCAGTGCTAATGTGGTTCTATAAAGAACAAGTCATGCCTAACATCTATTTCCTTTGTTGATTCTGTTTTCTTTTTTGATTACTATGTTGCAGTTTTTACCTAAGGCAGCAGTTCTCAACCTGTGGGTCGTGACCCCTTTGGGGGTCAAATGACCCTTTCACAGGGGTTGCCTAAGACCATCAGAAAACACATATTTCTCTCCAGGCAGGTCTGCCCACATACAAGTAGTAAAGGGTCGCAGTATTAGAAAGATTGAGAACCACTGACCTAAGGAGTTAGAGTATAACTGAGATGGATGTTTTTGGACAGGACAGAAACTATCAATGTTGAAGAACCACTCAGGGCTGTGACTGTCCCTGAAAAAGACAAGTCCTCTCTTCCTTATTCCGGAAGAAGAGAGGAACTGAAATCTTGAGAGAGACAAGAGGTATACAGTTATGCTGCCCTTACAACAAAAAAGAGGGATTGCAACCAGGATAAGATGTGGCAGTCAGCTTCAACTGTGTTGACACAACCTCCATACCAAATGCCCTCAACTACCAGGTAACTATAGGATGAGCCACAAACAGGAAAGTGGCTGCCTTCGGCTACTAGATCTGCTATGACCATAAACTTTAAGGAGGCAAAATGCTGAAACAAACAGGGAAAAGACTAGCTGGGCAATGCTGGACCACCAGAAACCAATGTGAAGGAGGCTCTACCTGTTTGCAGTAAGTGATAGGGGTGAAATTCTTGCCTCCCCATAGCCTGCGTCATTCTGGTTCTCTGGGCCCACATCCAATTCCTTGTTATTTCTTTAAACAGGCCTCTTTACTTTCCCTATTGGCCATATGCTCTCAAAAATAAAACTGTTTTCAAAAGATAGGATATGGAGTGTGTGTGTGTGAGAGAGAAAGAGAGAGACAGAGAGAGAGAGAAAGACACACACACACATACACAGAGACAGAGAGTAAATGGTTTGTGTCTGGGAGTGGAGGGAGTGATAAAATCTCAGTTAAAGCTACTAGGACAAGGAGATTTTTTCAGGAATGTGAACCAACCTGAACCTGCCTCCCAACACTTTTCTTTCACTGTGGTTTCAGTGGACTTTCTTGTCCTTGTCCGTCCCTTAAACTTTAGTGAATCAAGTCACCAGTCACAGCATACTGAAGATTTGTGTGGGTGATTTCTGAGCCAACTCCTTGAAAACTCTAGAGAACTGGAGAATGTTAAAGGGTTGGATGATTAAATATGGTTCTGTTGTTCAAAAAGGAGAAGACATATTAACTGGTGAACTTCACTTTGATTCATGACAAAATTCCAGAACCTAATATTTAAAAGATGATTGGTGACTGCATAGAAAGGGAAAGGCTGTTAAGTGCTCACTTACTGTCATCTTGGAGAATGACTTGGGTGGATATCATTTGTACCATATTTAAATTCTACATAAAAATTCTAAAATCTAAATTTGTATCATATCTAAATTCTGAGTTTGTCAGTGAGCTCCTTGTGCAGCCACATCAGTCTCATTAGACAGTTTTTCCCCTTCTTCACTGGAATCATTTAGGTTTGTGTCATCCTATTAAAATTTGACTTCTCTTATCAGCTTCTTACCAATAAGCAACAGATGGAAGTCATAAAATTCTTGATGGTGGTTAGAAACATTCTCTAGTTATTATTATTTTTTAATGATTGAAAGGGGTAGGGAAGGGAATTTTTAAGAGCAAGTAGAAGACCAGTAATGAGAACAATGACATATGTTGTGGATTACCAAGAAATTAAAAACATCTGTTCAGGTCTTTGCTTGTAAAAGAAAGAAATAACAGCACTAGACAAATTAGTAGATTCCCCTATTAAGATGGGGGGGGGGAGAAAAATTCATCTGAGTCCTGCTATTGAAGAGTATTGAAGAGCACAATGTCTTCCTTCATTCTTCCATTAAATCCTTTTGAAAATACTGTTTGCTTTATTTTATACTTTGTATAATTAAGGAATATAATAAGAATTTGAAAAGATTCCTATTTCAACTGTACACACTAAGATTACCTATTGTGTGCCACTTTAGAAAAGGAGAAATAAAGAATTAATTCCCCCAAGCACAGATGACATTAGAAGTTACACTTTTGAAACTGTTCTTTACAAGTTGTTGATGGAGTACAGGGCTCTAAAGCAATGGGTACTCACAACTACTCTGTAAGTGAACAAAGTTTTCCTAAATTAACTCCCAGAGCTTACCATAGCCAAAACTCAAGAGTAGACTTTTATCTCTTAGGCTTTCCTGTGTCCCCTAGTTCCTTCTTCTACTTTTTAATCACCTCTTCCCTTTCCAGTCAGACATCTAATATCTGTTGCCCTTCTAAAAGGATCTTGCTCTTAGCCAGACATAATTCCTTTTCAGATGTTAATGGTAAGAGCTTAAAATGTTACTCCTCCCTCATATATTTGCATTATAATAAGGAATTATTGAAGGCCTTCTTCCCTCTTCTAGCATTGCTATCTGTTCTCTATTCCTGGATGTTCTTCATCCCTTTCTTCACCTATTGAATTCCCATCCTTCTTGTAAAGCCCTTGCTAAATGTCATATCCTCTAGGAAACTGTTGCTGTTCCCCCCATAAGTAACAATCTTTCCTCCTTAGACTTCATATAATAAATTTTGCCCCTCTTTTTATGCACTTATCATGTAATGTCATGTGTTACAATTATCTACATTTATGTCTCATAGAATATAATTTCTATAAAGGCAGGGACCATCCTGCCCACAGTATTGAAATTGTACCTTTCCTGGCACCTACACAATTTGATTTCCTGGTTGGGAGACACCTCTGTGACCATCTAGTTCAAATAATCATGAACAAAAATTTACTTGACAACACACCCAACAAATAGTCATCCATCTTTTCTCTTGAAGATCTCTAAGAGGGGGAAACCCAATCCTAAAATACTCCATTCCTTTTGGGCATAGCTACATTTTTAGGAAAGTTTTCCTAACAAAAAGCCTAAATTTGCCTCCTTGTAATTTCTACTCATTGCTTCTATTTCTAGATACCAGTCAACTCTTCTTCCTCTGGACAGTCCTTCAAATAAATACTTTAAGATAGCTATCATGCTCTGCCTCTACCCAGTAAGAAATCTTCTCCTCAAATGGTATGAGGTCAATGCCCTTTATTATCCTTGTTGCCTTCCTTTAGACACTTTCCCATTTATTTTAAAATGGGATACCCCAAATTGAACACAATACCCAAGATATAATCTGAGAGGATGAAGTATACAGCAGGATGATGGCTTCTTATGACTGGGATATTATTCCCTTCAATTCATTATTAGCTTTCTTGGTACTATATCACACTGTTGACTCATACTGAATTTGTAAGGCCACTAAAACTTCCAGCTCTTTTTCAGATAAATTTCTGTCTGGTGATATCTTCCTCATTTTATATTTTTGAAAGTCAATTTTTAAAAACTAAAATAATAGAAATTATATTATCCATATTCATCAATTCATCTCACCAAATGCATCTCAATATTATAATCTGTTAAGATATTTTTGAATCCCAAAACTGTTGTCCAAAGCATTAGTAATCCTTCCAAAGTACATTTCTTGATCTTTTCCACAATAATAGCTTGAGAATTTTTTAAATAATTTTAAATTTATTTATATAAATAAATATAATATAATAATATAAAATAAATATAAATTAGTTTAATTTTAAATTAATTTAATTTCCCCCTATTTACATGTAAAAACAATTTTTAATGAGTTGTTTTTTTAATTAAAGTTTCTCAAGTTCCAAATTCCATGCCTCCTTCCTTTCCCCCCCTCCCTGAAATGGTAAGCAATCTGATAGGTTATACATGTGTAATCATGTAAAACATTTCCATGTTAGTCATTTTGTGCAAGAAGACAAGAAAGAAAAATAGTATAGCATGAGAAATTTTAATGAAGGAGAGTTTGCTAAAAGTAGAAGGGGTTGTGGAAGAGGACAAAGAAGGACAGGGACTGGAGCAAATAAGGGTTGAAATGAATAGGTATGAAAGTATGAGAAAGGGTAGGCAGGGAAGAGAATTTCCACTCCTGTGATGGTACCTCTGAATCACAAGGATCTGAAAGCCAAGTGGTAAAAATCGGGCAAGAGATAGAACAGTGAAAGGACCAAGTTTGGAGAAGTTGATAGACTAAACATGTCAGTGACCAATATCTATAATGCTTAGCATTCATGATCTTCTACAATCTATTCCAACCTATTTTTTCTAGCTAGCATTACTGAGCAATAGGAGAAATTTTCCTATTCCTTTATGGAAATATCTTATTTTCACAATAATCTACTGTGATTACATTAATAACTTTTGTCTGATATAAACTCTAACGAATAGTAAAGAAAGAAACCATGTGACTCTGAGGACTTTTATATTTTCCTTAGGCTAATTGTTGGAATGGAATGTGGCCAATGAATTCTCCAACCCCAATATGAGAAAGGAAAAGGGCAGGGTGGAAACAGATGAGACTTGGGTGATGAGGGCTAGGTGAGATTTAGCTCCAGTTCTTCCAGAAAAAAGGAGGGAATAGAAAAGATAAAGTACTTTCCACAGAGTCAGCTACCAGTGTTACAAATGATCCTTCATTTTCTATTAAAGCAGTGTCTGCCTCATAGTAGGCATATAATCAGTATTTTATCCATCCATCCATCCATCCATCCATCTATCTATCTGTCTGTCTGTCTTTCTGTCTGTCTATCTACCTATCATCTGCTTTGTTTTGTACTTTTATTTAACTTATCAACTATTTGTGTTTGGTCTTTCTAACTAGATTGTAAGCTCATGGAAGCAAGGTTCATCTTCTTTGTACCCCCTATCGCACATACCCAGGAGCCCATACATAACAGTTGCTCTTATGGAAGTAGTTAACTAGACAAGGCTATTGATCTTGTTTTAGTTGCTTTCTTGTTTTAAATAAGTAATAGCTGACTGATATTGTTGAAGACATTTAAACGAGAAAATGAAAGAATTTCAGAGCTGAAGTGGATCTCAGAAACCATCTAGTCTATGGTTTTTCATACCATATTCTGAAGAGTCCTCAGGGTCCATGGATACTTGTCACGATTTTGGGTGGTGTTGGTATTTTATAAATAGATTTAAGTGCTAGGGGAAGAGTTTTATGAAATTAATTTTAATCTATTTTAGGTTTATATAAGGATATTATTTTTGAATTCAATTACCTTTCCTTCCTTCTCCAAGTTTTTAATTCTCATATGAACCCTGTAACTATGCAGTGATTCCTAAGAGTTAAGGACTATGTCAGAAATCAAATAGTATAAATCATTGGTTCTCAATCTTCCTAATGTCACGACTCCTTTAATACTCATATGTAGGCATATCTGCATGTGGGCAGACCCGTCCAAAGATGGATGGAAGAGCAGTGTCTCAGTTCCTAAGACCATTGGAAATATGTGTTTTCCCATGGTCTTAGGTGACCCCTGTGAAAGGATCGTTTGACCCCCCCCACAGGTTGAGAACCGCTGGTATAAATGTTGTCACCTATCAGTGTAAAACTCATAATATTTGTTTTATTGAAACCTGGACAATGTATGACATAAAGAAGGAATACATTACAAGCTTCATGATACCTGTCCCTAACTTTACTAACAAAACATTCACATTATTATTACCATTTTTTTACTCTCCCTGTTTATGTTGTCTATAAACCACTGTAAATTTTGCATTGTTTGCCATTTGTCACATCCATATTATAATTTTACCTTGATTAAGGCTCCAAAAATTTTTATTCTTCAATGAAAGAGATCCACGAACTCTAAAAATGGAAAACTCCTAACCTAGTTTGGTTATCTTATTTTACATAGGTAGAAACTGAGGCACTGGTAAGTTATAATTTGCCCAAGGCCACACAAAATCCATGTACCACATGTCCTGTGCTTTGGCTTTCCCTGTCACCACTGTCCCATGGCAGGGAAGTCATTATCTTACACAAAAAAAATACAGTGCTAGAAAATTGAAAATTAGTTCAATAATAAGATATGCCAGTATTGTTCATAAATATAAACCTCTAAGCAGTGCTGGTAAATATTTAACAACCAGCTCTCCAGAAAAAAGGTATGTAGAATGCACTTCCAACTTAATCTGCATTATTAACATTTTCTCCATTATTTTCTTATGTCTTAGAAATCAAGAAAACTAGAATCAAACTCTGATTTTTAGCATTTAACTAATTTCTGAGTTATAAATATTCATACTGAAATTTTAACAAGTGGCTCTGCTGAGCCAGTCTCTGTTAGCTCCTGCACCTTCTTTTGTTTGTGATGAGATTTCTTTAAAAGCAGTCTGTATGCAGTGCTAATCCTAACCCTAATGGCAACATCCGGAAGAAATCACATTGGGTGACCCAGACAAAATATCTAGAGGAATGACTCTTGTTTTAGTTTCTTTTCTCTTTGATTTTTCTTTAACTTAATTTTTCTCTTTAATCTGGATGTTTTGGTGTTTGGAGCTGGGAGGATGCAAAATGGTCAAGTATAATAACAGATTTAGGACTAGAAGGGAACTTAAAGGTACAATGTAGTGCCCCCATTTTTCAGATGACAAAACTGAAACCTAAAATAGTGAAGTGACTTTTAGGTCACAAATAGGAAGTGGTAAATCTGGTATTCAAACTGAGGGCCTTTCGTTTCATTTCATTTCATTGTGCCCCTACCAGCCTTTATTCTCTCTTTCTTAGCTGTTTGGCATCAAAACCTGCTCTCAGGAAGCACATGTAAGTCTTTACCACTGGTTGTGAATTTAACCCATTATGTTGCCTGTTCAAGGAACATCTGCACCTACACCTTTTCTTCTCCTGGAATGAAAGTCCCTGTTCTCTATTAAAGTATGGTTAGTTCTTCCATAACATATGAATTCCCAAAAAGCACCATGCTGTGCAAAACCATGGGGGAAAAAAGATACCCAGGATTGGAAGCACAACACTTAAAAACTTCATTAGTGATACATGAAAAAAAGGAATCTAATAAAAAGGTAGTATGGTTTTAATATGTTAAATGATTAAAAAAATACAAAATTCTGCAGTGAATAGTGGTCATTTCTATGACCTCAAGCTGCTGCTAGGCCTGCACCAAGAGGAATGACCAAGTTAGGCAGGCATAACTGGGTCCTTGGGGTGAAGGCCATGGTGGAAGGGGTTAAGAGGGGAAAGTGAGTTATACAGGTCAGTCGTCCTCTGCCACAGCTCCTACTGCACCAGAAGATAGACAATAAATGTGGTATTTTGCCTTGAAAAAGACCCAAAGTTTGCTTATGGAAGTGGATGCTGGAAGAATTGTAGCTTGTAAATTATTGTGAAATGGTTCCATTTTATGCATTCTCCCTGCTTCTCCCAAAATCTAGTGGGAGCAAACTTTTGAGTATGCTCAAAATGTTCCCTAAATATTCATTGTCTTGGAACAAATTCACAATTTTTAAAACATGGGTTATAATAGAACCGACTAATTGCAAGCATCAATGAACAGGCAGGCATGTGTGTAGTGAGGGGGGAGGAAGGGAAGCTTTCCAAGTGTACCTGAAATTCCATATCCCAGGCCACCATTTAGTCTGCCTAAAGATAAGGTCAGTCTTGGCTTTGGATACCCAGTCTAAGTCAATACCAACTAAGTCAAAAACACCCACAGGGCACAAGGCATATTTACTGACTTGTCATTACAAAACTGAAGGCGAAATAACAGAATGTCAGCCAGTCAATGAAGAAGAGTCTGGGGAGACTGACAGATTAGCTCCCCTTATCTCCCTGAATCAGCTCACACTGCAGGCTGAATTGAAGGTCAATATCTTCCGATTCTCCTGTGGTAAGCAGGTGTCTGGAGAGTATGGATTTTCTGCTATGTAAGCTCCACTGTCCTTCATTGTTGGCCTACATAGGGCCAATTTCAAAACCGTCAAAACATATTATAGAAAACCTGCTCAGAACAAAACCCTACATACAGCCTTTCTAGGATTTTGGGTTGACGTCTCTCAGTTGTTCACTCCCTCGCGCTTCCCCCTCAGTTCTCCCTTCATCTCCTGATGACAGTAGTCCCTAGCTATTTGGGGAGCAACATAACCAAGATATATAACTAAGATACTGTCCCTAGGATCCATTAAAAAAATCAACTTCTCTGCTCCTTTGCTTCAGTTATTCTGAAAAATGTTTAGTGGGAGGTGATTTCCACCCTGCCTCCCTTGCCTTTCAGTTCATCATTATTCTTTTCGTAGTCAAATTAGGTATAATAGATACAGGAATTTACATGCACAAAAGTACCAGTTGTGAAAGGGCATTCATTTCTAGGCATTTTCTGTATCAATAAAAATAAATTTCACCTTAGAGATCTAAGAAGTAAACATTCCCATAAAAGGAAAATTATCTTGTGGTTTTAAATTATGTAATAGTATTGATTATAAGAATCAGATTTGGGTTAGTTTAAGAAGCACAGAGGAAAGTGCAATGTAAATGTTAGCTATGCTTATGAATTTTTTATTGTTTTTGCAAGTAGGGATGAGCTTATGGGTCGGTGGAAAAAACATGTAATTATGCAATATATTTTGAGAAGGGCCAAGAAGGACTTGTATTGCAAAACTCTTCCTCCAGAGCATAATATAAAAATTTCTACCAATAGAGAGTCTTCCCTTTTAGTCTTGAAGGACTTTTCATTCACGGAAATGAACAGATGGTTAAGATGCTGTCTTAGAATGAGACTTGTGTTTTGGGGTATAGATTAAAATATAGGGATGTCAGATTCCCTAGCCCCCTAGGGGTATGGAGCCTCCTAACAAAAGCTTCCAAGAATGTATTTTCCTGGTATCTTGATTATAAAATCAAAATGGTTTTAAGTGGACTTTTAAAGTCCTCCATAACCTGGTCTTTTCTACCTTACCTGTTTTGTACCTTACTCCCCTCTATCTACTCTGTAATGCATTGAGATAGGCCTCCTTATTATTCTTTACACAAGACACACTATCTCCTGAATCCAGACATTTTCACTAGTATTCCCCCATGCCCAGAACTCTTTTTCTCCTCTTCTTCATCTCTATCTCCTGGTTTGACTGGTTTCCCTCAAATCATATTGCGTATCCTCTATTTATTTGTGTATGAGTTGAAACCATTGCTACTCTCATCATTCAGAATAAAAGTTCCTTGAGGGCAGGGAATATTTACATTTAAAAAATTTTGTACCTCTAGCACCTAGCATCATGACCAACATACTGTAGGCATTCAAAAAGGGAAGAGGATGCAATTTGAAAAAAAAAAAACTGTAGGTCATTAAGCTTAGTTTTGATTCCTAGAAAAATTTTAGAATGTATTATTAAAGAGATAGTTACTGTAAATCTAAAAAAGGAAACAGTGATGACAAAACTGGTATTACTTCTTAAAGAAGAGGTCACGTCGAACTAACGATATTTCCTTTTTTGATTGGGTTACTAAAATGGTATATCAGGGAATGTTATAGATATAGTTTGTTTAGATTTTTAGCAAAATATTCATTATAGTCTATTTTCCTGTAGAGTAAGATAGATTTCTGTACCCCATTCCTTGTATATTTTATTTCCTAGTTGCAGGTAAAAACAATTAACATTCATTTTAAAAACTTGGAGTTCCAAATTCTCTCCCTTTCTCCCTCCCCACCCACCTTCATTAAGAAGGCAAGCAATTCGATAGAGTCATGGAAAACACTTCCTTAACAGTTATGTTGTGAAAGACTAACTGTATTTCCCTCTTTCCTATCCCACAACCTACCCCATTTATTCTGTTCTCTCCTTTGACCCTGTCTCTCCTCAAAAGTGTTTCCTTCTAATTACCCCCTCCCTCATTCAACGCTTCCTATCACCCTCCATTCTTCTTTTATCCCCTTCCCCCCTACTTTCCTGTAGGGTAAGATAGATTTCCATGCCCAATTGACTGTGTTTGTTATTCCCTCTTTAAGCCAAATCTGATGAGAGTAAAGTTCAATCATTCCCTCTCACTTCTGCCCTCTTCCCTCCACTGTAAAAACTTTTTCTTTTATGTGAGATAATTTACCCCATTCTACCTCTCCCTTTCTCCTTCTCCTAGTACATTCCTCTCTCATCCCCTAATTTAATTTTTAGATATCATCCCTTCATGTTCAACTCACCCTGTGTTCTCTGTCTATATATCTATATATCTCTATATCTCTATATATATTCCCTTCAACTACCCTAATACTGAGAACAGTCTCATGAGTTACAAATATCATCTTTCCATGTAGGAATATAAACAGTTCAACTTTAATAAGTCCCTTATGATTTCTCTTTCCTGTTTGCCTTTTCATGCTTCTCTTGAGTCTTGTATTTAAAAGTCAGTTTTGCTTTTAAGCTCTCATTTTTTCTCAAGAATGCATTAAGTTCCTCTACGTTATTGAATGTCAAGTCCCCCTGCTCCCATTGATTAAACTCAGTTTTGTTGGATAGATGATTCTTGGTTTTAATCCTAGCTCCTTTGACATCTGGAATATCATATTCCAAGTTCTCCAGTCCCTTAATGTAGAAACTGCTAAATCTCGTGTTATCCTAATTGTGTTTCCACAATACTTGAATTGTTTCTTTCTGGCTACTTGCAGCATTTTCTCCTTGACCTGGGAAATCTGGAATTTGATTGCAATATTCTGGTGAATTTTCTTTTGGGGATTTCTTTCAGGAGGTGATCAGTAGATTCTTTCCATTTCTATTTTATTCTCTGGTTCTAGAATATCAGGGTAGTTTTCCTTGATAATTTCTTAAAAGATGATGTTCAGGCTCTTTTGTTGATCAGGTTTTTAGGTAGTCCAATAATTTTAAAATTATCTTTCCTGGATGTATTTTCCAGGTCAATTGCTTTTCCAATTAAGTATTTCACATTGTTTTCTATGTTTTCATTCTTTTGGTTTTGTTTTATTAGTTATTGATTTCTCACAGAGTCATTAGCTTCCATTTGCTCCATTCAAATTTTTAAGGAATTATTTTTTTCAGTGAGCTTTGGACCTCCTTTTCCATTTGATCATTCTTCTTTTTAAGGCTTTCTTCTCCTCATTGACTTTTTGAGCTTTTTTTGCCATTTGGTCTAGTCTATTTTCTATGGTATTATTTTCTTCAGTATTTTTTTGGGTCTCTTTTAGCAGGCTGTTGACTCATTTTTCATGATTTTCTTGCATCACTCTCATTTCTCTTCCCAATTTTTCCTTTATTTCTCTTACTTGATTTTCAAAATCCTTTTTGAACTTTTCCATGGCCTGAGATCAATTCATATTTTTCTTGGAGCTTTGGATACAGGGGTTTTGACTTTGTTATCTTCTTCTGAGTGTATGTTTTGATCTTCCTCATTACCAAAGTAAGTTTCTGTAGTCTGAGGTTTTTATCCACTGTTTTGTTCATTTCTCCAGCCAATTATTTGACTTTTTAACATGTTGTTAAGGTAAGGCTCTGCTTTCAATGTGGAGGGCATGCTGTCCCAAGCTTCAGAGGTTTTGTGCAGCTGTTTTCAGAAATACTTCTAGGGGCCTGTAAGTTTTTAGTTCTTTGTAGGTGGTATGGTCTAAGGAGAGATGATTGCTCCTCTCCTGGACTGTGCCCTGGTCTGTGAGTGACCACAGACACTTTTCAGCCCTGGAAATGTGAGGAGGGTTCCCTCTTCACTGCTGTAACAAGCTCTGCTATGCCAGTGCTCCTCCTTGCTCCAGGACTGTGATCCAGATCCAAGTATGGGCAAAAAACCCCAGAATCCTGCCTCCATACCAGAAAAGAGACCCCTTGCAATCTCCTTCTGATTAGTTGTTCAATCTCTTACCATCTGTGGGCTGAAAACTCTAGAAGCAACCACTGCCACCACCACTGCTGCCACTGCCACTGCCCCAGGACTCTGCTGGGGCTGAGCCTGGTCTAAGCTCCTCTCTCACCTAGGTCCCACTCACCTTCTAAGGTATCTTTAGCATTTGTGGGTTGAGAAGTCTGGAAACTACCATAGCTGCCTGTAATTCAGTCCCCTGAGACCTGTTCCATGTTCACTGGAGCCTTGGTCTGTGCTGGCATGGCTTGTGCCGGACTGCATTCCTCTCCCAATCTGGTGCAACAGGCCTCTTCTGTCAACCTTCCAGATTGATTTGGTCTTGAAATTTGTGCCACTCTATCTTTTTGTGGGTTTTTCTGCTCTAAAATTTATTTAGAGTAATTTTTAAAAGGTATTTGGAAGGGTTTGGGTGAGAGCTCAAGTGAGTTACTGCTTTTACTCCACCATTTTGGTTGTACCTTTATTCCATGTCTTTTCCCCCAAGCTCCTAATGTCCCTTCATCCTCTTCCCTCCCAGCAGATGATTTACCTCCTACTTAATTGAGAAATTTAAAGTCATCTCTCACAAGCTTCCTAATTTACATCTTCATTCATTCCCTTCTTCTTAGCTCCAGTGGCAGAAAATGAAGTGACTTTTTTTTGTTGGCAAAGTTAACCTTTTTACATGCATCCTTGAACTTATTCTCCAAGCTTACCTCATTAAAATTCTCTCTGTCTCTCTCTCTCTCCTTCTCTCCCCCACTTTCCCTCTCTTTTTCACCTTCAATCTCTTCTGATCCACCACCTTCTTCCTTGCTCTCCCTCTGTATTTATATATGTATGTGTTTATATCCACACACACACACACACACACACACACACACACACACACACACACATAAATATATATATAAAATTTCCGTCCCTAGTCTCTCCCTCAATTTTTAGTCTTTCCTCACCAACTACCTATTGAATATCTCCAACTGGAAATCCGGTAAGCATATAAACTCACGTCCAAAAATAAATTCATCCATCTTTCTACCCGAACAACTCACCCCTCTTCCTTACTTCCCTTTTTTTGGTTGCCATCTTTCTAAGTCAGGTTTATGACCTCAGACTCATCCATGACTCTTTATTCTCCCCAACAGATGTGTCAAATCACTTACCAAGTCTTGTCTGTTATATTACCACAACATCCCTCAAGTCTGCTCACATGGCTTCCACTTAAATCCATCACCTCTGATCTACACTACTGCAATAGCCTCTCATTGATCTCCATGGCTGAATCCTCTCCCCATTCCAATACATTCTCCACACAACTACCATAGTAATATTCCTAAGACACAGGTCTGACTATGTTACTCCCCTGCCTAAAAACTCCAGTGGTTTTCTGTTGCCTTTTCATGATCAAAAACAAACCTCCTCAAAATGGCATTGTGACTCCCACCAACCTTTCCAGGCTTATTGTATGTTATTTTCCTTCACGTAATTGTAGTGCCAATGTAATGTTCACAGCACTGATGGCCACTATAAATATGCTGGCATAGTGCTCAATTGCAAAATATAACAGACTCTCCATGTAGAAGACAAAAGCAAAACATTTATTCAGACACCAGAAAACCAAATCCCCAAACCAGTAAGCCCGTTCCATCACAGTATAAAGAAGTTAATAAACCATAATGGCACAGAGAACCACAGCATCCTTTAACCTTCCCACAAACCAACCTTTACACACAAGCTTAACTGTCTCCCTGGGGTACATCCTTTCTCTCTCACCATCTAGCAACTCTAACTCCCACCTTCCTGTGGGCTCTCCTCCATGCTTCAGCAAACTCATTCTACCACAGGCTCCATGTGATTACATTCAGCCTATTGGTAGCAGAGTATATCTTCAAAGCAAGGAAGGTCTTCAAATTCCTTTAGGTCTATTAAGGGACAGGGAAGATCTTCAAATTACCATTACCATTACATTCAGGCCCAACATCTTTCATGTCCCTTATACAGCAAAAATAAATTAACAATACATTTTATTACATAGATTAATGAGGGTTTAGGGGAACTGGTAGGGTAACTGGTGTCAATAGAACTTTGCAATAATATAACAGGAATAATAGAAAATAAGCTCATAAAACAATATCTTTGGGTAGGGGCTTTGTCATAAGCACTCCCCTCAAATGAATGGGGCTCAAAATCTTGGAGTAAGGGGCAAAGATCTCTTCTCCATAGCTACTTTCAGCTGAAATTGGACATAGAACTGTCTCTACCCAAAGAGGTCCCATTCAAGAGATCAGTTCTTTAGCTGGCATCTGGAGCTCAGTCAACAACAGGTCCAGGGGTGGCACATCACAGTCATGGACAGGGGGGTGAAATCTGGCTTAAGCATTCAGGCATCTGCAGGTGGATGGTACTAAACCTACAGGAAACAAATCTCACAAACAAGTTTAACAGACAAAAAGCCAAAAAGAAACAAATATAAGGTCAGCTGTGCTTCTGGAGTCCATGAACTCACTATCATAGCCTCATTCATGGTAGAATATATGAGTTAATTTGATAATCATCTTTTTCTGAATAAACAACAGTTATAGTATTATCTTTCCCACGCACTATAATCTCCACAGTCTTTGAAACATCATCTAGCTTCTACTTTACCTATATTTTAGCTCCCAATTTTATTCTATTGGTAGAACCAAACCCTTCAGTTCCTCTGATAATTATTTTAGGAGGGTCAGTTTTCATAAGGGGTATTGTTTCACAAGGAATAATAATCACTTGAACTATTCTATCATTTTTACAAAATTGTTTAGATTCTTCACCTAAATTTTGGAATCTATTACTCCAGTCAACACATGTATTCCTCAAGCTGCTAATCCTGAATTAGATAATATCCATCCAAAATGATTTCTAGGCATTCTTATTCATATTCCAGTGGAGATTTTCAAATTTCTTTTCTATCCAACCAAAAGGCCTCTGAACAATGTAGATGATATCCTGTTGAACCAGATGTTCCTGGATATAGTGCTGGAACATCTTGCCTCACAGTCGAATGCTCAATATTTGAATCTTATATGTTTGTTGTTTTCTAATTTGCAGATTTGGGGTAATCATTCTGGAGGTGTACTCCCTCCCAATGGTCTACTATTCAAATTACATAAAGAAGTAAACAAATTATCCTTCCAATATTGATATGAATTATCAGAACTTAACTTCCTTAACTGTTCTTTCAGTAATTCATTTATTCTTTCAATTAACCCCAATGCTTGTGGAAAATATGGAATATGATATATCCATTCTATATTATTTAATATACAACATTTTTGTATTCATTACCTTTGAAATGTGGCCCATTGTCACTTTGAATCTGCATTGGAGTTCCATAATATAGACTTATGAGATCTGGAGTTTTACAAGTGGTTTTCTGGGTTACCTTCTTATAAAGACAAGCCACTAGTACACCTGAACAGCTATAAACACAAGTATGCATAAATTTGTATCCTTTATCTTAGGGTAGGGGTCCAATATAATCTATCTGCCAAATTTGGATGGGGACTTTTCCCATTGCTGTCTCTCCAGTTACTTCCTGAGGAACAGTTTGTTCTTTTCCATATGACATATATAACATTCCTCTGCTACTTATTTTAACAATGAATGAGAGATACTAATACCTCGATCTTCTGCCCACTGCTGTGTGGCCTGGACCCCTACATGGCTGGTTGTTTGATGGACCCATTTTGCTAGTACTGAATCATCAGTTGGTATCAGAGTAGAGACAATATGTAGAGTAGCAGTCTTTGCTAGTTGTTCAGCACATGCATTGTACTCATGTTCTGGTGTGGTGAGGGCCACGTGAGCATCTACATGAAAAACTGACAAAGTAGTAGCCAAAGACATGTCCCATATATTTTCCCATAATTCTTCACTCCAGACTTGTTTAACATGAATTTCCCAATTTTGATTTTTCCACATGGTAATCCATGTAGCTAACTCATTAGCTTTCACCCGTGAATCAGAAAATATATGACTGGCCTCCTTGTTCTGTTTTGATGGCTTGATGTACTGCCATAAGTTCAGCATATCAACTACTTCCACCCGTCCCAGTACTTGGCAAAGTCCACCTAGTACAAGGGTTATGGACTATTGCTTTCCAGGGTCTTTTATGGCCCAAATATTTGCTGTCCCATAAGTAAACCTTGTGTATTTCTTCTCTTCTTTAGTTAATCCATTATACCTGTCATTCCACTTTACCAAGGACTGTACCAACTGTTGCTTTGGTTCAAGGGATGTATCATTCCTTTCATTATTGGTGTTTGCTATAGATTCATATAGAGCAGAGACTCCACTTTTGCCTGTTTTAGCTCTATTTTGAATATATCATTTCCATTTAATTATGCTGTTTTCTTGTGCATGTCTGATTCTGTGAGAAGCTGAGGTACTCATTACCCAGGTAATAATTGGGATTCCAGGCCTTAATATCATTTTATGGCCCAGAGTCAATTGTTCAGTCTCCACCAAAGCCCAATATTCAGCTAATAACTGCTTTTCAAAAGGGGTATATTGAACTCCAGATGAAGGAAGTTTCCTATACCAAAATCCTAAGGGTACGTTTCAACTTTGTTGTTTTTGCCATAAACTCCAGTTTGCATAATCATTCTGCACAGTCACTTGTAATTCCACCAGTCATTTTGCATAGACCATAAATCTAGGGCCAATTGTTTAGCAGTCTTGACTTCTTCAAAAGCTTTACTCCACTCACGTTCACAATCAAATACATATTTCTTCCAAGTAACTTTATATAAGGGTTTCAAAATCTTTCCCATATACAGTATGTGATGTCACCAGTATCCAAATAATCTTACAAACTTTTGGGCCTCTTACAGGATAGGAAAATCCTGAATCTTTTATCGGGCTTGAGGAAGAATCTCTCACAGCCCCTTATTCCATTGTATACCCCAGAATTTTACCTTTTGAACTGGTGCTTGAATCTTTTCCAGGCTAATTTCTTACCCTTTGTTTTTCATATGCTTAGTTAAAAACTTCAAACTCTTCTCCACTTCTTTGACATTCTTCCCTGTCAATGTAGTGAGTAAGCTGTATACCAAGTAGCTTTAATACATTCAAATGTTCAGCCACAATCCTGTGACAAATAGTGGGGCTATGCAGATATGTTTGTGTCAAGCAGGTGCAAGTATGTTGTCTGCCCTGTCAAGTGAAAGCAAACTGTTCCCATAGTTTAGTTTCTATTGGAATGGTAAAGAAAGCATTGGCTAAATCAATAACTGCATACCAAGTCCCATTAAATTTCTGGATCCTTTCTGTTAAAGTAATGGTATCTGGAACAGCAGCATACAAGGGAAGAGTCACCTTATTTAATTGTCTATAATCCATGGTCATTCTCCACGTCCCATCTGATTTTCATACTGGCTAGACAGGATTATTCCATCGTGTGGTTATAGGGACTATAACTCCTGCTTCAACATATTCCTTTATAGTATTGGTAATTTCATCTTGCCCACCTGGCACACAATACTGCTTTAAAGTAATTACTTCAGAAGGTTCAGGTAAAGTGATTGGGTCCTTTTTATTTTTCCCACTAAAATTGTATTTACTCTCATCTTCCTTACTGCAAATTGGTATCTTCCTTCAGGTAAATTCAGGGTCATACCTCTCAATATATCTATTCCAATGATGTATTCAGGAATGGGTACAATAACCACAGTAGATTCTTTCTTAGATAATTGTCCAGTTTTCATAGTTAGTTTGACTTGTCTGGCTGATATTTCAGCCCCTCCCAGTCCTGTGATGGTAATAGGAGTCCCATGCTTGAACTTATCAAGGTTCCCATAAACAAGGGAGGCTTCTGCCCCAGTATCAGTTAATGCCCTAGTTACAGGATTTGATCCATTTTCCCAATATATAGTCAGATTGATATGGGGTCTGTAATCTCATCTGTGTATTTCTCTAATCTGAGCTAGGTCTTGAACAATTTCCTATGTTCTCTGAAGGTGTGACAACCTTCAATACAATGGTTCAGGAGGATCTGTAGGGGAAGTTCTTACTTCCCTATTCCATCTAATATTAAGCTCCTTATCTTGGTATGTTTTACATAGTTCATTAGTTGAAATATCATCAGTTCTTCCAAAACCAACGCCTGCTCTCAATAGAGTAGTAGAGAGTTCTTTTCTTGTCAGTCTGTTCTGAATTTGAATCCACTGGCTATTCACTCTTCTCTCTCAAGGAAATTTATCTTTTCCCCATTCTCCCAAGTCATTTAGCTGTGAAATATTCTGAAAGAGGATGCCCTATTTCGCCAATTAGTAGTCATAAGTAGGTGCTTATAAGCAGGAGGAGCCATCTTCACTATGATATTTCTATGAAAAACTGCTAAGGGGATGTCTTGATACACATGGGCATCTCCAACTGTGATAACATTTTTCATTACTTCTTCTTTCAACTTTCTCATATAGTCTCTAAGCAAGTACCAGGTCTATCTCCACTAGACCACATAGAATCAATGGGATACATTCTATTGCATCCATCAACAGCTAAAGCTAACTGATTGGTCATATTGTTACTTCCTGCCATATGAAAAATCTCTAAAAGCTTGCTGGATAAAAGGATTCTGACAAATACTTACGAATTTCAAGCAGTTCCCACGATCTACCCATAGTCCTCTAGCGACCCTTTATCACTGCTTCTCACCATCCAAGACACCAACAGTTCTCCCATCCTTTGTGTGAATCTGCTTAATATATCAGTAACCTCCTGCTCAGTGAAATTCTCAATTATCTCCCTGAAATCTGTTTGGCCTCTTTAATTCTTTCTCCTGCTTTCTTCTCAGTGTGGGGCAAACTTCTGCCCTTGTAAAAGCCTGGTCATGTAACATTGTATCGCTTTCTACCTATGCACTCTCCTAGCAGTTGCCATCATGGCAACTAAATTCGGTCTGTATTATGGAGGCATGTACATTCCTCATGTTAGTTTTTTCTTCTTTTTTCTGAGACAAATTCACAACAGCCCTTCTACTTACCTGAGACCCTCCAGCTTGCTCTTCTAAAAGAGAGCTCAAATGCTGTAGTACAGTCAACTTCTCATTCAAAACAGCTATTTTTTTCTCCATCTGAATTTTTCTTGTAACAGTTTGTCTCTGCTGTTACATATGATATGGTAACCTGTTAATAAAACCCATCCCTTTCTACATACTACCTCCAGTTTTCCCCCTGGTTTTATTAGTATTCTTTGCAAACATGTTTCTAAACCTTTAGATTCTCCACTCTGTAACCTCAGTTCCCAGTTTTCCCAGAGCCCTCTTCTTTTAGCCCATTCTCTTGTTAGGGAGGAGTAAAGTAAACCATCTGTAATGGTAATGTAATTTGAATTGGAAGACCCCTTTTTGTATTGGCAAGTAAGCAGGTACTTAGCACCTTGTTTCAAGTTAAGCAACGGTAACAGGTACTTAACACTTAGTAATTGATTAAGCCTCTGTTGGGGAAACCGAAGGTATGAACTCCTGTCTCCTATTACTGACATAACAAGAAGGGGTTGGCTGAAACAGGAAGCTAATGCCATGTCCCAGGAAGGGACACTCAGAATATCTTGGAGCACTGTGGAGGCAGAAGCAGCTGCAAGGAGGAGGCTGAGCAGGAGGCCAGGAGCCCAGGACCTCCCCTCCCCCAGGCTGGATAAGGTGATTCTGATTTTTTTGAACAAGCTGCAGAAGGGTGAGGAAACATGACCAGGATGCTAAGACTTTGTCTGTTTGTGGCTTGGTTGAGCCTTGAATTCCCGGGAACAGAAATTGTGAAGTATTTGAGATGGACTGGACACTATGAGCTCCACAGAGCAGGAACTGCCTAGAGAACTGGGCAAGGACCTGGGAGCTGTCTGCCTCTGAATCCAGGTGACTGTTTGGTGGATTCAGATAGGAGCTGGGACCATGGAAGGGGATCCAGGGAATCTGAGAGACCACCCTGAGTCAAACTGAAAGAAGACTTTACTTGAATACTATATGCTGACTGAGGAATTATAAATTTACTAGTGATCTAGGGGTGGAGGGTCTGTGTATTTTCTAATGATTGTACTTAATGATTAATGATACTTGGTAATCGATTGCTTGAATAAGTAACTGATTGAGTTAACTTAGTGTGCTCCATGAGTGGAAGACTTTGATTGCTGTACTTTTGAGATGATTGTTCTTTGTTCAGAACTTTGTGGCCACTATGGTGGAAACTATGCGACCATTTTAATGACAAGCTGTTGTGAATACTATATTGTGATTTTCTGTGATAAGTTGTAATATTGTGAATGCCGTACCTTGATTTCCTGTGAATGTTTTGCTTTGATTTGTTATGGAATAAATAGAGTGTTCACTATACTGTGTAATCAGAACCTTAAAAGCTATTCACAGTAGCATTCTTCTAGAAAGCTGCGTGTGCATGGCATTATATCATCCCATCCTGGGATAGCCATTTCTTCTTCTAAATCCTTTCTGCTTCCAAATAGAGGTCTAATATTTCACAGTCCCATCCTCGTTGCCAAATGTAGCACCAGCACAATATTCATAGTATCAACAGCCACTGTAAATATACTGGCATAGTGCTCAATTGCACAATATAACAAACTCTCCTTATAGAAGACAAAAGCAAAACATTTATTCAGATACCAGAAAACTGAATCCCCAAACCAGTAGACCATCATAGTAGTAGAGAAGTAAATAAGCCATAATGGCACAGAGAGTCGCAGCATCCGTTAGCCTTCCCACAAATCAAAATCTATTCACAAACCTAACTGTCCCCCTGGGGTGCATCCTCTCTCCTACCATCTAGCTACTCTGACTCCCAGTTCCTGTGGGCTCTGTTCTACCCTTCAGCAAACTCCTCCCACCACAGGCTCCATGTGATTACATTCAGCCTATTAGAGGGCAGGGTATATCTTCAAAACAGGGAAGGTCTTCAAATTCCCTCAAGTCTGTTAAGGGGCAGAGAAAATCTTCAAATTCCCATTACCATTACAGCAATCTACTGTCTTGCCAGACTAACCTACTTTATGTTCCCTTTCCATAACTTTCCACTTCCCAAGTCTCTCTTCTTACATTGGTTGTTGACTTTATATACTTGTAATGCACTCCTCCCTTTTGACTCTTAAAATCCTCAGAAAGGGAGGGGATAATTTCCAATGAAGAGGCATGGTGGAAAAGTCAAAGAAGTCCTGAAGTGGTACAGCCAGGAGAGGAACAAGGAAGTGACTGAGCTGACTCCCTTTTTTTTTTTAATGGAGATTTTGGATTTCATGGTCCCACCCTCCAATCAGAGAGGCAGAAAGTAGTGATGAATAACAAGGCTGATGGGATCTAGCAGGTTTATAGAGTTTTTCCAGTAATGAGCTTCTTGGGTGATGCTGCTAAACTCAGAGAAGTCCCAAAGTATTGCAGCCAAATAAGAAATGTATTATTATGTATTACTGCATATTATATGTTGTCACGTTATCTGTACTGGACTATGAGATCGAAGAGAGCAGGCACCATGCCTCATCTGAGCCTTCTTTCCCTTCTTTCCCAGAGGCTTAACAAAGTCACTCAAAATAGTAGGTGTTTAGTGTTGAATAGAAAAAAAAAATATGGTCTACCTTGGAGGATTGAGGTGGAAAGGAGTTCGTTCAGGTTCCATTTTGTTTCTAAAACCAGAGTCTGTATCTGACATGTTCTTGCAAAATATTTGTACCATAAGACCAAATGAACTGTAACTCACAGGTAGTTTCTAACTGCCAGATCATAATTCCAGAGATGGCCAATGCATTAGGAGGCATAACCAAAGGTAGTTGTTGTTATTCAGTCATCTCAGTTATATCTGACCCTTTCTGATCCCATTTAGGGTCTTCTTAGCAAAGATACTAGAGTGGTTTGCTATTTCCTTTTCCATCTCATTTTACAGATGAGGAAACTGAGGCAAATAGTGTTAAATGACTTGCTCAGGGTAACACAGTTCATAAGAGTCTTAGGTCCAACTTGAACTCAGGTTTTCCTGATGCCAGGCCTAGCACTTTAACCACCGTGCCACCTAGCTGCCCAACCAAAGGTAGTAGAGGAGACAATTTCAACTAATGTAAGTGGTAAATGGATTTATGAGTGACCTAGAAAAGGTAGTAGGGGCCACAAGTCCACTAGTCTTAGTGGTCCAGTACACAAATGTTAAGTTTTGAGTACCCACCCAACTTTTTTACTAGTTACTTTGACACATATTTAGACTTTGGTGGGGGAAATAGCTAGATTAGTTTTATAATATTATATGTGTATGAAGATTATTTATACATTTATGTGTATATACACATATATGTGTATATAAGTGTATGTATGTATATACACATACACACACATGTGAATCTGGAAATACTTAAAAGAATGAGTAGGTTTGGGACAAATATCTAGTCAGGTGATATTTCACTGAGACTGAAAGCTTGTTACTGCCAAATACATAATAAATCAAATTCTTATTGAAACCACAACTAAATTCTAGGTTTCATATTCGATTTGGAAATACAACTTTACACCAGGGCAAGCTTTCATAGAATTTCCGAAAAGGAAATGGATAACACCATAAATAACTGAATTCCTCATTAAAATGTCTAGATTGGGTGCCAGGTTGCAACGATGACTTACAAAACATTACTTGAATGCCAAACTATCCTGATATAATGGCAGGGGAGAGGAAGCAGTTATGCTAGAGATTTGGGTTTCTCAATTCCCTCCCAAAGCACACTTCATATAGATATAGCTGATTTCTGCTTTAAATGGACATGATTTAAAATGTGACTCTTCTGAACTTTATAACCTTATGTGAGAGGAAAGCATTCGAAGAGCAAGGGATGAAATTCAATTAACTGAGATGACAGAAAATAATCTACTAAGCAAATACATCAGGCAATTGGAAGCTTTCATACTTTTCAAAAAGGAAATAACCTATTTCTTTCCTTGTTATCTAATGACACAGGAGTTTATTCCTCTGGAAGCAGTTACAAATCTACCTAATGGGGCCTAAATACTGTTGCCAAGCAATTTGAGTTTTAATGTGTCACTAATTCCTTCATTTCCATGTTGGTGATAATCACCACTAAATATAGGAGCCGTCATTCTCCTCTAAGAGTCTATATACTTGTATACTGCACATATACGCATGCATACACACCCAGACACATACATACCCACACACACACACAGAAGAGTTAGCTGACTGAGAGACAAAATAGCAGCCCTTTTGAACATGCGGGAGGGAAGGGAAGGGGCAAAATTTGTTAAATACCTACTAGTACCAGGTACTATGCTAAACGCTTTTACAAATACTATCTCATTTGATCCTCACAAATAAGCCTGGAAAGAAGGTACTATTATTATCCACATTTTACAGCTGAGGAACCTGAGGGAGACGGTTTAAATGAATTGCCCAGCATCACACAACTGGTAAGTATTTGAGGTTGGATTTGATATCCGATCATCACGACTCCCAGCCTAGAACTCTATGCACCATGCCACCTAGCTGCGTTAGGCCGCTGGTTCTGGATAACAGCCCCCGTTTTTATTGTTAAATTTTTATATTTAAAGATTCTTCTGTTCTCAAGTTTAGATATTTCTATCTACTCAAGTTAATCATTTACATGCTCCTTTGGTTGCTTTTTTCTTTTTCCTTAATGTCTCTCAGTGATGATAATAATAATAACTGACATTTATATGGTACTTAATGATTTGCAAAGTTCTTTAAATACATTATTTCCTTTGCTTTTTACAACAACTCTGTGAGGTAAGTGCTCCCCTTTTTACAGTTAAGGAAACTGAGGCTGAGAGGTGTTAAGTGGCTTAACAAGGATCATACAGCCAAAGTGGAAGTCACATGATGATCTTCCTAAGTCCAAGTCCAGTATTCTGTTTTCTGTGCAGTGCTGCCTGTCTACTATAACATTAAAATTATATGTAATATGAATATAAATCATTATGATATTAATATGTAAGGGGTGATCAAGGGAATCATTCATCAATTTAATGAGTCACCCAATCAACATGATGCGATTCCTGGGCATAGGTCCTTCGGAAACAGCTAAGGAGTTTTCTCATGGAAAGTGAACATATGCACACATATGGCACTGTAGACTAGGTTTCAGAAGACGGGGCTGCCTCCTGATGATTGGGCAAATGAGATTTAGGCCATTTTCCATATGGTCTATAAAAGAAAACTGATTTACCTCTCTTTTGAGAACTTTTTGCCTTTTCTACTTCTGCTGTCTCCCACAATATTTTAAGGAGAAAAGGTAATTTCTTCCAGAAGCAGTTAATAGCAACTTCAGCAGCAGAATCACATGGCAGAGGTAGACATGTGTATGCTCATTTGACCTGAGGAGTCCTTTAGAGTTGCCTCATGGGTAACTCCAAGTTTAAAAGTTTGAGCACTGGGCTTTTCTTCTCTGCCTCTTTGTTTCATCTATGTCCCAGATTCTCAGGCTTCTTTTGAGTCTCAGCTAAGGTCCCAGCTTCTATACGAAGATTTTCCCTGTCCTCCTTAAATCTTAGTGCCTTCCATTTCAAATTTTCTTCAATTTATTCTGCATATATCATTTTTGTACATAGTTTTTGCATGTCATCTTCCCCATTAGACTGTGAACCCCTTGAGAACAGGCACTATTTTCTGTCTTTCATTGTATCCACAGCACTTAACACAGTGCCTAGCACATAGCAGGTATTTAGTAAATGTTTGTTGACTTGATATAACTTGACTAGATAAAAAGATTTCCAGATGTAGCATGCTTCTTGAGAAAGAGATAATCCACCTAGTTCCTGCATAGCATCCTATTTGAAGGGTAAAGAAAGTGAATTACTTAGACTACAGAAGTATAATAGAAGGGATATTACTTGTTTGACACCACCCATAGTTTATTTACCTTCCAAGGGAAGTGTAAACTACAGTATGGCACTCTGAGCCTGGAGGGAACTGTTTATGACCCTGTGGGGGCAAAAGATTTCATGGTAATACCATTATGATGCCCTGAAGACGAGAAGTTCCACTTTGTTGGGTAGTTAATGGGCTATTTGAATGTTCTTTGCATTGCTAAATTTGTTCCTGTGCTACTGTGAGCCCTTTGCATCTTTTGATTTTTCCATGGGGTGAAATAAAGGCCTAATGCAAATGGTACCCTGAATCTCCATTGAGAGTGGAGGTTGTACCTGGTTGCTCAAAATTGGGGAAATATAGACACAAGCTGCACTGGGAATCTATTTAGAGATTTTCCTGGAGTACTCCATCTAGTATGAGCCAAAGAGCAAAAATTACTTTTTGGATTCAGCCCCCCAAATCAGAACTGATCGGTATGCAGGATCCAGGCTCTTATGAAGAGGGTGGGGAAATCCTTGGGCTAGGGATTACAAATATAATGCCTTACATATGTATAGTATTTTATGTTTCAGAAAATACTTTCACATTTATTTACTTATTTGATTCACATGATAACTCTGTGAAATAGGCAGAATACTTATCATTATCCCCATTTTATAAGTTGGAAAACACACACACACAAACACACACACGCACACACACCAAGTGACAGTGACGATTCACTCTTCTAGACTCAAAAAGGGAAAGATTATTGTGGGCTGGGCATGAGGCACAAATATTAATGTGCAGTAGACATCATTCAAAGACTGGGATGCTCCTTCCCTGCCTCTCTTTTCCAAATGGACCAAAGCAAGTTGGTGAAGTAAGATCCAAGTAAGTTTCATATTGGTGGAAATCTAAGTTACTCTCCATTTCCTTTCACTTGATTGGCCGCCCTAGAAAACGCCTTTATCACCTGTTACAATAACCTCCTAATGGGGTTTTCTACTTCAAGATCTTCCCTCCCCAGAAATACCAAGGTGATCTTCTAAAGCACAGATCTGATCATGTCACCTTTGTTCTGTAAAGATCAGCAGTTCTCTAGTCCCTCAGCGACAAAATTTAGATCCCTCTGTTTGATACGTAAAGCCTTTCACAATTTGGCTTTAACCTATCTTTCCAGATACCATATATTACTATCTCTTACATATTCTGCTTTTTGGTCAAACTAAGTGACTTGCGGCTATTCCTCACACAACATTTCAACCTTCCATTGGTATCTTTGAACAGACTTGTCTCCCATGACTGAAATGTACTCTGTAAGGGCCCTTTAAGCCGTTTCTGTAACTAGATGTCTGACCTCGGTCAGTGTGGCCTTGCTGACAAGGAAACCTGGAGCGGGTCCATGAAGCATCCGGGTGTGCGTTCTGCCTTGATGTTGTTTACCAAAGGACTCAGTCTGTTTCTCATGGGAACAAGTGCTTTTGGGGGGACAACAGGCATGTAGGCATTGAGCATGCACCATTAACGGAGGGGCACTCCCCGCCTATCAGGACCTTGTTGCTAGGACGCGTGACTAGAGGCAGACAGAGAAGTGTTAAAAGGGCTAGGACATGTGGTAGGGTGGAGCAGCAAGGAGCAGAGAGTTTGTACGGCAATAAAGACGCTTCGCAATTCCACTGAGGTATGTGTCTGACTATTCTGTCCATATCCGGAGTTTACATCCGGAGAGTCGTTGGAGTGACTGGGAGTACCTGCAGGGTTGTAAGGGACCGGGCACAACTGCAGGATTACGGTAAGTACTTTGGGGTCCTCCAGTCCGGCCGGTCCAGACAGTACTCTTTCCTCATCTCTGTCACTTAGCTTCCTTCAAAGGTCAAATCCAGTATCACCTCCTATATGAAGCCTTTCCTGATTCCCCTGGACTGTAAACCAGAAGTTAAATTGTATTTAATCTGTATATGTTTTATATTTATGTTGTTTCCCATTAAAGAATATAAGCTCCTTGAGGGTAGGGACAGTCTTTTTCTTTTTGTTTGTATTTTTATTCCCAGAAATTAGTACAGTGCCTGGCATGTAGAAAGTGTTTAGTGAAACAGTGGATAGAATGCTGGGCCTGGAGTCAGGAAGGCTCCTCTTCTCTTTCTGAGTTCAAATCTGGCCTCTGACACTTACTATCTGTGTGACTGGTGGCAAACCTTGTTTGCCTCGGTCTCCTCATCTGTAAAATGACCTGGAGAAGGAAATGGCAAACCACTCCAGTATCTTTGCCAAGAAAGCCCCAAATGGAGTCATGAAGAGTTGACATGGCTGAAAAAAATGAACACCAATTATTATTATTATTATTATTATTATTATTATTATTATTAATGACATTACTCTTACCCGGTTCTCTTCCTCTCTATTTAAACCCTCTTTTTCAGCCTCCTTTCTTGGCTCAATCTTCCATATTTTGCATCATAGAAGTAGGTATTTCTCTAGGTGTCCTGTTCTTTTCTCTTTCTGTCTTGGTAATTTGCATTAGCTCTCATGGAGTTAAATGTCATCTCTTCACTAATAACTTGTAGATCTTACGTTTCTCTCCTGAGTTTCAATCCTGTATCATCAATTGCCTATTGGACATTTCAAACCAGATGTCCCAGAGACATTTCAAACTCATCATATCCCAGATATGTTGTGCTCTACCCCAACCACAAACCAACACCTTCCCTGAACTTCTCTATTTCTGTCATCCTTGTCATTCTGGCTTCACTCTCTGGTCTCCTCAGTCTTATCCTCTGCTCCTCACTCTCGTTGCACATGTCTAATGAATTATAAATAGTGCAATTCTACCTCCACCTTCCTTTTAGCTGACTCTTCTCTCTGCTCACACAACTAGCACCTTCTTTCAGTCTTTCATAACTTTGTTTACTACAACAGTCTCCTTAGTCTCTCCTTATGCTAATCCATCCTCTAAACTGTTGCCAAACCAAGTTATCATAAGCTCACATCTGACCACGTCACTCCTCTACTCAATTAACTGTAGCGACTCTTCATAGTCTTTAAAATAAAATAGACGCTTCTCTATTTAGCTTCCAAAAGCTTTCACACAACCTGGCCTGCCCTATTTTGGACATTACTCCCCCTCCCACATTCTTCAACCTAGCCAAATTTGCCTTTTCTCTGTTCCTAACACGGAGCACTCCATCTCCTATTGACTTTACACTTGCCCTCTACCATTCCTAGAATGCATTTCCTCCTCACTTAACTCATAGAACCCATTGCTTTCTGCAAGACATAGCTAGCACCACTTTTTAACTGAAACTTTTTCTTATCTCCCCATACCTTTACTGCTAGTACCCTCCTTCTCAAAAGACCTAGTAGTTAATACTTGGCATTTATTTGTATTTATTCTGTATGCTGTCCTCCCCATTCGAGGATATTGTTGCTCTAAATCATTAATAATTAGAGAAATGAAAAATTAAAACACCTCTGAGGTACTACCTCACACCCATTAAATTGTCAGAGTTGACAAAAAAAGGAAATTGACAGATGCTGGAAGGACTGTGGGGAAACAGGCACTTTAATGCAATGTTGATTAGTGCTATAAATTTGTCCAGCCATTCTGGGAAACTATTTGGAAATATGCCCCCAAAATTATTCAGCATGCATACCCTTTGACCCAGAAGTCCAGCTACTAGATCTAAATCATGAAGATATTAAAGATGAAAAGGACCCATATGCACAAAATTATTTATATCAGCTCTTTTTTATGGTTACAAAGAATTCAAAACTAAGAGGATGCCCATCAGTTGAGAAATGGCTAAATAAATTGTGGTATGTGAAGATGATCAAATAATATTGTGCTGTAAGAAATGATGCAGGGAATGGTTTCAAAGAAACCTGGGAAATTTTATATGAACTGAAACAAAGTAAAGTGAGCTGGACCAGCAACATAATTTATACAACAATAAAATCGTCAATATAAATAAGTTTGAAAACCTTAAGAATCCCAATCAATACAATGACCTGCCGTAATTCCAAAGACTCATGATGAAACATGCTGTCCAGTTCCAGATAGAGAGTTAATGGTCTCAGTACAGACTAAAGCATCTTTTCTTTTGGACATGGCTGATGAGGGAATTGATTTTGCTTAATTATGCATATTTATAATAGGTTTTGTTTTTCTTGCTCTCTCATTGGTTAGGAGGGAGTGTAAGGGAGAGAATTTGGAACTGAAGAGAAAATAAATTCAACATTTAAAAAAAAAGATTAAAAACAATAAGCTTATGAGTAGGGATTGTTTCATTCATTGTTTTTGTAACCCCAACACTTAGCACATAGCCTGGAACATACTAGGCACATAAATACTTGTTGGCTAATTGGTTGCTTGCTTGATTAAAGTGTCTGTTCACTCAATTATTTCTCTCTTTTGAACTGATCAGTTCTCTAGCTGCAGGATGCGCTATCTTCTGATCTGCTGAAAGGTGCTATGGCTGATGGTAGAGGTGAGAGGGATGTGGAGAGAAAGCCCCTCTTCCATCATCCCCTCCCTTTCAGATTCCCCATCAAAGTACTCCTGAGCCTGCGCTTCCTTGATCAGAAGTGTTTCCCCTAGGGCTTAGTTAAAGCCCTGCAGAAATAAATCTAATTTTTGCTTATTCAATGAGGTTGTGTACTTTAATTCTATCACAGAAAGTCATTCACACATCACAAAACTATTGGAACATAGACATCTTTACAGGTAGTTTAATACCTCATCAAAATCGTGTGATTACTTTCTGAGCCTTTTGGGTTGGGGAGTGCATTGTCAAAGAGCAGCACCCCTACATAAACAAACATTAAGTTAAACAAAACTGTGACAGATGTAACTATGTTCAATCATCCAGTAAGTATTGACAACAGGTGAAGCACAGAACAAGCTGTTATATGCTCACCTAAGATGTTTAGTGTCATGGAAGATATTCTGAACATCCCAAACAAAAGAATAATTCTTGTGAATATCAGCTAGGCAGCACAATGGGTAGAATGCTAGTCCTGGAGTCAGAATGATCTGAGTTCAAATTTGGCCTCAGACTAACTTGGGCAAATCTTAACCTCTCTTTGCCTCAGTTACCTCATTTGTAAAATGTAGATGATAATAACTATTTCTGAGGGTTGTTGTAAGAATAAAATAATAACTACAAAGTGCTTTGCAAACCTTAAAACCTATACAAATGCTAATTTTGTTATTATTATCATTTCAAAGTTTTCCAGAAGACATTGTATTAATTGTTAGTGTGAAATACACAGCAAGGTGAAAGAGATTGGTCTAACCCAGAGATGGGGAACCTGCAGCTTTGAGGCCACGTGTGACCCTCTAAGTCCTCAAGTGCAGCCCCTTACTGAATCCAAACTTCACAGAACAAACCCCCTTAATAAAAGTATTAGTTCTGTAAAACTTGGACTCAGTCAAAAGGCCATACCTGAAGACCTAGAAGGCCACGTGGCCTCAAGGCCAAAGGTTCCCCCACCCTGGTCTAACCACAAATGCTAGAAAAACTAAGTGAATGAAAAATATGTGTAGTCTACACTATGATCTGCAACTGGGACAGGTAGCTTATCACTTTGGTCCAAATAGGCTGACCCACAATTATATTACATTAAGAAATTGTGCTAATTTGCATTCAAGAAACTGTTCAGTGCTTTCAGGGGTACCAAACAGCATACCACCATAAAAAAAAAAAACAACACATTTCTTTACAATAGATATTCTCCTAGGGATGTTAGGGCCATGATCTCAGAAGAATCATAATTACAAATAGCCCAAAAGGCAACATAAAGATATATTATGAGCATAAATAGGTTGCAACATGTTATCAATAATAACTTGCCCATGAAAAACATCCTAAGACATTACATTTATTATGTTAAAAAAAAATGAGAACTAAAAGCTAGATAGTAGAGTGGTATTTCTTTTTTCATTTTTATTTTTTTTTGCCTTTGCAATTGGGGTTAAGTGACTTGCCCAAGGTCACACAGCTAGTTTTTTGTGTTAAGTGTCTGAGGCCACATTTGAATGTCTACCCCCAAGCATATGAAAACTTCCCTTAGAAGATAAGAACAATCTGTTCCAACGGCCATAAAAGTGGCTAAAGCGTGTGCTGTGGAAGGCTGAGAGCTTGGTCGGACATCAAAGATGCCAAGGTCATCGACTGCATCCCAAGTCATTGCCAGTCATCTTGACTTTTGTCTTGCCCCTGAACTTTGATGACTGGAGGAAACAGTGAGGTTGATGACTCTGTGCAACTCTGCCTCACTTAAATCCAATTCATTTACAAGTCAAGAGATCACCTGTGATGTCTTGGTCCTCTTTGAAAACAAAGGATGAACATCAACAAATCCTTTAGGGAGGATTTGGGGTAGGAACAAGAATAGCGCAGGATAAGAAGGTATAGAAAGTTTACTAGCAGCATTGCATACCAAAACCAACACATGCATACATTCCAAGTAAATAAGCTGCTGGTGGTGCAGTGGATAGAGTACTAGGCTAAGTCAGGAAGACCTGAATTCAAATGTGGCCCCAGACACTAATTATGTGACCTTGGGCAAGTCATTCTCTATCTGCTTCAGTTTCATCATTGTAAAATGAAGATGATAATGGCACCCACCTCCCAGGGTCGTTGTGAGGATCAAATGGGATAATATTTGCAAAGTGCTTCACAAATCTCAAAAATGCACAATAGCTATTATTATTGAATAGGCAACATGAACATAATATTTTACTCAAGAAAATATCAGTGAAGTGAATTTTTATTTTATTTTTTTGCTTTTTGGAGGGCATTTGGGGTTAAGTGACTTGCCCAGAGTCACATGGCTAGTTTTTGTGTTAAGTGTCTGAGGCTGGATTTGAACTCAGGTCCTCCTGACTCCAGGGCCAGTGCTCTATTCACTCACCACCTAGCCACCCCAAGAAGTGCATCTTTAATAGTTTCATAGAGGTCTGTCCTCTGTTTCTTTGTCTTTCCCTCTTTTCTGAATACTACCCAGTCTGATTTTGCAGAGGTTTTGGAGTGCAATGTTATTCATATCAGAATTGCGTTGCATTTTAGAAACACCCTTACTAATGGTTTGATTTTTCAGATCTAAAAGAATGATAAGGAAACTTCAATTATGAAAATGTTTTCAAAATCAAAATTTATTCATGTAAGCATCTTAGATTTGGCACAAATACTTTTTCTAGATAGTTAGAATTCTAGTTATGGAAATTTTTACCCTCTCAGTAACAGAAGAAATTTGTCAGAGGGGTTGGAAAATAGCATGAAATTAGTTTCACTGTCTAATTTTATGTTACTGAACAAAATCAGTTTGTATAATTTCAAAAGACTCCTGGGCCACTCCAACACCCAGACCTGGTAAAAATTTTTATTACCTACACATATTACAGCTGTGTCTGTCTTCCCTCTGGTACCCTAATCGCTGAAGCTTTGCCAGCTGCGTAGCCTACTGTGCCTGGCTGTCCCTGCCAAAAGGAATTCACTACAATGTGTAGCACATATGTACTCTCTGAGTCTGCACTCCCATTGGCAGGTCAGGTCCCCAGAATGAAGCAACTGCTTCCCCAGTGTTCAGGGTTCTAGGGGTGACATTGAGGGGTTTGGGAATTTTTTCTTTAGTGCTGTTGCTCATAAGCGCCCATCTGGTGTATGGCCTCCTAAAATCAATTGACTAGTTAAACTGAAATTGTTCATACTATAACACTAGCACCTGGTCTAGTAGTAACAAAAATCTGTGTGTGTGTGTGTGGGTATGTTTCCTGGAGTTGTCCATTGTCTATTGAAATAGATCTGCACTAAAGTTTTACTTAACCAGGATAGGTATTATTAACACAGTTTACATACAAAGGAAGGGACGAAATTAAGTGGTTTATAAGGCTCTAACTAGAAATTCTGACACCTAGAGCATGGAGCACCTGGAGTTTCAGAGGCAGACAGAGGGATGGTGGTGACTATTACCCAAGTTTCCTCACTTCTAGTCCTGGATTTTTCTACAAAAGCATGTGGGAAAACCACCACTCCCCACCACCTCCCCGAAATCATTGTCAAGAAATGTTTACAACTAATATAGAATAAGATCCTATTTATGGAAATACTCAAGAGTTTTTCAAGCAGCATTCTATAATGATCTTACTAGGTATAATGATGATCCTGAGGGACTGTATGATCCAGTGTTACTTTCTGAATTTTGTAATGTCAGAACCAGAATCTATGAGTTATAAGTGATGGTGAATAATTCTAATGCATTTGTGTAATAACTATGTACCATAGTTATCTGTATTGCTGTCTTAAGTCCCCACTAGTCCAGGCAGCTAGGTGGTACGGTGGATGGAGAGCTGGGCCTGGAATAAGGAAGACCTAAGTTCAAATCCAGCTTTAGTCACTTGTTAGCTGTGTGACCTTAGGCAAGTCACTAAACTTGTCTGCCTCAGTTTCCTCAGCTTTAGCATGGAGATAATAATGGTACCTACATCCCTGGGTTGTTGTGAGGATGAAATGAGATATTTGTAAAGGATTTAGCATGTAGTGCCTGGCATATAGAAGGCACTATATAAATGCTTACTCCCTTCTCCCTTCTTCTTCTCTACTAGATTTTAAGATCTGCAAAAGCAAGGACTATGTGTTATCTAAACTTTCTTATCATCACCACTGGTAAATGTTTTTGAATTGAATTATACTATGTTAACATACAGGTTTCTAAAATGGAAGACTTTGTCTAGCTTCCTGAGAATATAAGAAACATATTAATGTTGTGTGTTTGTCAGATCTTGCTGGAATTTCATAACTCCATGCCAGTCCTTAAGACATGTTCCAATCTGAAAGCAAGAAAAGAAAAATGTTATTAAATATATATTTCCTTACGCATTACATGCATACAATTAAAACATCGGCCTTTCTTACCAAAACATTGTGCTATTGATATATTTTATAAACTGTATCTATTTCAGATTTCTCTATGAGAATATTATAAAATATTACCTTTTGCTTTGGCTGACAGAGTTGTGTACAGTCCATACATAAGATATAAAACACCAACTCTGATCTGAAAAGTATATGGAGGCAGAAAATATTAGAGATTGCTTTAACCAACTTCTTTGTTTTAGTGATGAGTCACATCCATAGAGATGAAGTTGGGGAGGCAAATTTAAACTTGACATAAGGAAAAGTTTCCTAACAATTTCCTGAGAATCTATCCAAAAGTAAAATGTACTGCCTAGAAGCGTCATAGATTTTCCCTTAATTAATCAATCAGCAACCATTTATTAAATGCCAGCTATATGCAAGACACTTTTCAAAGATTATAATGTATATGGCAGGGAGTAAGTAATGGATAATAAGGCAAGAAAGGAAGATTAGGGCGAGATTGTAAAAAGTTTTATGCCAGAGTTCATATTTAATCTTGAGGGAGAGAGAGAGAGACAGAGACAGAGAGGGAGAGGGAGAGGGAGAGGGGGAGGGAAAAAGAGAGGGAGAGGGAGAGAGAGAGACAGAGAGAGAGAGAAAGAAAGAGAGAGAGATTGTAGATTAGAGTGGGTGATGATAGAGGGTTAATCTGCTGAAAAAAATACATACGGGAGGGGATGGAACCAAGGGCATTTGTAAAAGGATTTGCCTTTGCAAGAAGAAACTCTTCCACTTCATCAGAGACTAGGATAAAGGAAGAGAGAGTAGAAGGTTTATATCAAGGGTAGTGAGCTGGAGAAAAAGAAAGAAGAGGGATCTTACAGTGAATGACTTTTCTTTTCTCAGTAAAGTGCAAATTTAGGTCCTCTGCTATGAGGTTTAGGAGAGAGGATGGTATAAGAGGTCTGAGGAGAGAAGAGATCATTTGAAATTGCTGCTATGGGAATGGGACATGTAAAGCTTGATGATCACTTGTAATATTTTGGAGAGGGGAGTCTTATTCAGGCTAAAGATGAACTATGTGGTCTCTAAAGTATCTACCATCTCTAAGGCTCTATGTTTTGCCTATCATTTTACTCTAAGTCAAAGGTTCCTTCCTTTACATTTCATTGCATCTCTTATCCCTTTCCCCTTGTCCTTCTTCAGCTCTTTCTCTTCCCTCCGTATCTGGCACCAGATGCTTATCCCTAGGAGGCCACTGCTTTTACCTGACATCAGTAAGGCTGATCAAGACTCTCTTAGGGTGTTTCCCCAAAGAAAATTAAAGCATGGGTAGTATAGTTCAAATATTAAGTGTATTTTTTATTCCCTAATTTGAGAGCTGTCCACTTCTTTTTTACTATTTTAATGGATTTGGGATCTAAGTAATGTGAGCACTTCCTCCAATGATACAGCTCACAACCCTTCTATTCCCCTTTGCCCTGTGAAACTGTTGTCAATGTTCTTCCATAAATTCTCCATAGGTTATCCTACTAATATTTCAGAGACCTTCCTCTTCATCTATAGATATGGGTGAGAACTAATGAAATGCTGTACACCTACTATCTCTCACTATGTAGGTAGTTCACCTCCTTTTCTGAAAATTTGTCTTTCTCTGATGATATATTTTATACTGACCCATGTTACTACTATTACTATTACTACTGCTGGCTGCTGCTGCTGCTAACATTTATATATAACACTTTAAAGTTTGCAAAGAACTTTACAAATATTATCTCATTTTATCCTCACAGCCGTGCTGGGGGTAGGTCCTGTTATTATCATCTTCATTTTACAGATGAGGAAAGTGAAAGAGACAAAGATTAAGTGACGTGCCAAGGTCATACAGCTAGTGATATCTGTGTCTGGTTTGGAACTCATGTCTTCCTAATTCCAGGTCCAGCACTCTATCCACTGCCCCCATTGAAATCATTAATAGTATTATGCAGCCTGTTTTCTAACTTCCTTGGGAGCGTATTTATACTATTTCAGGTGCTATTTTCATCTTTTTTTTTTCCTTGAGCATCACTCTTTTTGTACACCTTTTGACAAATTTGTCCACATCCAAGAAGTGCTTAATGTTTTGTCTACTGATTATTCTAGCTGAGAAGGCGTCTGGAAGCATTCTAAGGTCAATTGCCATTCAGCAGTAGGATCTGAAGAATTTCTGGGGCATAGAGCACCTGTTACGTTCCTAATTCTTAGTAATGCAACTTTTATCTTTGCGTCAAGGGGGTTACATTTTCCTAAAAATTTTCACAACCTATATTAGCATGAAATTATTGCTGAAGAGCCCCCAGGATATGATCAAGATGGGAACAAACAGCTCAGAATCTAGGCTCTAGGTAGGAGAACTCAAGATCTTCTAGTTCAAATCTAGGACATGCCCTTTAGCTCTCTGTGCTTACCTAAAATTACAAAGAAAATCTGTCAACACTAGGGATTGTTTTAGTGATAGTCAGAAACCCAGGAGCACAACTGAAAGTGTCCTTCTCAACTGACATCCTGGTCCTTTGGGAAACACAAGTCACCTGGACAGAAAGGGCCATAGGCCAAAGACTGAGCTATTGAAGAGAATATATGGACAGAAATGGAAGTTTATGGACCATTTAACAGTCAGCTAATATTGTGAGCAAGAAGTTTTGTTTTGTTTTAGATAAGTTATTTTTCTAGTCTGTAGATAAAAAAATGATGTACATTGCGAATCCAAGATGTTTAACATACATACAGAGCTGAAAGGATTTTATACAAAATGATACTTTAACAAGGAAGTAAAATATGAATATGTATATGTGTAGACATATAAATGAAATTTATGTGTGCTCTACTAAAGTAGTACTCTAATGTCTCACTGTGGCGTGGGGGTAACCCTGATATTTCTTTTTTTTTTTTAATTTTATTATAGTTTGCATCATTCATTTCCACAAGATTTTGAGTTATATATTTTCTCCCCCTCCTTCCCCCTCCCACCACCCCAAAACAGCCATCCCAGTGTGTCCCCCCTCTCCCAGTCTATTCTCTCCT
>CM053585.1:125453643-125493517 GCA_028646515.1 Pseudochirops corinnae | reverse complement strand
TCAGAGTCACATAGTCACTTTAGCGAAGGGCCTAGGGGCAGGAAAGATCTTCAGATTCCCATAACAAGGTCCCATAGTTCATTTTTGACTGAACTATGACTCAGACGTACTTTCTAACTAAAACAGAGCGTTCTTTCCTTTGTCAAGGGCTACCTCTCTTCATAGATCACCCTTCCCAAGATGGTGTTTGTTTAAAAATTCCTAGAAAAAAACAATGCTTTTTAGAATGGCTTTTTGATAATGGAGATTTCTGGTACTGTGGAACTGAGTACAGGAGACATTTGGGAGCAGGAGTCATCAAGTCACACTTTTTACTGCCCCCAAAATTACACTATTTAGTCCACCAATTCTATCTCTGCGTATGATCTTACTTAGAAACTTTTTTTTTAAAGAAAATGAATATATACTTGATCGTAATTTTATGCTCAACAACTATGATGTTTCCCTCCATTTGACCTGAGTTCATCAGAATCACTTATTTCAGTACATGATTTCTTATGTGAATCATATCAAGCCTTGAGAGTTCTGTGATTTTTTTTTTTTGCTTCCTTGGCAACCAAAAACCAACCAAAAGGAAGTTTTTGAAATTCAACTTTTTGTGAAATGAAAAGCCTGAGCCTTACTTTGTTGAAATGTTAGATATCATGTTTCATCTGTGAGCACATTTTAAAGCAGAGCTATGAACCCTTGAAAATTAGAAAATATGATTGGAGTCCTGACAATCGTGTTGCAACATGGGCTTTTGGGCAAGAAAAAACTCCAGAGATAAAGCTTGTTTTATATGTGGCCCATCTAAGTATTATAAGGAGAAGACAAGAAACTTTGATGCCTTTTTTCTTCTGGTGAAACTGTTTTTGAACCCTTAGTAGCATTTTTACACTTAAAAAACAAAGTCCATTCAAAATTATTGGTTGTATTTAGTGTTATACATTGGCAGCAGGAGGTAAAGTATAGAATTTTTGCAGTTCTGTGTCAAGTCCTATAGAAAGGGATACACTTTCATTGTGCAGGTATCCTCCTCATCATGGCATTTGTGCCAGAAAGCATAATAGCACTAAAAGACACATGACTCCAGCCCCATTTGTTTTGTATTTGTGTTCCTGAATAGTGTCAACATTTGGTCCTTTGCCCCTTCAATTTCCAAAAGTACATAATAAAGCATGCTATCAGGCATTTCTACAGACACTCAGACATGAGCAATTAAAGGTTCTTTATAGAATTATGGGATGTGTGTTATTATTATGGGTGCTGAATAATGGGATCATGCTTACACGTGATTACAGTTTATATTTATAGCACCACTTCTGGGGACATTATTACTGAGGTCAGGGAGGACCACTGGTTAGAAGATGCATGGGTTTCACAGAATAGCTTCAGGTTCTTCTGGTCTCCAGTGGTGTTAAAGGAACTTCAGGGAGAGAAGTCACATAGCTAAGAAGAGAAGGAGGAAAACTTGTTCCCAGGCCCTAGCTCCTTCCAACAAGCTGGTAAGAAAAGGAGATGGAAGCATAAGCCATTGGCAATGTAAATTGGGAGGCAGAGCAGATCAGACCAGAAGATCAGACTATATGAGAGGAGAAACGATGAGATGGACCAGGGAGAGAAGACTGGAGACATTTTCAAGGTCAGTTCATAAAACTAGCAGTCCATAGCACTCATCTTCCTCCTGCTTCCCTGGAGAACTAACTGGGGAGGCGGCGGGGAGGGGGGGGGGGGTTGGGTTGGGAGGGGGTGCAGAGAAGCTACCTTTTTCACCCTGTTCACCTGTAAAAAATCACTTTTCACCCCTAGTTTCCCTCCTGCCAGGGGAAGTTAGGGGTCTGTAAAAAGACAATATAATCATCCTAAACTATACATCTTATGGCAACTTGTTATACCTTGAGTTCAATGCTGTCTAATTTTCTATGCTATTTAAACTTCTATTCAAGTACAGGTCATTAACTATGATTTGTGCCCAAGGCTGTAAAATCGATAGAGAAGAAGCTAACCCAAAAGAAAGGAGGATTTTCCTCCCTTAAGATGGGGATGGATGCAACATACTGATTATAGAGTTTCTTTAATTTTAGCAGTATCTCTGTGCCTGTTCATGCCCTTGACTGCCTTTTGAACTCAGAGAAAGACTTAATGATGAAAGGAGCCAGTAACATCAAGAAATGGGTTTGTTTCATCAATTACAGCCTTCACATAGTAGAACTCCCAACCACACATGGCTATAGAGTATTTCCAGTTTTGCAATTTAAATAAATCATATTAAGTTACATAGAACTTTCGTGTCAAAGAAAATCAGTATCAAATAATAACACCTTTATTTATCATTATTATTTACAGTTATTTAATATCTTCCTCATAATTATGCCATGAGGTAAATGATAATAGCTTATTTTAATATAGTTCTATACAGTTTACAAAGCAATTTATCCTCACAAAAATCCTGTGAAATAACCAGGGCCAGACAATGATGCATTGTTGGGAGAGCTGTGAGTTGGTACAACCATTCCAGAAAGAAAGTTACTGAACAACGCATACCCTTTGACCCAATAATTCTGTTACTAAGCCTGAACTGCAGAGAGAGAAGAACAGGTTCTAGATAATACAAAAATATTTAGAGTAACTCTTTTTTGTGTGTGGTGACAAACAACTGAAAACAAAGAGAATACCCATCAATGGGGAATGACTGAACAAAAAATATTATTGTGCTGCCAGTATTGTTGTATCCGTTTTATAAGAGAGGAAAATGAGATTCAGAGTTTAAGTGACTAGTCCAGAGGCATACATAAATATATAGTATTACAACTTGGATTTGCTACTAATCCTTTACTGATGCCAAGTCTAACCCTCTTTCTACCATCATATTCTTATATACTCACAAGCTGGCCAGTATAGCTATAATCAAGAAATGACTTAATAACAGCATTAATGTGAAAGTCAACATAGCAAAATGAATAGAGTACTGGTCTTGGAATAAATAAGACCTAATTTCAAGTCTTGCCCTTGGCACAACTTCTCAAAGACTTTAACTTACGAGGAGTTGCCTACATTAACTCAGAGAGTTTTTATTGTGAGAGTTCCCTATATTTCTGAATCATGTTACCATTTCTACGCTAATAAAGCAAAGTCCATTGAAACCCAAGAAAACTTTTCTATTTCTTGGAAAACAAAAGCCAATATTAATTAAGCTTGCAACCAGGGCAATGTAGACTATACTATTATGTACTTTGGTTTTTGGTCTGCTTTTGCATATGTTTGCCATTCTGATGTTGCAACAGATGGATCATTTCTTCAGATCTTTTATAATGAGCAATTTGAAAGAAAGAATGATGACTCCAAATTGTCCATATTCAAGTCCTGACTCTCCCCCTTACTAACTATGTGACTTTGGACAAATTACTTCATCTCACTGGGCTTTAGTTTGCTCACCTGTATACCGGGAAGTAAGAGTGGAAAAACTCTAAGGCCTCTTCTAGCTCTAATGAACCACTTTTTAGGTTCTGAAGTGCCACAAATACTGTTTGTCAGTTTGGATCATTCTTTCTCATTCTCCACTGTCTGGACAGTTCTGTAACCCAAAGTTTCCAAGAATTATTTTGGTAAATTCTGTATCATGAAGCAAGTGTACCAAGGCACAATGTACTATTTACCCTAAAGCTACACACACACACACAGTAGTCACTGTCTATATGCCTTGTAAAGAAACTCAAGAGAGAGCAAACACTTGTAAAATGGACAGAATGAACTCACTCCTCAAATAGTCTGGATTAGTTCCACTAACTATAATGCTCTGAGAAATAAGGTTTTTAGGCCAGCAGTGTTTAAACTCTGGATTGTAAACATGTAGACTTTCTGGGTAGGAAAGAAGGAGCATGTGGTCACTAAGAAAAACACTGAATCACAGAATTTTAGGACTAGAAGAGGCCAGAGATGCCCAGAGAAGAACAACTAAGATGGTGATGAGCCTCAAGTTCACGACATATAAGAACTGCCTGAAGGAACATGAGATTTTTAGTCTGGAAAAGAGGATTTATGGAGAATATGATAGCTTTCCTTAACTATTTGAAGGACTAATTAAAAGAGGGATTCAAATTCTTCTGCTTTGTTCCAGGGGACAGAACTGGAAGAATTAAGTAGAATTTTCATGGAGGCATATTTGGGATTTAAGGGGGAAAATCTTTTAGTATTTAGAGTTATTCAAAAAGTGGAATGGGTTATCTTAGAAAGTAGTGTGTTCTCCTCACTAGATGTCTTTAAATGAGACAGATGAAAGGGAGAAAGAAAAAAAAGAAGGAAAAAAGATGAGAGATGATAGATAATAAATTATGGAGCGAGATAGAGAGCAAGCATTTAAGGTCTTAATAAATTCTATTTATATGTCTATAAATGATAATAATAACTGTGCCAAGTACTAGAGATGCATATAAAAGCAAATAAGACAGTTCCTACACTCAGAGAGATTACATTCAAATGGTGGAAGACAATACAAAAAGGGGAAAGGTGGAGAGGGGTAAAGTTGAGACAAAAGTACTTGCCAGGGAGCATGGCAAGGAGACCTCACTTTGCAACTGCAGTTCTTCATGGTTTCAACTTCATGGAACAAGATACCCTCAGCAGTGATTCTGGGTACCCCTTGGTATCCTCCCACTTCCAGTTTCCTTTCATGTGTCCTCTTCATTAGATTGTAAGTGCCTTGAAAGCAGTGACTATCTTTCTTTTTCTTACTTATCTCCCCAGAACTTAGCACATAGTAGGCACTTAATAATTGTTTATTGAATAGATAACTATGAAAACTAGCATGGTCCTGACTAGACAAGGCAAAAGTCTCACCTATCAGCATTTGAGGGGGAGCTAGAATAAGTTCTTAAGTTTCAAGGTGAATGGAAATTGCCCATTAGTGAGGCCATGATGGAAAGACTTCACTCAATGTCTTCACCCTCACTAGATTTCTTCAAATGAAGGTTGAATGGCTACTTGTTGAGAATGTTGTAGGGACAATTCTTAATCAGGCATGAGTTGTATTATACTACTCTCAAAGTCCCTTCCAACTCTGCACTTTTTGATTCTGTGACTGGTAGATATAATCTTCATTTTACAAAGGAAGAAATTGAATACAAAGAAATGGCTTTTTTAATCCATAGATTAGAAGTGATTAAAGTATAGGTAGGTCCCTAGGACAAGACAGATTTTCTACATTAATGATACTTTCCTCTAGGGCAGGGTTTTTAACCTTTTTGTTTTTGTGTTAAGAACAGGGGCAGTCTGGTGAAGCCTATGGACCCCTTCTTCAAATAATATTTTAAGTTTTGTGGAGACCGACACATGTACAGAATACCCCTGATGCTGTTCCCCCTCTAGAAAGGTCTGGGGAGCCTGTTTCCAGGAGGATCAGGATGATGTGGAATGAAAATGTGTTGGAGAGAGTTACAAGAAGCATTGACATTCTATAACTGTTACTGATTCACTAACCATATGGCAAATGGCAGTCTCTTTAACTGGCTACAGTTGTGCAACTGAAACTCTCTTTAACTCTTCAGCTTTCTTTAAGTTTCATCTCTTCGATTGCACGCCACCATGGGGGGGGGGGGAAGGGAGGGGAGAAAATCTGAAACTCAAGTGATTGTGGAACTGAATCTTGTAAATAAAAAGTAAATGAGCAAATAAAAAAAAAAGTTTCATCTCTTGGTTTTGAGTTTTTTTTTTGCTGGAAGTATTCAGTGAGAAACAATGCTGTGAGAGACTAGGCTGACATGTGGTACCATGAAAAATGAACCTCATCCTTTGTCTGTGTTTGATTTTTCATCTTATATGAAGGGATCCGATACTGTGACTTCATGAATTTTAAAAGATCATGTGAGCAAGACAACTGGTCATCTGGAAGTCTACTCCATGCTAGGTTTTACAGCCAGCCCAGCATCGATACCTTGGGGGTAGCAGATATGAAGAGGATTCATAGAGCAATCACGGTGTTTCTGATTGTGAATTTGGTGTAACCAGTGCTATCTAGAAACTGCCTTGAGTGAGCCTACTCTCCAAAGGGCATATAGGAAGGGGTATGCCTCTGAGGTGGGGGGGGGGGGGGGAGAGGAGGAAATCTTTGTACTTTTTTTTTTCTGGCTAAATCTTTAAAGTAAATATTCCTTTGTTAAAAGCTAATTGATTTTAATTGATCATTTGCAAACTGGGTTGCAAGTCACTCATTGGTGTGTAGCTTACAGTGAAAGAAATATAACCAGTGAAGGCTTAAGATAATGGCATTGACAAGGAGACATCCTAAGTCCCTCAAAAGGAGCCCCCAGAACCTTGAAGGGGAGATATAGTAGGATAGTGACCCAGAGTAGTACTTGCTACAAATGCATAAAATATTTAGGATTGCAAAGGAAGCCATCATTTCAAAATATGGTTATAATAGTAATAGAAAAACAATAGACCCCCCCCCCAATATGTCCATAGTCCTCTTAGAATTCTATGGACCCTGAATTAAGAGTTCCTGCTCTAGGGGTAGTAGAGAATAGTAGAAAGAAGAGTTCAGGGGCAGCTAGGTGGCTCAGTGTATAGAGCACCAGCTCTGGAGTCAGGAGGACTGTAACAGTAATTAATTTAGCAGGTACTATACTAAGGGCTAAGTACAGAAGGTGTGAGCTCTGTCTCTTGTGTGAAAGAGGCAGAAGGTATGAACTCACTCTCCTGTCTGAACAGAGGGCATGAACTCTGTCTCCTGTTGCTGTGGTGGCAGGAGGGGATTGGCTGAGACAGGAGGCCAGTGTGTGTATTTAAGGAGAGCTCCAGAGGACAGACAGAGTCAAGAATGTTCCTGGTGGCTCCTGGTGGAGGGAGAAGAATTGTCCCAGCATCTGGAAGCTGATTGAGAACTGAGTTGGAGTTTTCTTGAGACCAGTAACTGGTGAAAGCCGAAGTGGCTGCTGCCTGGAAGGCTGAGATTTCTACTGGGTCCTACGGACAGCTGAACTGCTGGAGGATTGAAGTAGCATGACCAAGATAAGGCTTTGTCTATTTGTGACTTGGTGGATCCTTGAGTTCCTAGCAACAGAAGTTGTGAAGGGTTTGAGATGTGCTGGACCCTGTGAACTTTGATGTGTGCTAGGGACTGCCCAGAGGACTGGATGAGAACCTGGGAGCTGTCTCTGAATCCAGGTGACTGTTTGGTGGCTTCAAGTAGGAGCTGGGACCATGGAAAGGGATCCAGGGAATCAGAGAGACCACCCTGAGTCAAGAAGAAGAAAAGGCCTCCCCTTGGACACATTATGAAATTGAAGTTTGTTGGGCATTGAGGGGTGGAGGGTTTGTGTAATTTTCTAATGATTGTATTTAGTGACTGAGTGCTAGATAAGTGACTGATTAATTTAATCTATGATTACCCCATGATTGGGGCATTGATTATTGTGATTTGTTGTGAAATGTTGTGAAATGACTGAATGATTAAGTAAGAAGTGTTCCCCCCCCCTTAGGGAAACCAGATGATTATTCTTTTGCTCTTTGTTCCAAATACTGTGGCTACTGTAGTGAAAACTGTGGGCCATTCTAATGTTAAACTGTTGTGAACACTATATTGTAATTTTCTGTGATAAGATAAAATGTTGTGAATATTGTACCTTGATTTGTTGTGAATGTTTGCCTTGATTTGTAAGGGAATAAATGGAGTCTTCACTGTGTAATCTGAACCTTAAGAGCTGTTCACAGTAGCATTCTTTTGGGAATCTGCTAGTGCATGGCATTACAAGGGCTTAAGTTCAAATCTGGCCTCAGACACTTGACACTTAACCAGCTGTGTGACCGTGGGCAAGTCACTTAACCCCAAGTGTCTTGCCTTCCCCACTCCAAAAAAAAAAAAAAAAAAGAAAAGAAAAAAGAATTCATCTGAATCAGAATGTAATTCAGTTCTTCAATGACCAGTCACTACCCTAGAAAAATAATGAAGCATACTTTTCATTTCTTGGCAAAGAGGTAATGAACTGAAGGCCCTTCATCTTCAGACCTGGACAAAATATAAATTTAGTTATACTTATTTGTTATAATGGAGGACTTTTCTTTAAGGTGTGTGTGGGAAGAGATGATGGGGTAATGTAGATATATAATAATAATGATACTAAGGAGAAAGAAAGAAAAGGCTGACAATGAAATATTTAAAAATACATAGAGGGGTGGCTAGGTGCCACAGTGATTAGAGCATTGGCCCTGGAGTCAGGCAGACCTGAGTTCAAATCCATCCTCAGACACTTAACACTTACTAGCCATGTGACCTTGGGCAAGTCACTTAACCCCAACTGCCCTGCCTTCCCCCTTCCAAAAAGCAAAAAAAAAAAAGAGAAAAGAAATAAATCTTTTTTAAAAAAATAAAAATACATAGAAGAAGAAAGTTGGAAGGGGGACAAAGATAAGCAAGAAAGTTCTGGTACTAGTGTTAACTTTATACTTTCAACAGTTGTACGTAATAGGAATTCATGATTTTATATAGTCCTCTTTTTTGTATTTCTTTGTACATAGAAATGTTCATATTTTGATGTTTAAGTTCATGATTTTTAAAACTTTGAAATAAAAAAGGAATACAATTAAATGCAACAAACATGTGTCATGTACCTACTATGTGCTAGATCAGACCTGCATAACTTGTAAACTTCTTTGGGCCACAAATAGTTTAGACTAGAGATTGATGATAGTTGGTTGCTGTGGGTCACATAACAAACAGGAGAATACACAGTGGCAACCCTACATTCTTTGCAGGCCACCCAAAATCCTTTGGCAGGTCATATGTTGTGCAGGCCAGTTCTAGGCCCTAGACTCAGGATTAGAGATAAAATTGAAACAGTCACTGCCCTCAAGCAACTTATATTTGGGAAGAGGAAGTGCAACATGTACACAGATAAGTAAATACATGTTATATACAAAATAAATACAGAGTGGTACCTTGACTTATGAGTTTAATTTGTTCCATTACTGAGCTCGTAACTCAATTTGCTCATATATCAAATCAATTTTCTGCATTGAAATTAATTGAAATGCCATTAGTCCATTCTAGCCCCCAAAATGCCACCCCAGTATTTTTTGTTAAGTGTTTTTAAATAAGAAAAAGTATTTATAAATAACAAATATTGTATAAAACATAATAAAAGAGAATGTAAAGAAATAAACTGGTTTTATAAAGTGTATATTTACCTTGGCTATCAGAGGACTTGAGCTAACAGTGGTCCCTCTTCTATGGTCCCAGCTCCTCCCGAATCTAACCAACTGCCACCTGAGTTTAAAGGCAGACAGCTCCCAGTTCCTTCTCCAGCTGTCTGTGCAATTCCTGTTCCATATTCCAGTCCACATCAGATCTAAGGTGTATGAATGTTATTGTGGCTCTGTTAAGCCTTGTCTTCCCAGGAACAAAGACTATGAGAGATCTGAGGGACCATGGAAGCTAAAAGCTGAAAGCCTGCCCTGAGTCAAGATGAAAAGACCTCTCTGTGGGTACTGAGTAGTAACTGATGAAATTGTCTGAGTAGTGACTGATGAAATTGTAATGTATTTGTGACCTAGGGGTGGATGGCTATTATACTTTCCACTACCCCTTAAGAGGGTACTAAATAGTGACTGTTGAAGTTGTAACTTAATTGCACCCATAGGTGGGGGACTTTGACTATTGTACTTTGTGATTGAATTAAGGACTCTGTGATTGATTAAATGAATGTACTTTGTTGAAAACTATGTGAACAGTTTGGTGAAAACTATGTGGCCATTTTCCTGATAAGCTGCTGAGTTGTGACATGATGAATGCTGTATTTTGATTTTCTGTGACTGTTTTGCTGTGATTTGTTATTGAATAAATAGAAAGTTCACTAGACTATGTAATCAGAACCTTGAAAGCTGTTCATAGCAGAAGTCCCCTGGGAAGCTGCTTGTGCTTGGCTTTATACATCCATGTGGAGATAGCTAACATAAGGTTGGCAATGTAGGACTACAGCTCAGGAAAGAGATGAAGGTCAGATATTTAGTTTTGAAAGTCATTTGCATAGAGCTGATAATTTAACCCTTGTGAGCTGATGAAATCACTGAGAGAGATCATATACTGGAGAAAAAAAGGGAAAAAGACCAAGATAGAGACCGGGAGCAATAGGGGACAGGACATAGCTGATGATTCTACAAAGGTGAATAATAAGGATTAGTCAGATAGGTCAATGTATGAGAGGAGAAAAATGTCATGAAAACCCAAGGGACAGGGGTATACAGGAGAAAGCAGCTGTCAACTCAAATACTTCAAATATGTCAAAAAGAATGAGAACTAAAGAAAGAAATTGGATTTCATAGTAAAGAGATCATTGGTGACTTTGGAATAACCAATTTTAATCCAGTGGTGAGGAAAGAAGTAATACTGGAAGAGGCTGAGAAGTTAATCACAGGTAAGAAAATGGAAGGAATAATTATATAGTTTTTTTTCCTAAAATTTTGACTGTGAAAGGGAGGCAAGACTAGGACAATAAGAATACCTACGTTTAAATCATGGCTCTGTCATTTACTAGTTAAGTGTCCTTGGAAAAATCACTTTATCTCACTGTCTCAATATTTTCATCTATAAAACAGGAATAATCTCACTTTTACTACTTTACAAGTTTGTTTAAAGCAAAGGACTTTCTAAACTGTGGGTTACTTTACAAATGAGAATTGTTATCTCCCACTCTACCTTTCTTAATTCCAAGGATTTTTTTTTTCAGATTCAGTCCTTGTGATAAAATCCTTTTCTTTTTGCTTCTTTGCATACCTTTATAGTTTATCCCACTTATTTAATTGAACAGCCTAATCAATCTAACCCATCATTTTCAAAGTCCAGTTCAAAACTCACCTCTTCTATGAAGCTTATATTGATATCTCACTTCTGTGAATTGAATTGAATCTCAGTTCAGGGATTTTCGTACATCTGTTCATTTCTCCTATACCATCTCTAAAAAATGGTCATGCAGTCTCTGAATGAATATTTCCAGTGCTATGGAATACAGTCCATGAGTCAGCCAGTCAATTCAATTCTTAGATTATGCTAGTTGTCATAAAACAAAACAAAACAAAACTTGATTACATTAAGCCAAAATCTCCTTTCCTTTAACTTTTATTCATCTTATCTTCAAAGATTTAATAAGAGACCGTTGAATGGTTGTCCTAATTTTGCTCTCTGAAGCAATACAGAAGAAATCTATGATCTCATCTTTGTGACAGTATTTCAGATATTTGAAGTCAACTCTCCTATCTTCATTTAGTCTTTTCTTCTCCATGATAAATGCCTCCAAGGTCTTTCAGCCATTCCTTGTTTGATGTTGTTTCTAGATATTTTGCCATCCTGGTCACCTCCAGCAAACACTAGTCATATTTTTGGAGGAGGATGGGGAAGGGCAGATACTACTGTGATTTTATTGTGTGGAAAAGTCTTGGTGTGAAAACTCCCTAGTGTGTGTGATGCTTAGAAGCAATTTCTCTATGATTTATAGTCTCAGAGATTTGCCTGATGCCCTGAAAGATTAATTCATTTGCCTGTCATCAGATACCAAGTATTTCTCAGGAGCAGGACTTGAACCAATGTTTCTGTCTTTAAGGCCAACCTTCTATATACCATGCCATGATACCTGTCATTGTCCCTCTCAAAATATGACACCTCTACTCAGAATCACAGATGTATCTGTAAGTTCACTGAGGTATGTATACCCTCCAATCATGTGGACTGCAATCTATCCATGCCTTCTTAGATTATGCAAGCCAACTGGGAAGCATCCTCTTGCATAGCTTAGTTCAATAGACAATACAAAGCCTAACAACAATAGTGATGATATCCCCAAAGTAGACAAACCTTATTAAATAGACTCTATAAGTAAACTAAATCAGGTTACAAATCAGGTTCCAGATCAGACTACTTAGAGGGCTCCCAATGGACTAATTTTGAGAGGAAAGATTCACATGTCATCAAGGTAACCAAGAAAATTCAGCAAACATAAACATTATGAAATAAAAGGCCAAAGCAATACAATGATCATCATCACTATTAAATAACATCAAGTTTCTTTTTATTTTTTTGGCTTTTTGGAGGGCCGTTGGGGTTAAGTGACTTGCCCAAGGTCATACAGCTAGTTTTTTGTGTTAAGTGTCTGAGGCAGGATTTGAACTCACACCCTCCCGACTCTAGGGCTAGTGCTCTATTCACTGCACCACCTAGCCACCCCATTAAGTTTCTTTACATCATAGCAATCCACTTCCAATGTCCATTTAATCAGCACATTTATCTTGAGTCCCAGATGTCTCATATAGTCTCGTGGTCTCTGAAAATTCTCTTGGATATTCTGGAAATAGGATGTTCCTAGGATAGATCTGAAGGGACTCTGTTTCTCCAGTTCCAATCCACTTGCAGAAATTTCTAGATAATTATGCTAAAAAAAAATCTGCCAATAATAAGACAATAAAATTTAGTACACTGTCTTAAATTTGGTTTTCTAATAACTAGTTCATTTGGTGAAAATCAGATCAAGCCCTATGGCTTTGATCCTATTAAAAGCTGAGATATAAGAAGAACATCAAATTAGGAAACTATAATTTACCTGAAACTTCAGAGAATTTCAATTTTTATTTACCAGTTGCTGTTCTTTTGCCTAAAGCCTGTACCTGATATGGACAATGCTATCAGCAGGCTGAAGGAAGAACCTTAAAAGCAATTCATGAGGGTCTGACTTGTAAAATGATCCATTCTTTCTCTTAAAACAGATACTTCTAAAAAGGAAAATGACTTCATTTTTCTTTACAATTATCAATGCAATTTTCTTTAATCAATGCAATTTTATGTTAAATCTTTAATCTAGTTTTGAAAACTTAACATACTCAAAGCCTGAAATTCCCATTAGAAATGTTTGGAAGCCAATCATATACATATGTATATATACTAATTCTTGGAGAAAACAGTCTAATCCTGTTGCTTTATCAAAATTTACTGTTCCACTTAATTAAAAACTTTTATGTTACATCTTTGCCTTATTATTTTGTCTAATTCTAAGTACCCTTTAGGAAGATATCATCCCTGTATTATCATTTGAACTCCAATATTGTAATATTAATTTATATAATAGATTCAGTACCACACAATAAAACTTCTACAGTTCAGAGATGTTCATAGAAATTTGCTATGAAAGAAAAAAGGAGTGACATAGGGACAAGAATGTCAACACCAACTGACCTGTCATATACTACAATAGAGGAAAAACTCCATTAGCTCTGTTTGATTACAGGCACAATTCATATTTGGTAACCAATTATATAACAGAGCTCCACATTATTCACAGTTTATCAAAAGCCAGGCTCACCATTAACCAGGTGGGAAATTTCTTGTTCATAAAGGAAATTGTACCATGGGGAAACTAAGTCAACAGGATCCTACCTTAGGCCATGCCAAGGTCATCCCCTTAATTTTTCCCAGGGGCAAACATCCACCTGTAGCAGTTCTCAGACTGTGGTACCCACCATTTTTTCTTGAAAGTTTTCCTATTGGCTTCTTGAAAATTCAGATGACCACCCTGATAATCAAAAACTCGAAACAATATCAAATTATAATCCCATTGAGCATTTACCTCAAATAGCAAAACTTCACTAATCATAGCTTAGGGCTTGCATTTTATTAATCTTTGCATGTTTCTCTAATAGCTACATTTAATTTATCCTTTACTTATCATTGAAAATAATCACTTTCTGGAGTTCTTCAAGTTATACATAAAGTGAATACATGACAGTTGAATTAAAACTCATTTATTAACAATAAACCTCACATTCAAAGATGCTATCTCAAATACTTGAATCCAAAGTCCACCTTTGTCAAGTTGGATCAAAAAATCATAGTTTTACTACAGATTATTCAGATACAATTTCATAATGTTATTAAGTGATAGCCAAATAATTTCATTCTTTATTATAGTAATGAAATGAAATGAAAACTCATTCTTTATTATAGTAAACCTGTAAACCCTGCCCCTCCCAATAAAGAGTAGGAGAAGGGATCCTTTTTTCTCAGTTCTGGGTTCTCAAACTTCGGTACTTCAGAATTTTACAACATGAAGTTAGCAGATGTGATAAGATGTTATTATGCTGCTTCAATACATAAACCCTAGGGATCTCACAGATAAGGATATCTTAAAGGGTCTGTGCAACTTTTTCTCCAAACAGTAAATTATCATCATCATTAATTTTTAAAATATACTTCTGGTAAATATTTAAGTTTTAAAATATAAAGCAAATTTTTATCACAGTCTTTTAAAAAGCCCAATTTGTCATTTAACAGCATCCAGGTTAAAAGAGAAATTATTTGTTGACATATTTTTGACAATGGTTTCTCAAATTTCGTAATATAAAAAATTTTTTAGGAATACAACAGTAACACACAATATTTTTTAAAAATATTTTTAAAAATTCAGTGGTGAGGAAAGAAGTAATATCGGAAAAGGCTGAGAAGTTAATGAAATTCCAAACAAAACTTGTTACCAATTATATTATGTCAATTCAGCCAAATGCACTTCCAAATTGTGTTACATAGAAAACCATTTTATCACTGTTGGTATTTTGTATTAATCATATCTAAAACCTGGTATAGAGTTATTCAGTATGGAACAATTACATTAAATTAAAGAAATAATAATAGTAATGGCCAACATTTATATAGTGCTTGCCATATGCCCAGCACCATGTTGAGCATTTCACATTTATTTTGTCACTTTATCCTCATAACAACTCTAGGAAGTGGATGCTAATCCTATCTCCTTTACAAATTAGGAAACACAGAAGCAAACAGAAGTAAAGTTGTTTGCTTAAGATCACACAGCTAATACATTTCTTAATGCCATGTAGCAAATGTAGCTTGTATTAGTTGCTGATTTACAATTATTCTATTTGGTTTCAGAACAAAATTTCATCTGAAATAAATTTGGATTTTTAATCACTAATGGTAACATTTAAAACCTAAAAAGAAAAATTCCCAAGGGCCAATAGTGGGCAGCACTTCAACATTTTAGAGCCAATTGTTATCAATTAGTTCATTTTCAAAGATTTGAGGTAGCACTCCCATAATTTTTTCTGTATTTCCTTTTAAACTACCCCAAAAGCCAGATCAGTTCCTTTTTTTTGTTCATAGCCTAGTCTCATCCTCTCACCTTTCCCCAAGAATTTTAGTTTCAATCCCAGATGAAAGATGGGAAGAGGATCCAAGTAGCAGCCTCTAATTCTCTTCCCCCCTCTCCCTTTAGAAGTCAAGAGGTTTTAAAAGTATACATGCTTAGAATTGCCTTTCAGAGTTAGAGTACTATATTTCCCAATTGTATTCCAGACTATCTAAAGAACTAATTTTCACTCAATAGAGTTCTCCTTTGTAAGTTAGAAAAATTTTTAAAAACAACTCCAGTTAATTACAATACTAATACTTTTTTGGGTTTCTAAGAGCTTACAAATACATGGTTTCTTTCTAATATTTATAGTGAACTTGCTTCTAATTTACCTAAACAATTAACTCTGTTATATAAACCTCTGAATTCAAGTTCTACTTCAGCCATCCCAAAAGACACTTCTATGTCCTGGTCACCTCCCCACTACCATCATTGTGAACATTTATCCCCATGGTCTACAACAAGGTCTGGACCCAGGTGATAGTGGGAGTAGGGCAGGAGATCCCACGTGACTGGAGTTGGGGTTTGGTGATCCTTCCTTATGAGCCCCTCTTTGTTATAAATCTCCCTTTCTATCTCTTAATTAAACTTTACTTATTTTTAAGTTGCTGCCTAATTTAAACAAGTTTTTTTTTCTTTTTGTGGTCATGAAAGGGTTGATAAAAGATCCTGAAAACTGTAAATCCATCTCTTTTTCATTCTCTGGCAATATGGCCCTTTATGTGACAATAAAAGCACTCACACAGATCACCGTTTCCCAGTAGTACTTGAACAAGAGCCAGAGCTGCTTAAGCAGGTATGGTTTGAAAGGGAACCAAAGGGAGCCAAACTGCTTGCGTAGGGTTTTGGCTTAGATTTCTCCTCTTTATCTCTCACAGAGTCTTTTTCTTATTTTCTCTTAACACAAATTCAACAGAGTGGTACCCCAAAATTCATTAAGATATTTCAGTATTTGTTAAGCTTCTTCTAGGTGATGTATCAGGACAAAGAGAAGAGGTTGAGTTCCTTATTCTTCACTTGCCTCAAATCTGCTTATCTAAATGGAATCAACCCTTCTTAGATCTTGTTCTCAAATTAAAATCCTTCCCTCCTGAAAGGGAAAAAAGATACTTAAGTTTAGTCAGAAAACTTCCAAAATCTACTAAGATGTTTAAGCAGTTGCTATAATTTGGAAATTCACAGCAAAGATACTACATTTCAATTACAAATTCAGACTCTAATTAATTTATAATACCACAAATTTATGCAAACCAAGTAGGGGGCATTTTTCCTTTTTTTGATTATTTGACTTTATCTCTGTAATGCCAACCTGGCCAGGGCTGAAATATTAGAAAGAAAGTATCTTATCAGTTTTTTTTTTTCTTTTTAACATAACCTCTTGCTGAAAGCCTAAAGTGGAACTTAGTCCTGTTTACTGGGAGAGAGCATTTAGCACCAATTTACAGAAAGCTGGGGAAATTGCTTCAAATGTGAAACGATTAAATTTCATTAATTTTCCCCAGCATTCTAAATACTTTGACTGCAGCTTTTCACCCGTCTTTCTGGCTGGTTGTGTTTTCCCTTTAGAAATCTTCCAAGGTAGTAGAATCTACAATCGGCACTAGATAAAATACAAAACAAAGATATTATATGTAAAATAAAGCAGACACATAGAAAATCAGTGTGCACAATTTACTAAAACTGGCAACAATTGAAAATGCCATCTTTAGGTCAATTTGGAACTCATTTGGATTTTTATATGTTTAGACCAATCTTAATGTCTTTAATGCATGGTAATTAAGAGTGCCAAATTGAGGCCAAAATAAGTTATCAGTGGAATCTCATGTAGTATTAAACTAGATTTCACACAATTTACTATTGCATGTTCTTATGGTCCCAAACTCCCCAATTTTTTCCAGGGGGTTCCCATCAGTATGCTTACTGCTAGATCCTATAATTTCCCTAAGGGAACTTTTCCAGTAATGTGAAAGTTTATGCTAACTTATTTCCCTAAGGGGAGTTCTACAGTGAGGAAGCTTGCCTTAATTTATTGCCATAAAGGGACTTCTTGGGACTATTTACTTCCCCAACAATGTGGGGGCTTACTTTTCCAATAATGTTGGAATTTACCTAACCTTGGAAGAATTTGAGATGGGGGGACGGCAGAGTCTAACCTCGGGGAAAAGTTTTCTGAGAAGTCCCTTGGTGCTCTAGGGAGTTTTTCTGAAAGCTGGTCTTAGTATTGAGTCTTGTCTTTACCTGACTGACTTCACCAAAAACTAGGATGGGTGAAATCTGAAATAACTAAGGAAACAAATGTTCAAGCTTCTGAGCATACCATTTTATTAAATAATTTATGCCAATTACATAAGGAGTTGGTACCAGTCCTCCTCAGCAAGACACTAGACTCCAAATACAAGGGGAGACAGATTTTTATGAATTAAAAGCAAACAATGTATAGGATATAATATAAACCATTCCATTTTAGATCTTAAATTCCAGAAAAGAATTCTTCTTAGTTGACCCTATTGCCAAGCTTTCTTTAAATTTATTTTTCTCTCCTTAATTCATCATTTTATGATCCCATACTGTTCATAATCTTTCCAACATCCTCCCTTGTAAGATTTTATAAAATGAACATGAATACAATTAAATATTACTGTGTTGTAAGAAATTGTGATGTTATTTCTAAGGAAAAGATAACCTACTAGAGTGGTGGCCTGTCAAGAAGCCCAGGTGTTTGGAAATCAATTCATTCCTTACAATGAACAAATGAAGAAGGAAGTTGTCTTTCTCAACCTTGAAGCTTGTAAAGACAAAATCAGAAATCATTTTGAAAAGAATGCTGCACCAATTTTTGACATGTATCTGGCATTTGTGTCACTACAGTTAAAACAGATTATGAAGAACAAGCCAAAAAGATGCTACAGTTAGTGGAAAATTTATGGGAAGATATTTGAACTCATGCAAAGTAAAATAAGCAAAACCAGGAAAACAATATGCACAATGACTACACCAATGTAAATAGAAAGAAATAACAAAAAAAATTAGATTTAATGCTACAAAATTATAATGATCACGCTTGACCCCAAAGATAATATATGAAAAGGTACTTCCCTCCCTTCTTGCAAAGGTGGGGGACTATGAATATGGAATGTTCCATATAAGTCTGACTGTACAACTGCATCATCAAATCTTGGACCACTCAGACTTTTGTAATCAAAAACTGTGATAGTGGGGTTCATTGCAACTTGATTCTTAGCAGCATCACAGACTAAACATTCTGTGTTTGTGAAAGCGACATAACTTGAGGTGGTGCTGTTGTCTTGGTCATTAGCAATGATCTCTACTTTGCCATGTTGGAAGATTCCCACACAAGAATAAGTGGTGCCAAGATCAGTGCCAACTGCGGGTCCCTACAATATCGTTGCTAGGGAGTTGGGGGTCATATTGACCACTGTGGAGGAAGAAGGGCTGTTTCTGTGCTGAGTAGCAGAATATTCCATATAAAGGCAGACTTTTTTATCTTTTGGCTAATTTTTGCTGTACTTCTTTCTTCTCTTATTTATCCTTCGTTATAAGGGAATGGTTTTTTTGGAAAGGAATGGAAGATAATATACAATGGGAAATGTAGGTGGTACAAAAATAAAAGGTAATAAAAATGCATTAAAAAAACAGTGCAATTCAAAACAAAAAAAAATTTACAAGTGAGTATATATTCTAAATCAGTATTGTCCTTGTTATATTGCTCTTCTTAGTAAGTCAAATGTTTGCTAAGTTGTTATAATTGGACTCCATATCTTTTTCTCATTTTTGTTGTTTCTTTTAGCTTTGTATCAATTTTTATTTTTGCTCTAACAAGTTGATTAGATGTTAGGGTTAGACTTACACAGATTGAAAGTACAAAGACAGCTGATTCAGGAATCACTACCACACAGTAACCAGTTGTTTCCTATATGTTTTTGTGATGCTATTTGATACTTGCCACATCCAGTACGTTCACATTCAGGGTGTATGTGCATGATATCAATCGTCAAACATTGACTTAGTATCTGTTATCTACTAGGTACTACCTAGGTAATAAGCATTCAAAGACAAAAGCATCACAGTGCCTGTACTCTTATACACAAAGAACTTACATACTATTGAGGAAATACAATATTCATAGATAAGTATGTATAAGATACATACAAAATAAAAACAAAAATTACTTTCAGAGGGGAGCACTAGCATGCCCACCCCAGGACACTCCCCCAACTTATACTAATGAACTAGGTTCCCAGCTACCTTAGGTTCTAGGGGTAACCCCATGGGTGGCTAGTCCTGAGTCCCCAACAATGGTCTTCCTGTTAATAATCAGCTGTAGACTTAATTAACTCTTAGAAAAGACATTTTTTTCCAACTGTCTGAAGATATTTCTTTCTATCCCAGCAGAAATGCCAGTTCAATCAGACTCCATATGATTTTACCCTCATATCCCAAAAGCATCCCAGTAATATATCTTGTATGCTGTATTCTATACACCGCTTCATTTGTACCCCACAGTGCCTTTTTTTCCACAACTGTACTAGAACTGGAAAGCCATGGGAGTTCCCATGGACACCTTTTTAAAAATTCAGATATTTTACCTCATAAAGCCTTATTGCCATGATTTCTTAATTACCAGTAGTGACTCTGAAATAGTTTCTCCAATGCTCTGGATTATAATTTACATGGACCTGAAGATCTGAACTCATTTAAAACTCATTACACTCATTTAAAACTCATTACACTCATTTAGAACTCATTATATTAATATGAAAATGTGCGTTTCACCCTCTGTCAACTAACCCTCACTTCCAGGTCTATATTATCTTTTCACTTGGCCTTCTTTAGTGTCTTGGTAAATGTGTTGAGATCTTGAATGCTTGTTTACATGGGGGGCAGAGGGAAGGGTTGGTTCAAATGCCTATACCTCTCCACATGTCCATAGTACTGTGCAATCATTGATACATCTCTTCAAAAGGGCACAGGATCCAGAATGGGAGAGAGAGGCAAGGAGGAAGCAAGACTTCTCCAGGGCCCAGGCTACTTACAATGGCATGACCCTGGAAACCACATTTGTAACTACCACTAACCAGAAGAGTTACATAACTCTATTCTGCCCTGTCGAATCTATTATGAAAGAAGTATTAAGAGTATGAGGTCTTGAAGAAGCACAAATCGCATGAGAACAAGCCAGATGCTGCTTGAGAGCAGAAATCTGAGTATAATTACTTGAAGACACACACCAGCTCCCATGTTCTCTTCATAAGTGTCCTAACTTCAGCAGTTCCTTAGCTTCTGACACAGATATCCCTTGAAAGAACAGGGCTCAGAAGGAGTTTTCAGGGATGCAGTTGTCCCTTGCCTTTATACCACAGAGGTATCACTGCCCAGCCTTTTGGTGGACACTGTACCTTAAGATCTTCAACTGCTTCTAGCAAAGACCAATGCCAAAGAATCTCTCCAAGGATTCATCTAACAGAGGGCAATGCAAACACAGGCACACAGGCAAAAACATGCAGGGAACGAAAGGGACTAAATATTGATATAGCTCATGCCAGGCACTGTGCTAAGCACTTTACAAATATTATCTCATTTGATCCTCACAACAACCTTATTATTATTATTATCTTCATTTTATAGTTGAGGAAATGGAGGCAGACAGGCATTAAGAAACTTAACCAGGATTACATAGTTGGTAAGTATTTGAGGCTAGATTTGAACTCAGGTCTTCCCGACTTGAGGCCCGGTACTCTATCTGCTATACTACCCGCCTAGAGCCAAACTTCTCTGTCACACGGAGTTCTCAATTGGCCTTGCTTTTCCTCCTATTAACACAGTTACCCCTGCAGGATGAAAATTAGTTGTTTTTGTTTTTTTAATTTTAAACTGTGTCTTAGAAGTTGGGGTTATTCCTCCTTTCAGGAACTATCCAAAAGCAGTGTGAGAGCAGAGGAAAAGCTAATATCCCTGTTGAGGCTACTGGCAACAGTTATTGCTTTTCTGCATCAAAGATCAATCACCCTGACTTTCTGGTTATGTTATAACGCCTTTCTGGATGGCTATCGATTCGAGAATTAGTAGTTATCTACTCTGGGGTCCTTGCAGAGCCACAAGTCCAAGAAAATATTTCAAACACTGCTTGGGGCAAGCAGTGAGAAACATACTCCCAAAGTAGTCAAAGAAAGAATGAGAAGGAGCAGGGTGAGGCAGGAAAGAGGTTCACCCCAGCTCTATATCTGTTAGTCGCCTATATTGACCAAATATTCTTGCTAATTAGGTATTAAACTTTGTTGCTTCTATTCTACTGAAAAATGACAAGTCCTTTCTGCACCCTTTAATTCAGCAACTTAGAACAAAAACCTTGTCACCATTCCCTAGTTCCAAATCTGTACTGTATTATAATAGCTAACTTTCATACAATGCTTTAAGATTTGCAAAACATTTTACATATGTTTTCTCTTTTGGTCCTCATAATAGCCCAGTGAGATAGATGCTTTCTTTATCCCCTTTCTACAGATGAGAAAGCTGAGACTGGGGAAGGTTAAGTGAGATGCTCGAAGTGACACAGAAAATAAGTGTCTGAGGCAGGATTTGAACTCAAGTCTTCCCAATTCCAGGTCCAACATTTTATCTACTGCACCACTTAGCTTCTTAGCTAGATATTACCCTTTAGTACCAGGCAACATAAAAAAGTAAGGAAAGAGACTGAAGGGAACTTAGTTCTTTCATTTTCAACATACCTTTTCTCTGTAACTAACTATGATACTTCATGAATACACCGAGGAATCAAGGTATAAACTTCTTTGATAGCCAGTACATGCCATATTTGATTATGAATAGACACAGGGATATGTCTTTATTAAGAGTTTTTATTATTTATATAAAGTATATGAACAAGAAGAATTCATGTAAATCAATATCTCCTTATTATCTTCGAAATCCATGGCAGTCATATCTTTTTATAGAAAACTAGGGGATATTAAATTACTCAAACTCTGGAAATGTGAAAAGTTGTATACGTGTTAGATTATAACCTGATTATCAAAATTTAAAGCTAAAAATGTCATTCATACAAGTGATTTAATTCAAATTAAGTCACTGGTGAAAAATATATGTATGGGACACCCTTACAAAGGACATTTTAAAAAAGAGTTGTAATTGGTTACACCCTGTGATAGAGTGGAAAAAGAACTAGATTTGGTATCAGAGGACTTGGCTCAAAGTGCTGCCTCTGCTACTTACAAACTATATAACCTTGGGCAAGTCGTTTGATCCCTCAGTCTCAGAATCAGTTTCCCTATCTATAAAATGAAGGATGTAAACTAGATGATCTATAAAGTCCTTCCACATCTAAATCCTATCATTCTCTTATGAGACCATTGGCTGGTATGCTAAGTTGATACAGGAAGAAAATACAGCTTCAAAATTTACTGGAAACTCACTGTGACATAGGATCATAGATTGGGAGTTGGAAGCAATCTTAGAGACCATAGAATCCAAACACATAATATAAATGACGAAACTGCAGCACATAGAGATTAAATATCTTCCCAGGGTCATAAATGACTTTACATAGCAAAAGATTCATTTTAAGTCTGATATATCTTAAATAATAAAAAAGTTACATAGCACTTTAAAGTTTGCAAAGCACTTTATATACATTATCTTATTTGATTTTCACAACAACCCTTTGAAGTAAGTACCAAAGAAATTAGTAGCTTCATTTTACTGAAGAAACTGAGATTCACAATGGTTATGTAATTTTCCCATGGTCAACAGCTACCTAAGGTGGGATTTAAATCCAGGTTTTCTTGACTCCAAGTTCAGTACTATATTCATCATACCAATATTCCTTTCTTCATTTGGGAGGATTTAATACCAAAAATAACACAAACATCTCATTAGAATATTATTCAATCAATTATTTGTTCTTGGAAAACAAGCCTTAAGATCAGTGTTTTCACAAATTTCCAGTGTATTTTAAAATATTCATGTTTTTATCCAATATATAAGAACTATTTTCTAATTCAGACTTTCTCTTTTGACCGAATATCATAACAAATATAACTTTAATAAAACAATTCAACATGTTTGTTGAATGTATCATCAAAAAAGAACTGATACCTCTAATAGGCAGCTAATCCTAGATGGATTCCATCAGCTTGACATTTTCTTCCCCATTTATGTTATAGCAAGAAAAATAATCTAAATTTTGTTTAAGTATTCCATTTCTTTGCCTTCAAGTTTACCATACCATTTAATTCAATTTATCTTTTAAAAGAAAGTTTAAGCAATTAAATTGTGATGGGAAGTCATCTTTTTTCTTTCAGGTTACTAGTACTTTTAACTACGGTCCAAAGTGCCAACAGTGTCAACTAACATATTTACGATTAAATGGATTTACCATGCAGTAATCATTCTCAAATTCAGTGAGAAAATCTCTGGTGAGTAGTGGACATTAATGACAGTTGAAAGAGGTTACATGTTACATTATTACTAATTACATTCTGAACAATTAGCAGACTCATCAATGTGAATCACTGATGGTTGATCATCATGTTTTGTCTGCAAAGAAATATGAAGTCTGCATAATTTTCTGATTGTATTAGCATAGGCAAGAAGGTTATTAATGAACTTTCTGTGTCTGGAAGAGATTTGATGTGTGTGATGGACAAAAGCAAAAGACAGTGCCATCCTTCTGTAAACTTTGTCTTGAAGTACACAGATATTTCATTATAATCTTCAAAGCTGGGTGTTTGTGGAGTTATTTTGCTTTCTGAAATAGATGTTGCATGTGGTTTTATTCAGATGGGAAACATACAAAACCTCTGATCGTCTCCCCCTATTCAAGAGCTATCTATGACTCACTCAGAGGCTCCAAAGATTAAAGTCCCACTGTTTGAAAATAAATTTAAAGAAATTAAAGTTACTGGGACAGCTAGGTGGCACAGTGAATAGAGCACTGGCCCTGGAGTCAGGAGGACTTGAGTTCAAATATGACCTCAGACAATTAACACTTACTAGACATATGACCTTGGGCAAGTCACTTAACCCCAATTGCTCTGCCTTCTCCCTTCCAAAAAAAAAAAAGAAGAAATTAAAGTTACTTTTGGAAGATCAATGAGAAATTCAAATATGTGGCATGTAACTAAATAGAACAGGACCATTTGAAGAGTTAAGTAGCTCATCTGAATTATTTTAACCATCTTTTGCTGGGCTAAAACTATAGACTAAATGTGTCTAATCACCACCTGCTAGGAAGGACCAGCTTTGGGAGACTTTGCTCTCTGTGATAGAAAATGTTCTCTTTTAATGTTAATGGAATCTGAAGATCTTCCATGCCCCTTTGTATTGGCACTTAGTAAACAGGCACTTAGCATCTTATTTCAAGTTAACACCCTGTTTAAGGTATTTAATTAACACAGAAGTAGTTAACACCTTGGGAGTAGTTAACATCTTAACAGGAAGGGACAGAACAGGGAGGAGCTAAACTGCATATAAAGTAGAGAACCAACAGGACAGTCAGATTTTTTTTTCTGAGTGACCACCTGGAAGCTGCAACTTTCGTGAGAACTTCCAAGAACCAGGCTGAGGAACAATTGAGTGAGAGAAGGATCCCTCCTTGGGAAAACCTGTTCTATTGTGAAGGCTTGGGAATTGGGTGTTCACTGCATTAACTATGCGTATCAACTTCATGACTTTGGCTTTCTGATTCTGAGACTTGTCTTTCTGGTTCTGGGATTCAGTTTTCTGGTTATTTGGATAAAGGCTTTGGTTCTGCCCTCCATGTGGAGAGTTTGTTACATTTTGTGATTCACAACTATACCAGCATATTCATAACTACCATGGGTGTTGTGAATATTGCATTATTGTTACAGCTCTACAATCTGGAACTACACCCAAAGGGCTATAAATAAGTGTATACCCTTTGACCCAGCAATACCGCTTCTAGGGTTATATCCCAAAGAGATCAGAGAAGAGGGAAGAGGATCCATTTGTACAAAAATATTTATAGCAGCTCTTTTTTGTGGTGGCAAAAAATCGGAAAATATGGGGATGCCCATCAATTGGGGAATGGCTGAACGAGTTGTGGTATATGAATGTAATGGAATACTACTGTGTTATAAGAAATGAGGAGCAGACAGATTTCATAAGAACCTGGAGAGACTTACATAAACTGATGCTGAGCAAGAAGAGCAGAATCAGGAGAAATTTGTACACAATCACAGACACAACGTATGTGTGATGACTAACTTCAATAGACTGGGCTCCTCTCAGCAATAAAAGGTTATAGGACGACTCCAAAACACTCATGATTGAAGGAGATATCCACATCCAGAGAAGGAGATGTGGAGCCTGAATGCAGATTGAAACAAACTACTTGCTCTGTTTCTGTTCCCTGTTTTGTTTTGTTCCCTCTCTCCAACTGATCATTCCATCAGTTAGTATCCTTCTTTACAACCTGACTAATGATTAATGGGAAGATATTTGTAGATCTTGTATCTGAGTACATACCGCCATGATGGGGGGGAGGTAGAAGGAAGGGGAGAAAATCTGAAACCCAAGGGACTGCGGAACTGAATGTTGTAAACTAAAAGTAAACAAACCAATTTAATTAAAAAAAAAAAAAAGAAAATGTGCTCTATCTGGGTGAAGATGATAGTACAGATATCTTCGGACAAAGTTAAAATATCCACGTCCTACACCAAGCTTGGACTTATTCATCTGCCGGAAGTAAGAGAGGGCTCTCTTTTTCAATCATCTCCTTTGTCCTATTTCTTTTTAATTAATCACTGAAAAGAAATGGTTAAGGTATAGAACGTAAGCTTCAATAGAATGTAAACTCCTTGAACCTTTTGAGATTATTTGCATTTTGTTATTTCCAGGAGCTATTACAGTGTTTTACAACTAGTAGGCACTTAAAAAGTACCATTTAGATTTAATTGAATGAGCTGATTTGGACTGTTCTCATTCCAGTTCAGATCTCTGGAAAAAATGGGGGAAATATATGATGGTCATACACATTTATTTATCATTCATTATTTCAGTAAGTAATTATTAAGTACCAACTAGGGAAAAATCATTATGCCCTGTCCTCTGTATAAAGATTGAAATAAACATACCATTAGAACAAAAGATTTCTTCCTTTACAAAATTTTCCACTAAAACATTCAGCGTAAAAATATTTCATTATTAATTAAAGTATATCTGAGCCATAAATGTATGTACATTATAAAAAATAACTTGTACTTAAATACAAGGATTTACAAAGCACTTTACTTACATTATTTTGTTCTACCTGAGGCAGCTGGTGGTACAATGGATAGAGCACTGGGTCTGGAGACAGGAAGAACTGAGTTCAAATCTAACATCCAGCACTAACTGTATATAACTGTGTAATTCTGGACAAATCACTTCACTTCTCATTGTCCCTGTTTCTTCCCATTGTCCCCATTTCCTCAGCTGTAAAATGGGGTTATTAATACTGTCTACCTTGCAGAGGATCACATGAGATGATATTCATAAAAGAAAAAAAGCATAGTGTCTGGCACATTGTATAATAAAAGTGCACACTATAGTCTAGCACACAATATAAATGCTTACTCTCTTACATTCTACTTATCATCATAACAGCAACCTATGAAGTAAATGATCTGAGCATTATGATACTCCTTTAACAGATGAGATTGCAGAAAGGTTAAGTGTTTTTTCTATAGTCATATACAAAAAGTGAATAACCAAGACTTAAAAGCAAGTATTTTAGCTCCAAGTCCACTGTACTTGCCAGCATATCATAATGTTTCTCATTCCATTTTTGTTCATTTGTCCTTGAATGTTCTCCTTGAAATAAAAGAATGAGAGTCAGGTGACTTTGGTTCTAGTCTTCATGATTCTAGTAACTGGATATATGACCTTGGACAATTTTTATCTTTTTATCTGTAAAATAGGGATTATAATAACTATGGTGGTGGTGGTGGTTGTCCTTCATTCTTGAAGAAGGCCAAAAGTACATCACTATGTTAGAGTCAAGTTACAGTGTATCTAACCGTGACTGATCAGACCAATATAAGTTCAGAATGCTCTGCCACAGATTGGGCACAAATAGTTCATGTGAATCTTTGGGGTGGATTCTCTAAACTTATGCATCTTGCATTTATTTTGAGCTACTTCAATTCTGCTTTGTTCATAGAGCACAGTACTTTCTCTGATGAAGGCATACCATACTGGGTGGTCCTGTGCCAGTGTCTCCCATGTCATGCAGTCAATTCCAAAGTTCTTAAGAAAGTCCTTGAGAGAGTCCTTTTATAGCTTTTTCTGACCACCATGTGAGTGCTTGCTCTGTGTGAGTTCTCCATAAAATAGTCTTTTAGACAAGAGCACTTTTGGTATTTGAATGTGGCCAGCCCGTCGGTGTTGCACTCTCTGTAATAGAGTTTGAATGCTTGGCAATTTAGTTTGAGAAACACCTCGGTGTCTGGTATCTTATCCTGCCAAGTGATCTTCAGAATCTTCTTAAGACAATTAAAATGGAAGAGATTCAGTTTCCTGGCATGGCTCTTGTATTCTGTCTGGGTTTCACAGACATATAACAGTGAGGTGAGCACAATGGCTCTGAAGACCTTCAGTCTGGTAGTCAGTATAATACCTCTTCTCTCCCACACTTTCCTTCGGAGCCTCCCAAACACTGAGCTAGTTCTGCAAATGAGTGTCAACCTCATTTTCAATGTATACATCCCTGGAAAGTATACTCTCAAGGTAAATGAACTTATCCACAGCATTCAAAACTCCATTTGCTATAACCAATGGTTCATGTGGTGGTAACTGGTGGAGCACCTCTGCTTTCTTGTTAATTGTGAGGCCAAAATTAGCACAAGCAGCAGAGAAGTGATCCATAATTGGTGCATCTCAGGTTAAAAGGCTGAATTGAGAGCACAATCATCTGCAAAAAAAAAAAAAACATATACCAACACTCCCTCCATTTTGGTCTTGACTTGTAACCTTTTCAAGTTGAAGAATTCACCATCAGTGCAGTAACTGACCTTGATACCATGTTTGTTCTCATTGAAGGTATTTGACAACATGGCTAAAAACATCATGCTAAAAAGCATAGGAGCAAGCACACAGACTTGTTTCACTCCATTGATGACTGGGAAAGCATGAGAGCATAGTACATTATCTAGAACCCAGGCAAGGATGCCATCATGAAATTGACATAAAATACAGATGAACTTCTCCAGGCAACCAACTCTTGACATAATTTTCCATAAACCCTCATGACTTACAGTATCAAAGGCCTTGGTCAGATCTACAAACTCTGTACAGACCTCTATTCTGCTCTTAGCATTTCTCCTGGCGTTGTGGGGCAGCAAACACTGTATTGACCATTCCTTGGCCCTTTCTGAAGCTGTACTGGCTTCAGATTATAATATATGCACTACTTAATTCACAGATTACAATAACTTTGTTGCTTAGCTCACAGGACTGCCATCAGGAATGTAAATTCTAAGCCTTAAAATGTTATGTTACTATTATGAAAATATGTTCAATACTGTGTTAGAAAAAAAGATAAAAATAAAAGATATACAACTAAGGCAACTCAAAGCTGAACTTTTTTAATGAGACATTGATACTGAAAAGTGGAGAATGGACCAAAGGACAGCAATTAGCATGGACACCAAAAGAGCATAGAAACTCACTCAGCTAGCAAACACTTAAACTCCTTGCCTAGTAGAAAGATACAACTACCAAAGGTAACATCTGTTTATAACATAAACTTATTTGTAAAATCTTAGAGAAAACAATTACGAGCAGTATCCCCTTAAAAAACAAAAAGAAGCAGTGGGGGAAAAATGAGTTTTCAGAAAGTGTGATGAGAAACACAACCAAGCAAGATTATGCCATGGACATTTAAGGATGGAACCAGAAGGGGAACAATTAGACAGAAAAAGTGTGTGTGTGGGGGGGGGTGACACTCAAAATTTTTGTAAAAGCTTTCCTTCCTTCAATGACAACGGAGCCACTGCATATGGATTCTCTCACAGTCCCTGATATGCTGCATGAACAAGTAGAAATGGCATTAAAGAGAATGGAGATGGGAAGAGCAGTTGGACTACACAGACAACATGCAGTGACTAGAGGCTACACAGTTTTGAAGGTATTAAAGTATCAATCCTCAAGAAATCTGAAAGAAGGGAGGACATCAAGCACTTGGAAAAGCTCATAGATCATCTCGTTCTATCCCCTTCCCCCAAAAGGCAAGAAAATAGCAACAATTACCAAACCATATGCTACAGAATTTTTATGAGTACAATCCACACATAAACTGAGGACATCCTTGATGAAGTTTTAAGAAGGCAAAAAGATGTGCTTTCACAAACAATGTTCTCTATCCCACCACATGTTTATAGTCACACAATTGACTAAAAAGTGTAGAGAATACAAAATCTCATTTACTTATTATTTGTTGACTAGAAAAAAGCATTTGATTCAGTAGAGCAAAATGCAGACTTGAAGGCTCTTCACCAACAAAGCATCTATCAGACATATGTTAAAACCAGATTCCTTGAAAAATGTAATGATGTAGATGAGTATTTGATGAACTTCTGATGACTAATATCAAGTAAGACATAAAAGAGAGACATATGCTCACCAAAGAAGTTTGCCTCTGGCATAAAGGATTCTAGCACAGAGATTTAATTAAAGATGGCTAGATAATGAGGTCTCCTTCATCCTGATTGTAGATAGACTAATGGAAAAAAGCCCTGGAATAGTGCAGTCTCTTAAATATCCTTTAAAGGGTATGGTCTAACTTTGCATATAAGAGTATCTATTATCCAGGTAATGATAAGCAATTGAATGACCAATCTATAGATCTCATCCATTAATACTACCTTGGGAAGACACTGCAAATAAGACAATGAGTTGGGTCCAGGGTTAAAGATAAAGAGAAGAACAAGATAACTTGACTGTGGAAGACTGCATATTTGGAAAAATTCATAGTGCTTTCAATGATCTAACATTGTTCCCATCTTTTTAACACCAAAATTCTCTCAAGGTATTTTGTGGGTATGAACTATGCAACTGTATCAACTTCAAAGAATCAGAATTTCAGATGACACATGTTGTATATAAAATGGGTAAGAAGTGCCATAAAAGACATCATTAAGAACATCTATAAACAGAAGAAAGCTGGGCTGGTGACCAGAACAAGGGCTAACTGATGCAAAGTGCAAGTGCTTCATGAGTATATGCAAAATATTAAAGCCCTGGAAGAAAGCTTGACATGTAGTGGATTTTTAATACATCCTCTGTATTAAATTTATGGAGGGACATAAACAAAATTTACACAGAATAAGGTGTGTATTAGTCATCATCAACCCAATAAAACTGGGTCTCTCTCTGTGGTTAATTGACAACATTTGCAAGGGCAAAGAACACTAACAGAAGGGGTCTTCTCAACAGTGAGATCAAAGAGTCATGGAAATATAAATTTCTCTGAAATAGAGCACTCAAGGAACCTGTACTGTACTGGTCATTCTCTGTACTGGTCAAACTGACAGACAGATGGAATAATTTTTTAGGAAGTGGAGGTCAGGGTGGTAAGGGACAAGTTTGGGCCAAGGTTTTATTTCAAGATACCAAGGGAACAATTTTTAGAAGTTGCAAGAAAAAAAATTCTCTAAAAACAGAACATATGAACACATAATAAAAAAACAGCCAATTGAAAATGATCTTTTCAATCAAGCCAGCTATGTTTTGTCATTGGGATAAAAATAACCAATTGTTTTTGTTGGACTTACAACTAAAAGAGAGGCAGTATGTCTTTGCCAGTAGAGTTCTGGGATTCTGGTCAGGAGCACCTGGATTAAAATCCTACTTCTTACATTTATTACTTATAATTATATGTGATAATTATATTATTATATATTATATATGGTAAATATTATATTTAAATATTATAATTATATAATAATATATTATACTGTGATCTTGGGTAAATTACTTAATCTCTACATGCCTTAGGCAACTCCCTAGAATTTAATCAGTAAGTGGATAAGTAGACTTCTCTGATAAGACATTATTTTGATAGAGTTTTCATACAGGGAGCAAGAGCATAAGTGCATAAAGACCAACCTATTTGTCTGGCCTTTAATCTACCTCATCCCTTCCTTACATGTTTAGTCCTATTACAGATTCTGGGATTCAGTCATCAGACAGGAGAGCTGTGAAGACCCAACTCAGGCATCAAAAAGTCAGTTTTTCTGCTGGTCTCCCTCTTACCTTATTCCCTAATTCTAGTAACTAAGCCCTTTTTCCTCCTCTCACTCCCAGCCCCCAAATCACCTTATTCTTAATTTCTAATAACTGAATATTTATGTTGATCTTTCATACCTAACATTGCCCCAGACCTCAGTTTCTTCAGGACTGGAGCACTCTCAAATTCTCACTCCTAGGAAATGGCATCCTGCCCCAAGCCAAAGACTACCATTAAGAGGCCTACTTTCTATCAGACATCCTGACATCTATTTCCTGCAGCTAGATAACTCTAACAATATGTTTTACCAACCTGCTGGTATGGCTGCCTGATGGCTAATTGACAACTTGTCCAGATCTTTGTATTGCTTGTTGTCATACTCTGCTAATGCTTTATCCACTGGTCTAGACTTCTTTTTTCAAAGCTGGGATCCACCTGTCTTGTTCCAATCATCCCAAGCGTGGCCATCAAGCTATTCACTGAACCCTGGAATTAATTATTGTGGGAGTCGAAAAACAAATAAAAAATAATTACTACTTTTTAGCTGAAGTGACTAATCAATTCAAACTAGTTTATGTATAGACTCAACCTTAGTCAAAGGTTCTTCAATCAGCTTAATCTTTCCAGGGTTTCATTAAAAAGCAACCAAGAATATATGTGTTGATTTCTAGAAACCTGACCTTCTGACCCAGGATTGGTTATCAGACCATACTTACTTCATTTGAAGCAAAGGAGAGTCTAAAATCACCTTAAGCTGTCGTAGAGGTTGTCCCAGATTTAGCCATTATGGTACCTTCATTCCAAAATCCTCCAATGGGATCACAATATAGAAAGAGGTAATTTTACCTTTTTCTCTCTCTTACTTTTTTTTTGTCAGCCTCTGGAAAATGAGCCTGAAACACAAGCGAAAAACAGCATGGTCAGAGCTATCTGAGTGTGGAGGGAGGGACGGCTTTGAAGATCATATGCTCTATAACTATCTTGGTCATTTAGATGAATTCCAGAGTGGATTTCAAATGGTTCTCTCCCCTTGTTTCTGTGATAAAAGAAAGACTTGGGTATTGTAATTTTCCTTTTTAATATATGATGAGGCTGTCCCATTTTGCACACATGGGTTCCTATGTTATTGAGATTTCTTTTTCTTTAATTGAAATCACCCTTCTTGAATCGAAAAACAAGTGATTTCACATTCAAAGAAAAAGAAATGTTCAAGCATCTGTCCTCTTTCTAATACATACTTAAAATTGTGCACACACACACACACACACACACACACACACTCAAAAGGTAAGGGAGTACCATTATAGTACAGCAGCTCATAGAAAGAAGTACAAAGGGAATGCTTTACATAATGACAATGTAGTAGACCAAGCAGCACAACCAAATGAATTCTGCTTAGCAGCTCCAGGAAATAACCAGAGCCATATCATTGCCTCTGTACCTCTTCTAACCATTGCAAGAAGAGTCACTGGAAGGAAGGCTGGGTAAGTAGGGAGGAGGGGAGAAAGTGGTGGAGGGAGGGGGAGAAATTGCCTTCAAAGGGAGCCATCTTGATGGATCAGAAAGAGCACTCAACAGAAGCCAATAGACTTGGTTCAAGACCTGGTTCTGCCATTAGTTTCTAACATTAAGCAAATCACAACTCATATGTGCCTCACTTTCCACACTGGCAAAATAAACCTAGTGTTAACCGACCCCGTGAGCAGTCCTGCACGGTATGATTGGAAAAACACCTAAAATATATATCCCCCATATCCTCAAATTTTACCACTTAGGGATAGAATCATACACTCTTAGAGCTATAATTATTGAGTCCAAATCCTTCATTTTGCAAATGAGGAAACCTAATCTGCTCTCATTTCAGAAGGCTCACCTGAACCATACTTATTGCCAACACTGCCTCCACTTCCTTTTAGCTCCTGCCCTTACTACATTTAAGATACTTTCCAGCCCACTTTGATGCCATGTCCAGTAGTATTTCATTTATTTTCAAGACTTCCTAAATACTTCACCTGTAATGGAGTGGCAATCACTTGATCCCCTCTCCAGACATAGCCAGTGGTTAGGAGTGGAATTCAGACTCTTCCTGAACAAGGAGCAACACCTCCATTACCCTCCGTGTTCTAGACCTGGAGCATCTCCAACATCCAATATTATTTTTTAAGTTCTCTGGTGAAAGAGATTCCATGATTCACTACAGTGTTTAATTATTTCAAGACAAAAGTTCTCACTAAGATTAGGTTGTCTTTCATGCTGCACATTTGTCTAGCCACTGCTAATAGAGCTGCTGGGGGCTTATGTAATTCCTGCACTAACTAGTTGGACACAAAATCAGTATGAATCACTTCTCAATTTAATTTGAAACAAATAGCTCTGTTTTTAGCTTTTGGACTTACTTCACGTCTCCTCTTTGTTTTTCTGTTTGCTGATATTTCTGTCTTCTAACTATATTTAACCCCAAAATATCAAAGTTATAGGAAACCAGTCAGTATGGATGTTGCTAGGGAGCAATCTTTAAAAGGAAGTAGCTTGAAATCTACATCAATGAAATATCACATGTTCTCTGTTTTGTTAACATTCATTTATTTATTCAATTAACATTTATTCAATACCTGATGAGTGTTAGATATCTAGGCACTGTAGTATAAAAGTGAATTAGACATAACCCTTGCCCTGAAAGAGTTTATAGTCTAGTAGGGAAGATAATTTGTTCATAAACATAATACAAAGCAATATATTGTCAACATTTCTGACAGTGGCATAGTATATACAACATGGCAGGGTACACTCCAAACTTGGCAAATTTAAAGCCACTCTCAAGAATCCATCAATCGTAATGTGAAGATATGTTTAATATTAATGTGTATATAGAGCCCATCTCAGATTGCATGCTGTCTTGGAGAGGGGAAGAAATTTTAAAATTCAAAAACTTATGGAAGTAAATGTTGAAAATGGAAAATAAATTAGCATGTACATATAGAATAATTTTACATGTATACACACACACACACCTATTTGTATCTAATGGTAACTATCTCAAGGATGGAGGGGAGGGAAGGGAAAAAAAGAAATTTATATGGCTCTATTATATTTTTAAAAGGAATAGCAAGTTGTACATAATAGGTTTGAAATTTCACGTGCAATCTTTTTATTATGTTGTTATGGAAATGTTTGTTTTATTCCATAACTTTAAATCAATTTTTAAAAATTGTACTGTAGGTACCCAGGCACATACTTGTTTGCATATTGTCTTCCTAACTAAAATATTACCTTGAGGGCAGGGAGCATGTTTTTGCTTTTCTTTGTATTCCCTGCTTATAACACAATGCCTGACACATAGCAAGCCCTTAATAAATGGTTGTTGATTGATTGACTGACTGACTTTAAGGTTTATAAAGTCCTCTCCTGAGAGCAACTCTGTGTGTGTGTGTGTGTGTGTGTGTGTGACAGAGAGAGACAGAGACAGAGAGAGACAGAGACAGAGAGACATGCACAGAGAGACACAGAGAGAGAGAGATCATTGGGGTGGTGGTATTTATCTAAGTCTGAAAGAGTGGGGAAAGTTTCAACATGTGGAGATGGTGGCAACACACCTCAGTTCAAGAGAATGGAGAGGACAAGGGAAAGAGATGGAGGTTGAGGCACAGGAGATGTTCGGGCAATAATGACTATTCTAAGGTTATTGGAGCACAGAGCACCTAAGGGGAATCAATTAGAGTTGAGGCTGGAAAGTTAAGTTGGAACCAAATTGTGAAGGAGCTTGAATGCGAGGCAGCTAATAATGATGATAGTGGTGGTGATGATGATGATGATAAATACTTATAGGTATTTTAAGATTTACAAAACACTTTATACACATGATTTCATGTGGATATCATCATTATTTTACAGAGGAGAAAATTGAGGTTTATGGAGTTAAGTGACTTCCTTATATTCACACGGTTAAACAAATGATAGAGACATAGTTTGAATGCAGATCTTGCTGAGTCCAAGTCCAACACACTTCCCATTGTGCCTTTCCAAAGCTAAAGAATTTAATATTCCCTGATAGAATGTAACTCTTTGCATGTAGGGACTGTTTCTATTTTGTCCTGGACAGTGTCCGACATGCACTAGGTACTCAATAAATGTTTGTTGATTGATTGTTTTGAGTGACTTTATTCAGTAGGTAATCAATAACCATTGAAAATTTGAGGGGGAAGGGAGATGAGTGGCATTATGTATTATGGGTCCCTGCAACAATAACTTATGAATCCAATAGTTCAGGCTACCAATATAAAGTGTGATTCCTCTGTGATTTAGCAGAATGTTTTTGAGAGTTAATGTGGCACATATGTATGAGTATGTACATGTATATGTATATAGTATGTGTATATGTATACATATATATCACCTTGTGGCCAAACTAATGAAACTCTCCAAATTTAGGTAGGTGGGTCCTCCAATGACAGGCTTATAGTTTAGCACTGGACCTACACCGCATCCAGAGCTGTGTTTAGGAATATTGCTCTGGCAGCTGTGTGAAGGATAGATTGGTGATGAATAGGATTGGGGAGTAAGGAGACCAGTTAAGAATCTATTGGAATAGATCAGGTGAAAGGTTATGAGTATTTGAACTAGGATGGTGGCAGTTAAGATGCAAAGCAAGGGATGGGAATGAAAGTTATTATCAACCATTGGTAACTGGTACTAAAACAAATAATGGTTATTGAGTGGAGGGAGGGAGTGGGAGAAGTAAAAATTACTAAAGTTTTGAGCCTGGGGGAATAGAAAGAGGGTGGTGCTATTGACAGAAATAGAGAAGTCGGGAGGGAGAATTGGTCATCTCTGCACACACATCTCAGTAAACCAACAGCCTACACAAACTTTACCATCCTGGGAAGAATACTGGGAAATAACTTATTTCCAGGCTATCGAATTTTCAACAACTTGTCAGTATCAGGGCAGTAATTCATAAAGCTTATGACAATGAAAACACAAGTGCCAGGGGTCATATTTTCAATGTTTATTAAAATTCTTTCTTCTGCATGACTGGATTTCTTTTAGATCAAGCCCAATTTCTTTCAGACAATTGCCAGTGCACCAATGCAAGTGGGTATTGTGCTCTGAAGCTCATGACCATGGTTATTCAGCAACTAGTTTAAAAATAATACTACATTACATTAGTATTGTGCTTTACAAAGTACATTTACATTTATCATCTTTCCCATGCATTTGATTCTCATAATAACCCTATGAGTTAGACAGGTTAGGAAATATTATCCTAACTTTTATTTTATTTTATTTTTTGCTTTTTGGAGGGGGGAAGGCTGGGCAATTGGGGTTAAGTGACTTGCCCAACATCACACAGCTAGTAAGTGTTAAGTGTCTGAACTCAGGTCCTCCTGACTCCAGGGTCGGTGCTCTATTCACTGTGCCACCTAGCCGCCTCAAAATTCCTAATTTTTTTTTTACAAATAAATAAACTGAGCCCTAGGAAGGTTAAGTAATTTCTTATATACAGTGAACATAACATTGAGAGAGCAGTCAGGAACAGAATCTGGGTCATCTGACTGTCTAGTCCAGATGAGTTGAATGAGACTTATCCTTGCCTAGTCCCAGAGCTCAAAGTCCCCATTGTTTCCTAGGAAGCAGACAGGCTGAATTAAGTGGGATGAAACTTCATTAGCTAACTGGCATGGGGAAGAGCATTAGACCTTAGGCCTGGGTTCAAATTTAGCTTCAAACACCTTACTAACTGTGTGACCCTGAGCAAGTCATTGAACTTCTGTCTCAGTTTCTCGATCTGTAAAATATGGATGATAATGGCACCAGCTTCCTAGGACTGGTATGGGGAGAGATGAGATACTATTTGCGAAGTATTTTGTAAACCTTAAAGTGCTAAGCTAGCTATCATGATCTTCCTTGTTCTACTGTGAGATCAATTGTTTTTATTAACATCAGTAATGTAATACTGTTGAGTGCAAAGTGCATTTAAAAATCATTAAAACTGACATTTGTATAGCATTTTAAAGTTCTTAAAGTGCTTTACACATATTATCTGATTTGAGCATTACAAAATCCTGTAAATAAGGTACTACAGATATCGTTATCCCAATTTCACAGATGAAACTATGGCTCAGAGAGGCTAAGTGGGTTTGACTTTGATTCCTAGGAATATGCTAGAGCAGATAATTAAAGACATGACTGGTAAAAAAAAATCTAGAAAAGAGCATAGTGATTACAAAGAGCTAGCATAGATAGTATGTTTAGCAAATTGGCAGTGGACACATAGCTGAAATCTTGATAGGAGAGAGCCCTGGAACAAATTAATAAGATGAAATTCAGCATTGATAACCGTAAAGTCTTATACTAACAATGCAAAAATCAACTTCACAACACAAGGTGGAAAAGGCATAATTAGACAGCAGTTCTGAAAAAGATATAGGGGTTTAGTAGACCACCAGCTCAATATGAATTAGAAGTGTGATGTGGCAACCATAAAAGTGGATTACATATTGGGCTTCATTAAGAGAGGTGTAGCATTCAAGGGAATGCAGTGGTGCTAGTCTCACTGTACTCTGCCCTAGTTAGACTTCATCTGGACTATTACATTCAGTTCTGAGAACCACAGTTTGAGAAGGGCAATGATAAGCTAGAAAATATGCCGAAGAGAACAGTCAGAATGATAAAGGGCCTTGTAGCTCATGTCCTGTGAGGACTGTTGGAGGAACAGAATATGTCTAGCCTGGAGAAGAAGAGACCTGGGTGGGACATGACAGAGGTTTCTGTAGGTCTGTTATGTTGCTCTGTTTGGCCCTAGAGGACAAAATCAAGAGCAATGATATAGCTGCAAAGGGGCAAATTTAGGAGATTTTAGTAGATGTCAGGAAAAAAAATATATGAACTATTAGACCTACCCAGAAGAAATGGAATAGGCTGCTTTATGCAGTGTTGGTTTCAATCAGAGACTCGATGATCAATTTTCAGGTATGTTATAGCTTCTTTTCAAGCCTAGGGTGACCTAGATGGCCACTGAGAACCCCTCCAACCCTCAAATTCTGTGTTTCTGTAACTAGTCAATGATCACAGAACTAATAACTACCAAAGGTAGAATTTGAAACCAGTTCTCCTGGATATTCCTCTTCCTTCTCTTCCTGTACTCCAATTTCATTTTGAATTCATAGACTGAATATCAAACACTTCAAACCATCAGCCGACGAAGTTCAACTATTGTTAATATTCATAAGACTCTTAAGTTAGATATGGTTTTAAATTGGGCTTTTGAGCAATAGTCATAGGAGTCAGTTCTCTCTCTTTTGATCATGTCGTTTGGAGGTTTTTCCTTGGTTCCTTTGAAAACAACACCTCATGTGGCAGCCCATTCCATTTTTTTTTTTTTTGGCAGGGAGGGGGCTCTAATTGTTATAAGTTTTTCTAACATCCCCTAAATTTTCCCTTTTGCAATTTTTGTTCAGATACCCTTTTCATTCTCTCCCTTCCCAGTATCAACCACTTCTCTTTTCCTTTCCCTGGCCAAATACCTAACTTCCCCGCCTCCCCACAAAAAGGGTTGGGTCCTGCAAAGTGATGTTCTTCAGACTTACTAGGGAGGGACATCCACACAAACAAACTCATAGTCAAATTAAATTATGTATAAATACAACCATCAATTAGATGTAACACCAGAGGCATCCTTCTCTTACATGTGGATCTCTACACTAAGTTCAAGAATCATATACATTCAAAAACTCATGATTCATAAACCTCTATCGTGTTTATTTCTACTCCTCAACCAGAGAATACCATTTAAAACAGCCATTTACTGAAATAGCATAGAAATGAAAGTAGCCTAGAGCATAAACCCAGGGCATAGCCTTCTAAAAATATATAAACTGTTTAGTAAGAATGTTAGACATGTCTAGGAAAGGGAAGTGGGGAAGCACTGAAGACACTTGGCCAAGGTATGCATGTTGAGGGACAACTCGTACCCTTAGTGTCACAGGGTCATTGATGACTCCTGATGATGTCACCGAGTTGCTTTTATTGGATATACTGACAGCTGGACTTGGCTGTTGGTGGGTGCTGCCACTGGTCTTATGGGTTGCTGATCCATAATTTGCTGGACATATGGTGACTATGTGGAAGTGCACCACTGGTCTCCTACTCACTGAGCTACTTTCTACTCTCAACTTCTAAATTTTATCTCTTTGGAATACCTTTTGACCATCTTTGCTCATACCTGTCAGGGTATAGTGACTAGAAACTCTCTTCCTCGTAAAAGCTGTCTGACAGTATTTCAATTTCAGTCAAGGATAAGGGTCAAAATCCAAGTAGAGTATCCTCAGTCTGAGGTTGATAGGAGGAACCTTAAATTGCTACCAAAGCCTTCCTTTATAGAGAAGTATACCCTTTGTCTACAAGTACCAAAGGGCACAATGGACTGCATTTACACTCTGAGCACTCTACATCT
>CM053585.1:125416821-125453143 GCA_028646515.1 Pseudochirops corinnae | reverse complement strand
GGAGGTGGGCGCAAAACCTCTGCCTTTTGCTTTTCTGCTCTGGAGGCCTTTCTGCTGGACTGCTTATCTCCCCCTTTCGCAATCCCCACTCACAGCTGGTGCTAATCCGCTCACCTGAGAGGCTCCTCCACCGCCCCCGGGGCACAGCCATGGCTTCAGGCCAGGCTGGCTTCGGTTCGCAGTGCTGATATGGTTCCTCGTAGCTGAGCTGACTTTAGTGGGAAGTATCTTTGTGTGCGTTTTGGAGTTCTAGGATTGGTTTAGAGTCCTATTTTATGGGTATTTTGGGGTGGCTATGTGAGAGCTGCGATATGTTGCTGCTGCTACGCCGCCATCTTGGCTCCACCCCCCAAGAATTTCAATTTCAAGATTAGAGGCTTAATGTGTCCTGATTTTAGCTCACAATCTGGGTTATGGTCCTGGAGGTGCCTTTATGACATTAACATGTGTTTACATATATGAAAAGCTTAGACTGGTTAAACGTTAGGGGGAAATATACTGGTACAAACATTGCTTTTGCAAGTAGCTGTTCTATTTATTTTTATGAGTGGAATTCTAACGTCCTTTCATTGTCTCCAGCATAGGACAGCCATTTCCACTGGCTAGCATTCTGTTCTGTGATGACATGTGGCTAATAATTCAGCCCTTTCCCCCTCTCTCTCTCCTTATGAATGATATTTAGAGATTTAGAATTGGCTTTGGTTACACCTATCCAAACAGTTATCTTCTTGGGTGTGGATTAAATGTAGATCTGGATGTTGAAGGAAATTTACATAAGTGCTGTTTGTGAAAGCAGAAGGCTCAGCCTTATATTATCAGCAGAACATTTAAATCTTAATGACTGGCATTGTTGTCTAAAAGACGGTGTTTTTCCTGCTGAGAAACTGCATTAGATTCAAGAAACAGAGCTCATTTCCATTCACTCAGCAGTCTCTCTAGAAATGACATGCAGTGCTTGAAACTGTTTATTTCCAAATTCAGGCCTCCCCCGCATCAGTCATCAGCTTCAATTACCAGTTTTCCGGAGCCAAGCCATCAGGCAGTCTGACACCAGGGTCCAACCTAATTCCCACCTTCTCCAAAGTCAAGAGCATAATGTGCAGATGAAAAGGTGGAAAATAGCCTGGACTTCATTAGCATGCAGAGCCTGGTTGTTCATTTGCTTGCCGCGAATGAAAGTTCTGACACTTGGTGCTTTCTGCAAAATGAGAAAAGTCCTCTTCAGAGTATATGATGTCCTTACTGGCAAGGAAAGGTCATCAAAAAGGCAGACACTGACCTTGCTCCCTGTTCTTCATGACTAGTTTATTGATTCCAGGAACACCTCATTACATGCTGGATCAACATATTATTGCCATGTGCAGTGACTGAATTGTTTACAAGTGTCTTTATCACCCGCAAAAGCCTTCCAGATGATGCACGACTACACTCATTTGGATGTGACCTGCCAATTATATGTTATCCGATATGTTGCTGTATGTCTTGATCCCTGACCAGGTCTGCTGCCCTGCATCAGCACAGTCCCATTTACTACTTCTTTCTAACCGCTCTTTGGGAAAGTATCCATTAGCCTGTCACTGTGTAAATTTGTTGTTTTTTTTTTTTTGTTTGGGTTTTTTTTTTTTTTTTACCTTCACTACAGGAAATCTGAGTGTTATTGCTTCATCGTTTGCTATGCATTAGGTTCATAATCAGCTGGGGGAAGAGAAATTCTCTCTCTCTCTCTCTCTCTCTCTCTCTCACTCTCTCTCCCTCTCTCTCTCTCTTTTATGGCACCACTGGATAACCCACACAATTTGCAATCAGTATGCATGGCGAGAGAATAATGTGGCTTCTTACAAAGCTTGCTTTGCCTACATATAGGCCCTACGAGAGACCTGTCATATTTTATTTGGGCACAACCACTGCAAGCCACTGCACAGCTACCATTTTAATCTTTCATTACAGACACTTCTATGGCTCAATAAAAGAAAGAGTGGAATAGCAACTCGATTAAAAAGTCAGTAAAGAGAGATTGGGCCACAAAAGAAAAGGGGTTATCAACACAGACGGCACCAGACTTGCAACCTGGACACACTCTCTCTATTGTAGCTTCCACAACTTCATTTGCATTTCCCTTCTCTGGTTATTGGACTGGATAACAATAGTGACAAGTCAACAAATTGTATCTAATTCCCAGAATACTGTTTAGGGAAGCTATAATCTGTTGATCAAACTATTTGTGTCATTTCTGCCCTTGCGTTTGATGGTAACATCATTTATATTTCTTCTTACCATTCCCAAAAAACTCTTTTGGAAAGGGAAGTTAGCCATATTAAATTTGAGTTAAACAAAAGCAAAAAGTAATATTAAAAACAAAGACTGTTTTATCTGTTTACATGCAATAAGAGAGAGAATTGAAACAATGGCAAGGATGAGCCCTTAGAAATTTGATTTCTGCAAATGTATTCTTGCAACAGCTTTCTTTATCACTGAATTTGTTTGGTTTCTTCCTTTGCATTTGATACATTTGTTTCTGGTGTGGTTCTTTTCACTTTCCAAAGGGAGTATATACTGCTATTTCTTTGTTTCCCTTCACTTCCAATTGATGCTCCCTTTCTGAAATCTGAATAACTATAGAGGATACAAGTAAGGAGAGAGTTATCATTTTGGCACTTTTAAAATACAAGGAAAGTAGCTCTGTTAAAGAGTCAGTGAGATCTTTGCCCTATTGCATGTTAAAGGACAGTAAGAATTCTGCAATGACATCAAACCAAAAGGAGGTATTGGAATATAATGACTTGAACTTTAGAAAATATTTTGGAAGGAGAGACTTGGAAGAAAAAGAAGTGGTTGAAAGAAAGAATACTAGTGTAGAAAATTAGAACTGAAGCAATCTGCTACATGATCTAGCCCACTACCCTCAATTTATAGATGAGGAAGCTGAGGCTCAAAGAAAGTGAAGATTTACCCAAGACCACCAAAAAGTTAATGACAGTGCCAAGATTTTGGACTCTGGCTCAGGATTTTTTTCCCCCTATAATCACTCTTGTTTCAGGGATCATATATGATCATAGATTTTGAGCTGAAATGTCATTTAATCCAGTCTCTTCATTTGAAAGAGATGCTAGGGTGGCTAGGTGGTACAGGAAATACAATACCAGCCCTGGAGTCAGAAGGACCAGAGTTCAAATCTGCCATCAGACACTTAACACTTAGTAGCTGTGTGATCTTGGGCAGGTCACTTAACCCCAATTGCCCTGCCTTTTCCCCTCAAAAAAAAAAAAAAGCAAAAAAAAAAAAAGATGAGGTGGCAGATGTAAGTGGCAGATGTAAGATTTGAATCTTGGTCACCTGATTCTAAAATGTCAATATTTCATCACATGATAAGTTAGAGTTAGATCTATGGGAAAAGTCTTTACAATTTAGATCTGTATTTGGTATGGCCAGTATGTTTAAAAGAATTGCCTCACTTCATTACTTTTCAAAACTGGAAATTCTCTAAAATGAAGTTATGGGTCATTGTCTACTCTTAAAGTTTTAAGGGTTTATGACCAGCTTGGTAGCAGAATTTCCTCAGTCTTTGAAAAGCTACACATAAATACATAGACCTAACATTGATGCACTATTAGCGGACCTGTTAAGTAGTCCAGTTGTTCTGGAAAATAACTTAGAACTATACCCCAAAAGTTGTTAAACTGTCCCAGCAATACCAGACTAGGTCTATACTCCATGGAGATCAAAGAAAAATAAAAAGTTCCTATATGTACAAAGATACTTATAGCATTTCTTTTTTAGGGTGGCAAAGAATCTAAGGGGTCTTCATCAATTAGGGCATGGCTAAACAAATTATGGTATGTCAGTATAATGAAATACTATTATTCCATTAAGAAATTATGCAACTACATGAACTAATACAGAGTAAAGTAATCAGAGTCAAGGAAACAATATACACAATGACTACCACAATGTAAATGGAAAGAACAACCACATATCAAAACAATCAAAAGTAGATGTTACAAAATTATAAGGAACAAGCATGGATCAAAAGAAGAGATAGGAGAGGTTCCCAAACCATGCCTTGAGGAGGTGATAAGTCTGAATTTGTTGCATATTGCTCATGTTTTTGAACTTTTTCAATATTATTGATTGGTTTTGCTGATTCCTCACCCTTTTTTTTATCTTAAAAAATATGTATAGGGGATGGCTTTGTGGGATGAGGTGGGGGGAAAGATATTAGGGGAAACTGTAAAGACGTTAAAAAAAGAAATCAATAAAAACTTATATTAAAAAGGAAATTATTAAAGAAAGAATTCAGAGAAAACTGAAAAGATTTATTTGGACTGATACAAAGAGAAGTGAGCAGAATCAGGAGCACAAATTTATACTACAACAGTTATGTTGCAAAATAAAAACAATTTTAAGAGAATTAAGAATTCTGACCAATGAAATGATCAATCATGATTCCAGAGGAACAATGATGAAGCATACCTTCAGAGATAACAGACTAATATGCAGAATGAGACATACATTTTTAGATGTGACCAATGTGAGAATATGTTTTTCTTGACTATGGGTATTTGTTACAATTTTTTCTCTTCCCTCAACCCAAAGGGGCAATACAGATATAAGAGGCAGAAAAAAAAAATAGATGCTTGATTATTGAAAATTTTTCAATTTATTTTTAAAAAAGAAATATCTAGGTCTAGGGTATTGACTTGATCCATTCAATTCAACAAGCATTTATTATATATCTACTATGTGCAAAGTACTATGTAAAGTGCTGGGGATAGAAAGACAAAATAAGTAGTTCTTGCCTCAGGAAGCTTACATTCTACTGGAGAGGAGGAAGGGTGGTAGAAAGTAAATTGTATACAGCTAAGTAAATGCAAAGTAATTGGGAAGGTGGGGAGGAAGAAAGGAAATACAACAAGTAGAATATAAGAAAAGACCTTGTGTTGTAAATAGCACCTAAATCCAGTTATTTTATGTCTAGACAAGATCATGCAAAAGAACTGAATCTGAGTGGATGAGGGATTCATCTTTTTTTTGTCGCTGAGTAGTCTATAAAATGACCTGTGATTATATATCACCTTTTTCAGCTATAAATGAATATCTGTATTGTTTACGGTACTGATCTCATTTTTATACTATAAAACTCCCAAATTTGGAAGATATCATCAATTAAAGGCCTTCCAATAGTAGTGGATAATCCTTCAAATAATAATTTGAAGTAGTAGATAATCCTTCAAATAATACAATTATCCATAATAATCCTTCAAAAGTGGTATATATAAGTATTTTCTGAGGGTTAATGAAACATTTTTTTAAAATGTGTTTGTGCAAAAATTGTTCCAAATCACTAATGTTAACAGAAAGGTAACTGAAACAACTCTGAGGCTTCATTTCACAACCAGTAAACTATCAAAGATGACAAAAGGTGGAAATTGTTAATATTTAAGGGGTTACAAAAAGATAGACACACTAAGTATGAATTGGACCAACCACTCTATAAAGCAATTTGAAATTGTGCTTCAAAAAAAAGTTTCTAGAATGTTCATATATGTTGACCCCAAAAATCCACTTCTCACATATCCTTAAGGAAGCCAAAGAGAAAAAGAAAGGTCACATAGTCACCAATATATCCATAACAGGACTTTTTTTTAGAGAGTAGCAAAAAACTGAAAACAAGAAAGGTACTCATTGATTGGAAATGGCTAAACAAACTGTCATTTATGAATATAATGGAATACTATTGTGCTGCAAGACATAAAGAATATGAAGGATTCAGAGAAGCAAGAGAAGACATTAACTGATGCAGAGTGAAAAGCTGAATCAGGAAAATAATATGCCCAATGACTATAACAATGTAAATAGAATGAAAAAAGAGGGGAAGAGTTTTTAAAAATGCAACCTCCCTCCTTTTCCCATGATAGATGTGCAATATTGTATGTAGACCCAGTTGATAGATTGCTTGGTTTTGCTGAGCTGATTTTTTTCCCTTCCTTTTTAATTCTTTGTTAAGTGATATTTTCCTAGAGAGAAGAGAGGCGATGAATCTATCAAGAAATAAAGGTGATACAAAAATAAAATATTTAAATAAAAATAAAATGTAAAAAGGAAAAAGAAATAATAAGTGCATAGGGCTATGGGCAGTAATTTCTTAATGCAAAAATTATTTCTGCTCTGTCAAAAGTTTTGCTTTCAAAAATTTTGTTTCTACTGTACTAGAAATATTTTTTTTTTTTAAATCATTCATTGACTTTGAATCATGTACCTTTTGCTTATCCCTCCTGATTTTTCCTCAAAGGAGGAATAAGAACAAAATGGGTATGCAGAGTCAGAAAGTGAGATGATGTAGTAAAATTATCAAAAGATTACTAACAAGAGATTTATTTATCACTAGCACTTTAAAGGGCAGCCAGGGGGTGCAGTGGATAGAGTGTTGGGCCTGGAGTCAGGAAAACTCATCTTTCATAGTTCAAATCTGGCTTCAGACACTTACCAGTGTTGTAACCCTGTTTGCCTCAGTTCTTCATCAGTAAAATGAGCTGGAGGAGGAAATGGCAAACCACTCCAGTAACTGCCAGGAAAACCTCAAATGGGATCATTAAGAGTTGAACACAATTTAGTGACTGAAATGACTACAATCCCCTGGCAAGTTCTTATTTTTGAGGTAGGCAAAAGTATCCCTTCTTTGGTTGAATCTGTAAAGGACTGCGTCCCAACGTAATGAAAACTGTATGAGTACATAATAGATCCAATCTGTCTGTCTCTGTCTCTCCCCAATTATTACTGTGCTATAAAAAATTAATAATAACAATTAACATGTATAAAGTTCCCTAATTTTGCAAAACACTTTACACATATTATCTCATTTTGAACCTCCTAACAACTTGGTGAGGTAGGTGTATTCTATTATTTCCACTAACTGGGGGAAATTAAGTGACCTGCCCAGAGTCACACATCTAGTAAGTATCTGAGACCAGATTTGGACTCAAGTCTTCCTAACTCTAGGTTTGCCACTCTATTTACTGTGTGCCATCTAGCTGCCTATGAAGATCATAAATAATACAGAGAAGCATCCTAAGATTTATGTTAATTGATTCAGAGTGGAGTAAGCAAACCAGGAAAATATAGACAATGGCTATAATATTGTAAGTGGAAAGAATCTCAACAATAAAAAACTGAAATTTAATACTTGGAAATTGTAATTTTCAAACCTAGTACCAAAGAAGAAACACCTCTCTTCTTTGAAAAGGTGGGAGACTACAGGTGTGGAACACTGCAGATAAAGGCAAGCTTTTTTTTTTTTTTTGATGTGTTGGTTAGTTTTACTGAACTGTTTCCCCCCTTCTCTTTTATTCTTTATCATAAGAGACAGTTCTGGGAAGGAGACATTGGAGAGTGTAGGTGATATAAAAGAAAAAAAAAACAAAATTGCATTTAAAAATTAATAAGCAAAATTTCTAAACCATAACACTAGGTCCCTTCTACTCAAAACTTAGCCCATAGATTTATCTGTACTGGCCATACTATCAGCACAGTGGTGATATAAGATTATAAGATTTAGAGTTTAAAATTATCTTATGGTATCCTGATAAATGTTTAACAATCAGCTCTGGCAGAAGCAAAATGCACACACAATACATTTTAAAGTTTCATTCACATTATTAACATTTTCCCCATCACTTTCTTAATTTTAAACAATCAACAAAACAATAAATCAAGCCTCAAGTGTAGCCTTTGCTAATTTCTGAAGTGTAAATCTGAAAATGTGACAGTCACTTCTGGTAAACTAATTCTGACTGGCTTTAGCACAATCCTGATCTTAGAGTTCATCTCCTTCATTTACAGATTTGTAAACTACATCCTGGAGAAGTAAAATAACTTGCTTAAGATCACACATATAGTACATATGCAATAAATATTTATAGTGTTCATTATAACACCACTAGATGACTTGAAAGACACATTTGTATTTATTGCATTTTACAAAACCTTTACAAATGTTGTCTCATTTAATTTTCATCATAGCCCTTTGAGGTAGGCAATAAAAATATTGTCGCATGAATTAGCAAATAAGTAAACTGAGGCCCAGAGAAGTGAAATAATTTGCTCTAAGTGCCACAGTTAATAAGTTGGGCATGGAGTGGGCAGGGTTGTGGGAAGTGGGGAAGGAAACAAGATCTTTGATTTCAAAGTGCAATACTCTTTCTACAATAACATTGCCTCCCAGGGAAATCAAACAGATAGACCCTTGTCTTCAAAATAAATGATAGAGGGCCAACATAAATTGTCAGTTTACTGACAACTGCTACTTACTACCTGTGTGTGACTTTGGGCAAAGATAAATTTTCTGGGTCATTTCCTCATTTGTAAAATAAGGGGATTGAACTAGACAACCTTTAAGGTCCTTTTCAAATATATGATCCTATGCTCCAAGTGGTATAGATGTTAAGAAATACCACCGGAGCTCCAAGGAGGCACAGTTCTTTGGACAAAGTAGACATTTAATAACTATCTGATGAATGAATGAATGAATGGATGAATGAATGAAGGAGGCACTAGTTATCATCATCTGGAAACTGATATTATCAGGGGAGACTCTTGGTATTTGTCCACTTCACACTCCTCATCCCACTTATTCAATCAGTTGCCAAATTTTGTCATTTCTACCCACACAAAATCTCTCATCTCTGATCCTTTCTCTGCATTCACAGAGGAGCCACCTAAGTTGAAGCCCTCACTACCTCTGCCTAATGTATTGTAATAGCTTCCTAATCAGACTCCCTACCTCAAGTCTCTATTCCTACAATCCTCTACACACCTGTCTGGGTGATTTTCCTAATGTGCAGTTAAGATCATATCACTCCCCTATTAAACAAACTCCAGTAGCTCACTATCACTTCTAGAATGACAGATAAATTCCTCAGTTTCACATTTCTAGTCCCTCACTTCCTGCCATCACATACCCTATAGTATGGCCAGACTGGTTTTATATTTCTGTTTGAAATAATTAAATCTGATTTAATCAATCAATCATTCAATAAATATTTATTAAGTACCTACTATATTCCAGGCACTGTTCTAAGCACTGGGCTCTATCATAATTGATGTGTTGATGGAGGTCCACCCCTCTCTATTTGAACACAGAAAGCCAGAACTTCTCAGCTGAATCAATCAAAGATGTGAACAAGGCCAAAAGTCTCTATTAATCAAATAAAGGTATAACCTAAGTACAAAAAACTTAGTTCAGGTGTGGGGTCACATGTGGCCTCAGGGCAGGTTCCCCACCCTGACCTAGTTAGTGAAGTTGGGAGGGAGTAAGAGTGCTTTATACTATTGTATAAAATGAGATGGTGTTACACAGTAAGTATATTAGGATTGATTGAAGAGCAGCCAGGTAGTTTAGAATCAAGCATTCTAGTGGTGGGATAGTCTAGTGGTACAATTACTTCAGTCAAGTCCCTGAGAGAGAATAGCTTTTCTGTTGGTTAGGGATGGTGGGGAGGGAGAGAGGATAAGGTAAAGAGAAGGGAAAGAAAAAACATGTCTCTTCTCACCCAAGGAAGACCTTATAAACTCCAAAACATCAAAAGGTTTGAATACTTGGGACTTCCCATTTGTTACGGCAAGAGTATCCCCTGATGCTGACAGTAGCATCTGTATCAGGAGCTGAAAGACACATTGAAGACAAACTAAATGGCTGAGGAAAGGCAGCTTCAGGATTTCTTTTTTTCAATTTAGAAATCATTTAGCGACTGTAGTGTTTTGTGAACTGAGGCCCGGGGTTAAGACTGAATACAACAACGGGTCATTGATGATAATTTATACTTATACATCGCTTGACAACATGCATACATACATACATACATACATACATATGTGTATATATATATATATATATATATATATACACACACAACTCTGCCTCTAGGTGACTAGTGAACTAAACCACTATAACTCTCTGTGTATCTATTTCCTAAACTACAAATTGGGACTGATAACAGTGCCTGGCATATAGTGGGCACTTAATAAATGTTTATTCATTGCTTAATATTTGCCCTAGAATAGATTGTCATAGGACTGTTGTAGATAGATTATGATAACAGATGTAAAAAATGTCTTCTGAAAGCACTATAACAAATGTGGAAGCATATTAAGAGCCTCCTTTTCTGTTTCTCTGGTTCAAAAACGCTTTCCAGACTTGCCTTCTTAGAAAAGACGGAGGACAAAATGACCTTTCTTATGGAAGTGGATTAAGGGTGGAAACCAAATTTTAAACAAAGAATACTTCTTGTCTTGTAAAGATTTTTTCATTCCCTGAAGATGGATCAATGACCAGCTCTCAGTAGCCACCCCCTCCCCAGCCCCAAGAGAAGTGTCTTCTTCCCTTACTCAGGAAAGATTGTGATACCTGGGAGGGGACCCTTTCAGTCTTTGAGGGGAGTGGTCAAGGAAGGAGTGGAATACAGTAGTTCTAACTGGGGAAGAGAAGGGATTAAGCACTTATATAACTCCTACCTTATACCTGGCACTATTAAGCATTTTGTTTTGTTTACAAATATTACCTCATTTGATCCTCACAGTAACCCAGTGAGATGAGTGCTATTATTATTCCCATTTTACCAGGTGAAGAAACTGAGGCAAACAGAAGTTAAGTGACTGTCCCACAGCTTAGTGTCTGAAGTCAGAATTGATCCTGATTCCAGGTCCAGCACTATGCACTGAACCAACAGATCCCTCTAGAATCTAGATGAAGATTAAGTAACTATTGTTAACAGACTCTTCTGAAATGTTAACCCAAAAATGTATTTCAAACTATTTTTGGCATTTTCCTTGTTCAATATTCTTACAAATTTACTTTAAGTAATCTTAGGGGAGAGATATTTCTGAGGGCATGGGGTAGGGGCTGGGGGGAGAAATGAGGCCAATGTGAACAATTTTTTCTCTAAACTAGAAATTATTAAGTATCAGATAAATGTTAACTTGAATAAAATTGTTTCTGCCATACGTGTAACACATAAATGGAGTACGTTTATATTTTTTCTTAAACATGACTGACACTGTTGGTGCTATTATGAATATTATTAACAATATGAACATCATATTTATAGAGTACTTCAAGTTTGCAAACTTTATATCCTTTGAACTTCACAACAACCATAGGGACTACAGGTATTATTTCAAAATCAGACTGGATATAAGCCATAAGAGTAGGGCCAAAATCACCTCATCTCATTTAACCCCATACATTTTTCTAGTGAGAACATAATTGTTCAGTCTATGAAAAAGGCCTGGACACATCTGTTCAGATTGGCTGAGGGACTTGATACGGCCCTCTAGGGATGTCAGACCTTAACCTCAGTTACTCTCCATCCTTGATTGGATGAACTCTGAAGGATCTAAAGAACTCTCAGCATCCCTTCTTCCCATCAACACCCTAATAGGCATCTGTGGAACAACTGGTGGCAGCATCTACATCAGGAATCAAGAACAGAGTAGAAATGATGAGAGAAGACAGATTCAAGCCTCCACAAGAAGCCCAGAAGAAAAAACTATACTGTACCTAAGGGGAAACACCTTATGGACTCCAGAAAAGGGACTTGCAGAAACTTTAAGTTTTCTAACATGGGGTCACCTATGTTCTTGAAGCTGAAGCCCACTTCTCCATGGACTTGTGGGAATTGGATCACAGGTTTTTAAAGAAATATTTTGTATCAACTGCTCTTCATCACCCCAGCAAGTAACCCCTTTCTGAAAACTCATTGAGTCTGGCTGACTGATAGCAACTAATAATCATAGAGGGAAGCACACTGGGGGGTGCTTGTGAGCCACATAGCATTTGAAACCATACTCCCCTACCTTTTAGGACTAACTCTATAGCACTGAGAGTATAGTAACCATGCTATGGGGACATGACTCATCAATATACATGTGTCTTGGAACAATCACTCCAGAGTTTGCATCCACCCCACAAACACAGAAAAACTTAGGAGATACAAAAGAGAGTGAGAAAAAAAAAATCTGAAAACTGAAAGGCCAGGGGACCTGGATTGGTCTAAATTTAGATATGATATCTTTAGATTTAGAGGATAGTGGTGTGATTATGGTTATCTCCCCACTAGGTATCTAAATATGGCTTAGTGGGAAAGGTAGTACAGATCACAGATGGCTAATGAGTTTGCTCTAAGGCTATGGCTATAAAGGATTGCTAGATTAAGCACATTGATCAGAGTAACCAATTGTTTTGGTGCTGTGCAGACAAAACTTTAATTTCTCAAATTCTTCTCTTTTAAGCTAAGTGGGAAGAGAAAGAAAAGACAAAGTGTAAATACTAGCCATGTGACTATAGGCAAAAACTCAAATCTCTCTAAACCTCATTTTACTCATCTGTACAATGGGGATAATAATGCTAGCACATCAACCTCTGAGGAATAGTGCTAGTGAATTATGAAGTATTATATAAATGAGAACTATCATCAACAAACAAAGTTCCATCTTTTTAATTCTATATTCTTCCAATGTTATAAAACTACAAGATATGGAATATCACTGGTAATAACTCTGAAGAAGTAGAACTTAAAATCACTCAAAAGGTAACAGAGATGTAAGGAAGTCATGATCAGAGTGTAACACATTATCACAATGATTATATAGGAAAATCAGTGTAAAAGATATCACTAAAGAAATGTATGAACAAAAAAGAAGATAGGCTAATTGTGTGACAAAAGTGAGTTGATAACCATTGGATGATCTGTGCCCTGTTGGTTGCCTCATAGCATAAAGAGAAATCCAGCAAAGTGGCCACATTAAATGATAAACTTATGGGAGGACTTAGACAAGAGTTGGATAGGATAGACAGGAAGGTAGGAGTTTTGAGTTAGGTAGTATAGTGCTTATAACACTGGAGTTGAAGTTAAGAAGACCTGAGTTCAAATCCCATCTCTGACAATTATTAGCTATGTGACCCTGAGCAAATCATCCAGTTTCATCATCTGTAAAATGGGGATAACAATGAAGTGGCAGCTAGGTGGCACAGTAGATAGAGTGCCAGGTCTGAACTCAGGAAGACTCATCTTCCTGAGTTCAGATCTGGATTCAGACACTATTAGTTATGTGACCCTGAGCCAGTCACTTAACCCTGTTTGTCTCAGTTCTTCATCTGTAAAATGAACTGGAGAAGGAAATGGCAAAGTACTACCAGTATCTCTGCCAGCAAAACCTCACATGGGGTCACAAAGAGTGAACACTAAGTGACTGAATGACAGTAAATAGTATGGCATCTACCTAATAGAGTTATTATGAGGATCAAATGAGATAACATGCATAGCACTTTTCAACCTTAAAGTACTATATAAATGCTATCAGTGATGATGATGATGATGATGATGATGATTGGTGGAAATATTTGCATTGATGAGATTGTAGAATGCAGAATATATTAATGTATACTAAATATGTATTAATGTATATTAATATATATTAATATAATAATCAATTATGATCTTTATTGGTGCTGCTGTTTGTACTACTAATGCCATGGGGAGATGATACTGATGTCTTTGTTGAAAGTCAGAGAAATGTTAGTATATTTTATCAAGATTTACTCATTAGCCCCAGGCACTGTGCTAGGGATACAAATATAAAGTGAGAGGGAAGAGTCAAGAATGAGGTTAAAGTTGTGAACCTGAAGGAAAAAGGTGTCACCTTTTGAAAGCACCTGAACACAAGGACAGAAGTTCCAAAGATGGTGGGTACAGGAGGAAAGATACTAAGTTCTGATTAGATGTGTTGCATTTGGATATCCAGTCAGAAATTTCCAGCAGTTACCTGGAGTTGTGGGACTGGAGCTTAGGAGAGATAAGACCTATATATTTCTACCTATGCACTATGTAGCAACAGCTTCACTCAGCCATTTTCTGTCCTTCTGCCATGTAACACCATTCTTTTCTTCTATCTCCTACTCTGAGAACTGCTACCAAATCAAGTCTACCATTGTCTCTGGAAAGCCTGAGTCAATTAACTGCCTTGTTCTATTCACCATCTGTAAAATGGGGATAACAGGGTTGTAGTAAGGATGAAATGAGATAATATTTGTAAAACTATTAGCAGAGTGTCTAGAACACAGTAAATACTATATAAATATTACTTCCTTTCTCTTTCTCCTTTTCATCTTTATGACTTTCCAGACCTTTCCCTGGCCTCTATTCCCTTATACGAGTTGTTTGCCCCATTAGAATGTAAGCTCTGGGAGGGCCAGGAAAGTATGAGTAAGCCTAGTGCTTAGCATAGGGCTTGGCACATAGTAAGCAATAATAATTAATTAATAAATTAATTAATTAATTAAATAATAATTAATAAATGACTTTCATATGTGCAAAGTAGATTAAGAAAGATTAGTGGACTAGACAGATACAAGGAGAACAAGCAGAGAGCCGTGTCAAGAGAACTCAAGGAAGAGAGTAAAAACACAAGGGAGTAGTTAACAGAGTCAAAGAGTTTGAGAAATGAGAAAGGCCATTGGATTTAGTAATAAAGAGATCATTTGAGAATTTAGAGAAGTGTAGTTTCAATCATGTGGTGGGGAGGGAAACAAGAATGCAAGAGTTTGAAAAGTTAATGCGATGTAAGAAAGTGTAGGCATTGAGTGTAGTCAGCTTTTTCTAGGAATTTGGCTCTGAAAGGGAAGAGATATAGGATGGTAGAATAAAGTGAGAGTTTTTAAAGGGTGATGGGCCAAACACTAAGGATGATTCTACACAGATCAGGATGGATTTGTAAAACAGTTAGGAGGAGGACAATAACAGAGCAGTCATGAAAATGGGGTGGGGGGAGACTATTTAGAAGAAACAACAACAGAAAAAGTCAACAATATCAAATTCTGCAGAAAGATGAAGAATCTTCTGAAGGGCTGGATAAGCCTCTACAGCTTTTGGGTCAATCGGCACCTCCCCCTTTTTAATAGAGTCCCAAAGTAATTGAGATGATAGAATGCTAACCTAACAGCTCAAAAAAAATTTTAATTATAAAATTACATGAGGGTAGAGTGTTTGAATCTATCTAGTCCATACTTTTTACATACTCTATTTCTAAAACATGAGTATTGACCAAATTCTAACTGAAAATAGGCAAAAGAGATAGAAGGAAGCCAATGCAAGTGGATGACACGCGGTGAATTTGTTTAATGATTCAGAGCAATCTTATTAGCTATCAAAAAAAGTGTCTTCCCCCATTGGGTTTGTACTGTTTTAAAATCACTCTTGTCCTCTGTCCATATGTCAAATGTCCTCAAATAGTAGGAATTTAATAAATGCTTTTCATTCATTCATTTAAGACATAAAGCATATAACTTCCCTAAAGTCTTTGAAGTAATTAATAGTTTGAGGAAGGATAAGAAATGTAAGAATGGGAGGGGGTTGCTAAAATAAATGGAAATATTCAATACATATTTAAATGCATGGTTTAGTATTCTCCAAAGTACATTGGAAGGTTTAGAGCAATGAATGAGTGACTGTTATTTCTGACTTGAAGCTATCCCTGGTTAATGCCCACATTTTCCTGATCTTTCATTTGATAATGTAATTTTCAATCCTGCTTGGCACATACACATACACACACACACACACACACACACACACACACAAAACTCTTGGACTAAGTCTCACTTAAGCAGCTACTATTCTGTTTAAATGTGTTGAAAACGTGTGTCTAATCACAGAGAAGCCAAACATTTATCAGGATAAGACTTCTCAACTCATCAACTTTAATGGCAACCAGACGGCATTTCTGGAGAGTGCTCATTAGTTAAAAAAAAAAAAATCCTGGAAATCTCCCTATTCCATAGCTTTTACTTACCTAGTCAAAAACAGTCACATGCCCCTATCTTCATTTTTAATGGTGATTTTTTGCTCATATACTGCCCTGAAAAATAGTCACACAAATGTAAAGAAGATAAATATAAAGCATAAACCGACTGCAGCCAAAGGGGGAAAGATAGCACACATTAAAATGAGTCACATCAGAACTGTAGTAGTTTAAAATTAGAACCATTCCTAAAAGATTCAAACCTTTCTCTTTAAGGGGGAAAGGGAGAAATCTTCACATCATTCAATTGACTAAAGGTATCTGAATCAAAGTCTGAATTTAATAAAAGGATGCAGAGAAAGAACCCATAGCATAAATAATAGAGACTATTTATATACTTACAGGACCTTGCAAGGCCTAGTAGTGTCTCTGTCTGTGTGAGAAGACCTAATGAAATTCAAAAAGAAAAAAATGTTAAAAATAGAAGTGAATGTGCCTGGTAGGAAGACTATTGTCGTGCTCTTGTGACACAATGACTTATTTTCTGGAAAGGTAATTCTTCACTGAGTCCAGAAAAGCATTGTATTCATTGTAAAGTTGGGTGCTTAGACCTGTTGTATGGAGGGTTTGCCAGTATTTAAAAGGCTGCTACCATGCTCTCATTAAAGTACAAGAACAAAGCACTATAATATTATTGCTTCAAGATTACTCAGAACTTGGGTGTAGCTTTCAATGGCTTCAAGCACTTAGTGAGAAGTTTAAGAAGCAGAAAATGGAATAGTGATTTAGACATGGGAATCAAACGTATATGTGTATGCAGATAGATAAATATATATTTCAACTGAGCCCTCCTCTGATACTGAAAATCATTTCCCCCCACAGAACAATTTCAATGTAAGTGAAGGTTTGCTATAAACAGATATGCAATTTGCATGTTATAAGACATAGATCAGGCTTCCAGTTATAATTCAATATCAAATAGTTTCCATCTGAGCTACATCCAAGGAGGAGGACTTCATTGCATAAGGAAAGAGAGTAAGAGGGCCTCACCAAATATAGACTTGGTTCATAAAGAACCGCAGTAGTGGACAAGATAAACTCTGATAGCTTTTATTTTAAACAAAAAGGGTGAGAAAAAAGAGCTATTTATTGGGGGAAGGAGGATCACTAAATTTAAAGATATAAACAAAAAGCACAAGGAAGGTTTGGTTAGTTCTAAGAGAAAATTCCAAGAAGTTATCATGCTTAATATAGGAAAGTCAAGCCCTCTGGTTAATGTAAATTCCTGGGGGAAAACTGTCCCATAATTCTCTCATCCTCTAGAAAAAAGGTAATATATGTATGAAGATGAATGAACTCAGGCTAGAGGAAAGTTGGAAGAATGAAAAGTAGAGTAATAAGGGAAGCAATTGGGAAAACCTTCTATGTGACTAAATCCTTTAAGAACAATTTGCCTCTCCATTTAATGGTTACTCAATTAAAATCCATCCATAGTTACCTTCTACTTCTCCCTTCCTCCTCAAAAAAGAGGATCTAAGTATTCGAACAAGAACTGGATTTGTCTCCACCACCCACACCTAGTTTCTATAACAAAATGTTTAATTTAAAATTAAAGCATTTGGGATTCTTTAATGGAGTACTAGTGTTCCCCATAATGGTCTAAGTCTAAATAGGAAAAAAAATCTGAAATTGACACCCTTCTTTTTAAAAATTTGCTAATGTTAATGACTTAATTTACACACTTCTGTTAGTGAGTTCTAGTAAAAACTTACTAATTATGTTTACAAGTTAAGAATTGAAAGTGTCTGTGTGGGCAGCTAAGTTACTGCATGAACTCTGCCAGCCCCATTGTCCACAGGGGAGCTTGCCAAAACGTTTTCGAAACTGAATAGTCATTGGGTTGGCAGATAATTCAGAAACTATTTGTATGAGCTGTTTATCAAATTATTAACTGCACAGATGTTGTTTGGCTGAAGAGCAGCTGAACCTTCTCTCTGCCAGCCGCAGAGACAAAGGTCTACGGGAATAATTGGAGATGTGCATGGAATATTAAATTAATTTACTGCTCTTAATTCTTATGCAAATTCTGACCTCTGATAGAGCCTATCAATTACCCGACACACAGTGAAAAGGAAGGAGACAGTTTCTTTTTAAGAACTCGGAAAAGGAAATATTTGCAATAAGCAGTAGGTAGGAGCACCGAATAACTGGAATTATTTAATTGAATCTCGAAGTTGCAATGCGGTCCTTCGGGAATAAAGACTCAGGGCGGCTGGGAGATTGCAGTGTAGGGATCAGAAAATGGGAGGGAGCCTGGAGTATCCAGGAGTTTGCAGACATAGCTGTACATCTGCGATTGGAGAGAAATCAGGGATCAAAGTGGCAAATAAAACATTGACTTTCAAGCAAAGGCCCGATGTAAAGGAAACAATGACGAATGCAGTCTATGTAATTACCCAGAGAATCATCATTTAGCGTGAGAAAGGTAGAGTTACTGTAAGCTTTGTGTTGGGGGAGAAAACGACCCGAAGGATGTAAGAAGAGAAGATTCCCTTTCTGGTCCATTTTGTTAATGATAATCATTGACTGACATTAGCATTGGCTAATCGTAATCCGCGGTCCTCAATCTGCTGGCCAAGGGTATCTAGTGTCGGCTGCGGAATTGCGTGTAAGTAGATTGGAAATCACTGGGATCCTAGTCTTAAGGCCCTACTGGGCTTTAATTGAAGCATTAAAACGCTCCACTGAAATCCCGCTTGCCTTTCGGTTACAGGCAGTTTTAAAAGTTTTAAATCCCTTACGCCTATCCAAAAACTAGTTGGGAGGAGTGGAAGAAGATGCTATAGGGAGATGCTCTCTCCGAACCTTAAAACGAAGACCCCTTCCGCGACCGCTCTCCGATTGAGCTTGCGGAGCAATCCCGCGTGGCCCGAAAACCCGCGCGATGGCCGCGATGGCTCGGGATACTCTGCAGCCTCGTGGCACGAGCTGCTTTCCCCAGCCGGGGGCTTCTCTCGGGCCCGTTGGGGGGACTTGTTCTAAACGCTGTTCTGTCTACCTACGATTTAGTGAATGTTTAAAGACTCCTATCTCTCGCCTTTCATCATATTTCAAATGAGGATAAATAGATAGGATGCATAATGCGATCGGTCTATCCCCGACCTTTGCAAGACCTCAGCAGTGAAATGAGGTTTCCAGCTCCTTTCGTCACCTCCAATATGCACTGCCTTTCAGCTCTGCGCGGCCCAAACAAAGGCTATACAACAATATCAATTAATCATGCAGCGGGCAAACAAGGAGATTTATTCCACTACAAATAGCCTCACAGAGAGATGTTGAATGGGTGTGATTAGCATGTGAAAAGTGGAGCACAACTCCACAGTTCAACAGCTAAAGAGCAATTTGATGGGGCTGGGATGGGGAAATTACTTGATTAGCGTCTGTTGGAAGAGATCACGATTACTGCGCCTCGGCTGTGAATCCTGCCTCTGAAACAAAACACGGTGCTTGCTGCAGAACTAGAGGAGCGAGCGGAATAGAGCATGAGGGGAGGGGGAAGGGAGTAAGAGGGAAAGGAGGAAGTGGGAGAGAAGGAAGGAGGAAGTGGAAAGGAAGGGGAGAAGGGAAAAGAAAGAAGAGGAAGGGGGTTGGGACAAGTCATTTAATTTCTCCGAGACTTCAGTTTCCTCACCTGTAAAAAGAGAAGTTGGGCTAGATAACCTGCATGTATGTGTGTGGGGAGGGGTGCGGTGGGGGAGGGAGCTTTCCATCCTTAAGTCTACGATCTTATGATGATCCCGTGAAAAGAAGCACAAGATCATGAAGTCAGGATGAAGAATGACTGTGTATTAAGGATAAAAAGAGGGAAGCAAAAAAGGACGTTGCCAATCACAACAAAAACTTAAAAATCTAGGCCTACGAAGGGAGAATGGAGAACATTTACACTAACTGTACACTTCCTGCCCTGGGTCTTCAGAAAAATAGAAAAAATATGCCCAGATCTAGGAATCAGAAAAGGTCAAGGGCGACCCTACCCAGCTTCCTGAATCCTGTTTTAAGACAGAAAGAGAAAGTGAAGGAAAGAGGCCTCTAAAAACCCTTCACTTTGGAATTGTAGAGATCCAGGAACTCCAGATCGAGAGTCTAAAAACCTGGCTTGAAATCCTGGCTCTGTCACGTTTCTCTCCATGTGAACTTGGGCAAATCTCTTATTCTCTCTGACTCAGTTTCCTTATCTGTAAATTAGGGGATTGGACTAGATAACCTCTAAGGTTTTATGAAACTCTAAAATCCTATGATTCAATTTGGGAGATATTTTGGCCTCTTAGTGATTTGGAAACCCTGCTACCATTTCTTCTTAAACTCCTCTTTTCATCTTTTAGGGAAACTTGAGTCCCATCTACTATGTGACTCGATGTGATATGGTGTGATGTGATATAGTGTGTGTGTGTGTGTGTGTGTATGTAATATCCTTGGGTGACATTTGTCTCATATACCCTTGTACAACATAGGAATCTGCCAAAGATGTATTTTCCAGGATCCTCTAGTCTAAATCATGACAAAATGTCTTCACAAATAGGAAAAAACAAACTGTCTTCACACTTGCTTATTATTTCTAGAAAAAAAATATTTTCTGGCCCAAAGTCTAGTGGGGAGGGTGAAAGAGAGAAGTTTCAGTACAGCATCAAATTCTTTCATGTCTTGGATTTAAGGGAGATGAGATAGGTGGTTGCAATTACTTTGTTCATCCAGGCAAAGGTCCCTTGCAGGAAAAGCTGTTCTGAGTGGTTAGGAGCTCACTCACTACCTGTCCAAATACCAGTGTTTCCCTCTCAAATCCACCTATCAATGGATTACCACTCAAATCTCCTTGCCATTCTTAACCTGGGCTGGGGAATACTTCATGTAACCAGCTTTTATTAGTTTCATTCAACAGGACTTTGGTTTCAGGGATGAGGGTGTCATGAAAGCTACGCATTTAGGATTCCTACTGACAAGAGCAGCCAGAGAACTTCATTTGCAGTTAGAAGATGTAGGTTTGAGATTTTCTGTCAGGGACTTTGTGCAGACTATTTAATCTGGTTGAATCTCAGTTGTTTATTGAATGGTCTGGCCCACCTTGTAGTTTTGTACTTTATTGAGGCTCAAATGAACTAATCTATGTGAGAGCTTTTGTTAACTAGAAAGTTAAATACAAATGCAAAGGTATCCTTGGGAAGCAGAGTGACATAATAGATACAGAGCTAGTGGACTTGGAATTATGAAGATTGGATCCAAATAATGCCTTAGACACTTAGCTATGTAACCTTAATTAAGGCACTTAAACTCTTTCAGGCTCAGTTTCTTCATCTGTAAAATGGAGATAGTAATAGGAACTACTCTATAATGTTGTTGTGAAGATCAAACATGATGATATATGTAAAATGCTTTGTAAACATTAAAGTGTGACATGCATTTTAGCTGTTTTTATTATTTACAGGACCCAGAATCAGTTATAAGAAACCTTTGGAAGGGGGTTATTCTCTAGTTCCCAAAACTGTGTGCAGTAAGGCTTGATATCTCTTTCAAGTAAAAGAATTTCTGGTGAAGCCAAGATGGTACAAGAGGCAGTGTGTTAAGGGCATGATCACAGTCCTTCGTAGGGGAAGTTTGTTTTAAGCCTGGTAGATCTTGCCCTCCTCCCCTGAATTGTAAAGCTCATAGATTTCTGAGAAGATTCACTAGAGTACTTGCCAAGACTATCTGCTTTCTCCCTATGCTTTTGTTTGCTTAGGAAAAGTAAACCTCAGTAGACTGACTCTCATTCAGAAGAAGAGTATCCTGGCCTGAATCCAAGGGTTGGGAGGTCCTGGATGAAGATTAAGAATCTGGAGTTGAAGATAATCTTGGCAACAGATTCTCTTTTAGGGTCATCCATGGTTCTCCATGTTCTCCTATGAATCCTACTTTTATTTTTCTGAAAGAGGATTCAAATTGATTAAATGTATGTGTGAAAGTGCTATATCTCTTCAGATTTTCTGAGTCAGAACTGAGGGGAGGGGAGGCAAAGAGGGCAGAAAAATCCCTTCTTTGTGGACCTAAACATAACCACCTATAACTATAAATAGGCCTTCATAGAACCAAACTCATTTGTCCATTTCTGATTCTCACTCCACTGATCTCTCAACTTCCCTTTCCCTCATATAATAATACCCAAAGGAAAATTAGGCTGAATTTTGATTAACCCAAGCCCTCCCATATTAGAATATTTAGAAAGTCATCTTCCATTCCCTTTGCTCTTTTACCAAGTAAAGATATTTTCCCCAAATTACCCAGATAAATCCCCTTGAGGATTCTGTCCCCTCAAGAGAAACCACCCCTTCCTCACCCCACCCTAATCCTCGTATCCCCAGCTGTTGCTTGTCCCAACCCTCATTTCCGAAGGATAGGTAAGCTGTAGGGGCGATACAATATTCTATTTCCCTAAAAAAAAAAAAAAAAGTCCAATTAGCAATCCCTAGAAAGACATTAATATAAATATACTGAAGTCTTCAATGACCAGATTAGCAAAGGCATTCATAGTCTTAAAGGAGCACTACACCTTGGCACAAATGAACCAGGAAAGCAAGGGGTAAAATCTTGCTTTAAAAAAGGAGGAAAATCGAGAGCATCGAGCTTTGCAGTTCAAGTACCAATTAACAAATTCAGCTCATTGCTGAGCACTGCTTATCAGTTTCTAAAATGCCATTGACTTCAGATTGTGGAGGAATCTTGGTCTCTTCTCTATTCCACCCTTTCTCTCCCTCTCTGCATCTCGCTTTCCTTGGACTCTGCATTTGGCCTAGAAGGAGCTATCAGGAGAGAAAGGCTAGTTCTCTTCTTCCACGACTTCTACCCCTTCTTCTTTCTTCCGGAACCACGGACCTCGGCAATCTGTCCAGCGGGGCCAGCAGACTCAGCTCAAGGATGAACAAACGTTGCCTGACTTTGCTCCAGAAAGGGAGAGAGCAAAGAACCCCGGGTAGGGAGGCAGGGATTGGGAGGGTCGTTCAGAAGGAGTCCTGGTGCACAGCCTGGGAGAGTTCTGTCTGCCGGCAATATGTTGCAGTGCATCTCTCTGACTCCAAGACCTGAAAACAAGCGTCCCTGAGTCTTTAAAAAACAAAAACAAGCCCTCTGGATTTGTATAGACGCCTCCGAGGAGTCTCCAATCCACAGAAGAAAATCAGTGCTTTCCCCACCTACCAATTTTTCTCCACTCTAAACGCAAATGTTATTTTTTAAGTAAGGAGCTTTGGCCTGCGGCTCTTTCTTCTTGTAGATGCTAAGGCTGTAAATTTTAGTTCAAAAGCAGAGTGTTTAAACCACCTCAAACTTAGGAGGGAGGAGGTGCTGAATGGGGGAAGAGGAGGTGGTGATGGAGAGAGAGGTGGTTGCCTTTGATAATTTCCTTGCTAGAGGCCTATAACAGTGGGCCAGATTTGTTCCTTCCAATAGAGAACGCATAGGGTTGCTTTTTGTCCTTTTTTTTTTTTTTTTTTTTTTTACAAAGTTATACCCGACTCACACAATATTTCTCTGAAAAGCAAAAGAGGAGCGCTGCAATTTATTCCAATGGGTGGTTTTTAAGAAGCTGGCAATTTGAAACGGCTGGGTGTTATTTAGTGCAATATGAAATCAAATGATCCTATTTCTCAAATAACAGTGTCTGTGAGTAGAAGTGAATACTCTGAAAGGGTAATTGTCTCCTGATGATATTTCCATTATACCCAATCTTGGCCTAAATGGTATTCAGCGGCTGGACTGAAAGCGAAGGGTGAAATCAATACATACACACACACTAAGGGGGGTGGGGGGAGAACCGCAAGAGAAAGAGAAAGGAGAAGGAAAAAAAAAACTTGCCTCTTAGCAAGTGAAAAGGACTTTGCATTCCATGCAGCTGCCTTAAAATTGTCATCTTTCAGGTTTCTCAAATTATCAAACTACCTGAATCACTTTGCTGTCCAAGAAAGAATAAAACTCTTATTTTATTGCAACTTTAGGCAGGCTTTCTAAATTAGAAGTTGCCATAATTCTCAAAGTAAATCTAACATCCTTTTGTCTTTTCTATCTTTTAGGCACCAGTATGACTATAATTGGATCAGCACAACCTAAAGCTTAGTACCCGTAGTATAATATTGAGGAAATGAGATTCTTTGCTTTGGAACAGCGAATTTCAGTTTATGACTTTCCCAGCCCAATTTCCTGAAGACGACATTCGTTTCCGTGGCCGTGAGACCTATGTCCCAGTGCCACTGCGCATTATTTATACAACATGCTGTACCTTTTTATTGATCACAGTTTATCCTGTACTTTGAAACAGTCTTCCCTTGACCAAATCACTCTCATCGGTGAACAGGTGCAGAGAAGTGTTTGTCATGTCTTGTGTTTGAATAAAGGCCACACATTTAGTGGACATAATGGCAAGCAAGTGTGAGGAGAGATTACGGGTTCACACAATAGGGAAAGATTCAGCGATCTGCTAACGTATCAGTCCTGAGAGTCACACACCAGTATAAATACAGTTTCATCTCACACACATTTTTTTTTCTGTTGCATTTTTCCTGTTTTTACAGAAGGAAGCCGGAGTTGGTAGCTCATCCTTGTTAGCTAGTTCGTTATTAACGGTCCTTAGAGGAGAGAGTATCTGTTATAAAAATTTGGAGGAAGTCGGTGGGAATTAACAAACCAGAGACTGGTTGCTCAGAGTAGGGAAATGAGGAGCTGTCCACTTTTTCAGCAACACATTTGTGTGTGTGTGTGTATGTGTGTTGTGTGCGTGTCTGCGCTTGTGTGTGTTTATATGTGTGTGTGTGAGAGAGAGAGAAAGTGAGAGAGAGAGAGGCGGGGGAGAGGGACGGAGGGACGGAGGGACGAAGGGAAGGAGGGACGGAGAGAAAGAGAAAGCGCATCCCCTTCTTTCCATCAACACCAACCTTGCAACTCTGGACCACTCAATAAAAACAGAAGTATTTCTCCCCGGTCATTACAGGTGTTTTCTCCAGCTAGTACTTGGTAGAGAAATACATTTTATAGTTTAGTTAGTTCCACATTTCCTGTCAGCCATTTTAGTCACCTGCTTTGTAACTTAAGTCACTTAGGAGTCCTTTGCCTATCGATCTTTTCCTTATTTGATGCCGTATTATTTCTTTATGTTCCTTAGAGATTTCCTGCTGCTTAACTCAGAAAAACTGTGTCTGTGTATGTTTCCTCACCTCCATCTTTGTTTACCAGCCCATTCTGCTGCTCATAAATGATTTGCATTTTTCGCCCCTGACATTATTTTTCATTCTCTGGAAACAGCTCATAAAGAAATGTTAATTCCTTGAAATCCAGTGATCCTGCCCCACTTATGCGTTTAACTAACGGGGAACAAAACCATCTTCCGCACACATTCTTTTTTTCTTAATCACAGGTGAAACCTCTCAACCTTGGGAATGTCTCTGTGCAATTTTAGGCATTGGGGTGACTATTAGAAAGGGTTTCTAAAGGTACAAATGACTGGAGTGGGACACCTCTTTAAATGAAAGTAGAGTGCTGGAGAGTTGCTCTTGAACTGACCGTTCTGAAAAATCAACCAATGGAGAATTTCCCATCTGGCCATTTGGGGCATCATTAGAGACAACGCCTTCTGTGAACTTAGTTTGTCTTTTATTGCTAATCCTTCTCTCCCCTCATTTGAAAAGCAGTAGAGATTAAGTTTAATGGAAATATTATTGGGACACACCTGCCTCTTTCTGGGACTTTCCTCCTCCCCTCGTAGATGTTAATTTTTAAAAATGTAGTCATTTAAATAGGAGAATGAACCTTCCTCAGTCTCGCCCTATTATGTGTTATATCACTACATCCCTCCTTCGGTTTCCCTATTGAACTGACGAAATGACTAGAAGGAAATCCAGGGAGCCCACTAGAGAAGCAGCCGCTACACATACAGACACAGAGCTCTTAATATAAGGAAAAGGAGGGACCTACCTTGATCCGCGCCTAACTGAATAAAACACCGTGGGGCACACAGTAGGATTGGGACTGTGGGGCGGTTGGAGAGCAGTGAGTGAAGTTTACTAAGAGAAGAGGAGTTGGCAGCCTTCTAAAGAGCGGGTTCTCAGTCAGATTCCTTTAGGGAAAGAGATGGGCATATGCCAGAGCTTTTGATTCCATCCCTTTACTAGGAAAAAAAAAAAAGGAAGAGCAAAATAAAAAAAGGACTAATCCTGCATTTTAAAAAAAAGCATTATAACATAAAGGTTCGAAATGCTTCTGTTTTAACCAGATCCCCATAACTCCTTCTTCTTCCCCCTTTTTCCCAACCAAAACTGAAAACCCCTATAACCTGTAGGCTTTGTTACTGCGAATAGGCTAATTTCCCTAAAGGGGTTTTAAGGTGGTTATTGGTCTGCGGTTTTCACTGCACACTCTCTCTGCACAGCTCGCTCCCTAAAACCACAGTGAGGGTTTCTAATGCGGGAAGTGGAAATACTGAAAGTGAGACGACGCTGAGGTAGCGACGTGAGGCAGGCAAAAAAGAGGTGTCTATTTTTTTTTTCCTTTAGCGTTTAGCGAGAGCAACTACAAGCCAACTCCGAGACGACTTCCTTTCCCCAATGCTCTGCTCCAACTTGATGCATCTTGGAGAGAACGCTTCTGAGATAAAAGGAGAAAGGCAGCGCAATTATCCCGGGAAACTTAAAACTCTCAGTTCCCTCGGGGGACTAGTGGTATATTTGCCGCAGTTCCTGGTTTTTGTTCGTTTCGTTTTGTTTTAAAGCGACTTAACGATTTGCCTGTTTCAAAGGACTAGGGTCACTTTGGACAGTAACCTCAACGGGTAGCTTTACCGCTAGGACGGAGAGCTGCGTGGTTCAGCAGAGTACAGCTTTACCTTCTATAGCATTTGAAGAACAAGCCCAGTGAAGGCCCAGTTCATGAGTTCCCCCACCCCTCCTCACACCCCAGCCGCCTGCTCCAGTGAGCCCATCCCGCTTCTCCTAGAGAAGATCCCGTTTCTCAAGGCTTCCCTTTAGAATTGGGTTAAATTTGGTCAGGAGTGAAGAGCCTGCACTTCTTATCTGTGGCCAGGTTGTCCTCCTTTGGCTTGTATTTTCCTTCTTTACCTATTTCCATCCCTCTAGAGTCAACTCTCCCTTTCCCCTCCCGGGTCCCCGCAGTAATCACACACCTTTTCCTTCCCTTCCCTTCCCTTCCTTTCCCTTCCCTTCCCTTCATTTTCTTTCCCTTCCCTTCCCTTCTCTTTCTGCCGGGCCATTCACTCAGGGAGCCCTCACCCCCGCCCCGCCCTTGACGCTTCTCCTAAGTGACCTTCAGGAAACCACGAACCTTCTCGCCAGCGTCATGCCTGGGGACACCAACCCCGTGGAGGCATTGTGCAGAGCCTGCTGCTTTCCTGGCTTCCCCTGGTGTTGAGTAGCTCTCCAGCAGTGTCCGCAGCTTGGCAGAAATTCTTACCACCCCCACCCCCACCCCCACCCCACACACTTCTAATTGAATCAAACGCGATATTAAAATATCAAACATTTAATTAATCATCCCACGATTTATCGGAAATATATAAACTGTCAGGTCCCTAGATCCAAGTACACCCCCACCCCCAGTCTGCTAGAATTGTTAAGGATCCCCTGAGGTGTACGTTATCACCCCCAAAGATATACACTCGTCTCCCTACGATTTAAATGTCCTCTTTCTTCTTATCACCCTAAAATGTTTAGGAAGTCTTTTTCTGATTGGGTTCTTCATTTTGGTCGAGGGTCTGTCAAACGCATTGCTGTCCTCTGCTTAGTATCGAATTTATATCTAGATTATTAAGAAATTCAGTCAGAATACCAATCAAAGGATTTTAATTTGCAATTTTTCGGCAGAGTGAATTCGACCTGAATTTTTGTTCGTCTTCATTACACACCGTTTATGTTATGTTATGTGTTTGAAATACAGATTGACTAAAATAATTGAAGCTGTTTCAAAGGATTACTTTAGAATATAAAGAGGCATTTTCTATTCTAAATACTGAATAGGAGGAAAAAAATTCTCAAATCCTTAATTTGCATTTTTCATTCTCTTAAAAAAAATTACATAGTTTCAGTATGCAATTCCAAAACCATTCATAGGATGGTACCACTAGTATTACCTTCTGATTTTTTTCCACCATGTTTTCTAGGTAGAATTTTTAAAGCTAATAAGCCAATTAGGAAGCAACTTTCATATACTGTTAGGTGTCACATAGTAGAAGGAATAATTGCTCCTATTGAAATATTTTATTGGCTCAGAAGATGATAATTAATAAGCACCATTCTAGATCTTACAGAACAATAAAGGAACAAAATAAAGGAGGATCCCTCCTATATCTCCCTGAGAGGAAGCTGTCTGTGCATACAATATGGTTTTGGGACTAATTCAATTGAATTCAATCAAACAGCTATTTTAAAAGCAACCAATTTGCCATCAGCTGTTTGACGACATTAAATTAGTTGTTTTCAAAATAACCGATTTTAATATACCCCTTTTCAAACTGTATGAGTATAGGCCCAACTTGAATCTGAAAATACTACAATACAGCAAAGGATTTATAAAAATTGGTTTACTAAAGCCAATTCTTCTATCAAATTAACTGTGGGAGAAAAGTTTCCTTATATTTCCAAATGGAATAAAGTTATTCTCTCTGCCTTTCAAAAGCATATTTTGTAAAAAAAGGAAAGTTGGAAATGTCTTATCCATGACTACATGACTATGAATGTATTCAAATATACAAATATGTTCAAAGTAATTATACTTAAAAGATAAATAAAAATTTCACATTTCCAGTTGAAGGCTTAGTGTGAATTTTAAAATTCTCAAAAAGTTATGTCTGTGATAAATATGGTCACATTTTTATTTTTTGATAAATATTTTTCTTGGCCTAACCTCTTCATTGTTTCTTTCCTATAGTGGTTGCCAACCCAGTGTTGAAGGCAGCAAGTCTAAAATCAGTAAACATATAAACTCTACTGCCACAGCAATAAGTAGTAAATAAATAATGAGACTGGTTTTTATTGCCAACTTCTCATTACCAAAGAGAGAGAAAGAGAAAAAGAGAGAGAGAGAGAGAGAGAGAGAGAGAGAGAGAGAGAGAGAGAGAGTAAACTATGTACAATAATTAACAATAATAGTGATATTTTGCCATTAGCCTGTATTGTATATAATATCTTTGGCCAAGCATCTTCCATTAACTTCAAGTTGAACCAGTATGAAGTAGAGCCCTGCAAATTGTCTGGTAAAATTAGCTCATTTGGAGAATTAGAACACAATCTAGTTGTTTTTTTTAAATTTAATTTGATTTGTCCAAAGGTACCTATGAGATTTAAAAATGAAACCTTTAACAATTATGCATTCATTGGGAGAAGCCATTAAAACTTGAAACTTGCATTCCTTTCACTCATATAGCACTTTTATACTTATAAAAATGCTTTCATAAATGATCTCATTTGGTATTCAGAAGATTCCTATGAGGTAACTAGTTCAGATATTATATCCATTTACAGATGAGGAAATTAGGACAGATAGGTTATATGATTTACCTACATTCACACAACCAAGACAAAAATTCAAGTCTTTGCCTCCTAATCCTATGCACTTCTAACCTAGCCCACATATTTGAGATGAGCACTCAGAAACTTAGAAGCTGTTTTGAGGTTGTTTTGTTGTTGTTGTTGAGTAAAATAATAAAATTTTAACACATGGATACTACAGAGTTTAGTCCCATTTGACTAAAACATCAAGAGGCTCCATCAGAGCACCTTTAAGGAACTATCATGGATATCACAATCACTCTCCAGTCTTTGGCACAGATAAATATGAGGCCCCCATCCTAAATGATGCCTTCAAATTGTTAGTAGATGTCTTGAAGACATTCTCTTGTCTTATAGGTATGGATAGTGCCTATTCTTTCTTTGAATATGTTTATATAGTCTCTTTCAACTCTGAAAGACAGCATAAAAATTACTGCATTTCTTCACACTCTTGAAGATATTTCTGGTCCTTTTTTTTTGGCCCCTAAGGGTACTACTGCTTTTGTTGTGTCCCAGTGCCCAAGTGTTTATGACAAATTGGTTATATATTAAGAAAACTATAATTGCATTGTGCAGGGGAGTTATTTAGAAGTAACTAGATCAGAATAATCCTTTAGCAATCAAAATGAATGCTTGAAAATGTAAAGATGAAGAAGCCATTCCCTGGTGGATACGTGGTCAAAAAATATGAATGAACAGCACACAAAAGAAGGATTTTACACTATTAACAACTATTTGGTGTATTATTTTAATTCACTAACCATAGGAAAAATGCAAATCAAAACAGCCCTAAGATTTCACTATATAAACAACAAACTGGCAAATATTTTTTTTAATGGGAATAATCCATGTCAAAGGGACTGTGGGAAAACAAATATATAAATATATTATTGGTGGAATTATGAATTGGTCCAACCATTCTGGAAAACCATTTGGAAATATGCCAAGAAAGTGTCTAAAGTATCCATATGCTTTGACCCAGAGGTCACACTGTCAAGCATATACATGTAGGAAATCAAAGATAGAAAAAGCCATCCAATGTACATCAATAAATTGTATTTTTTTATGATAGAAAAGAACTGGAAAGAAATCTGATACCCACCAATTAATGAATTGCTGGAAAAATTGTGGAACATGAATATTATGGAATATTGATTTCTTAGTTAAGAATGAATTTGAAGAACACAGGGAAGACTTATATGAGTTGACATAAAGTGAAGAACCAGGAAAAATAGGACACACAACTATAAAATGTAAATAGAAAGAACAACCGTAAAATTGAAATTGAATGTTGTGTAAATATAATGATCAAGCTCGATTGCTAATAAGAAATATGAGAGTGAAACCACTTTCTACTTTACAAAGGTAGGGGACTATAGATGTGGAATGGAAAAGGATTAAACCTTTATATATGTATAATAAATATATATTTATATATATGCCTACTATATTCCATTTTTCATGGCTCAAATTACTCTTCTATGCATCAGTTCTCTTGATCAATCTACATAGAAATACCACCTCCCACCTCTAAAGTCTTTGCACTGTTTTTACTATTCATCTGATAAACACCATCATATAATTTGTATATATAGTTATTGTATTATAGTTATTTTTGTGCATGTCATCTCCCCAACTTGATTGTAAGTTAGAGGAGGGCAGTAATGTGTGTGTGTGAGGTATAGGTATAGATATATATACACATACATACATACACACATATGTATGTGTGTATATATGTGTGTGCAAATATATATATATGTGTGTATATATAAATATATATTTAGTGTGGCATAAGTAGAGAGTTGGGTTTTAGAACCAGGAAGACCAAGATTCAAATTTCACCTCTGACACTACTGAGAATTGTATACACCAGGCAAGTCACTTAAACTCTTGATGTCCCTGACAAACCCTCTAAGACTATAAGTTGCTGAGAAGGTACTGATCTTAATTGAAAGAGGAAGTTTCTCCCCTACACTGAGGAAATCAAACAATAAACATTTATTAAGTACCTGCTTTGTGCCAGGCAATGTACTAAGTGTTGGGCGGAAAAACAAAAACAAAACAAAAATAAAAACATCCCCCGTCTCAAGGATTGCATTCTGTTAGGGGAGACAACATGCACATAAATAAGTATAATATAATATGGATAGAAGGTAAATTTTAGAAGAAGGAGGACACTAGCAGGTATAGGGATCAGAAATGACTTTGGGGTTGCTTCAGTAGAGTTTGGAAGGAAACCTAGGATTCTAAGAGACAAGGATGAGGTAGATTTGCATTCCAGGCATTTGGGATGTACTTAACCAGGGCAAAAGCAGGAAGACAGGATTGTGGATGAGGAGCTGCAAGAAGACCAATCTGGTTGAACTAAGGAGTGTGGGAGGGGGAGTAATATATAATAAGTGGAAAAGTTGATTGCAACTAAATTGTGAGGGATTTTGAAATTTAAACAGATGACTGCTACTAGCATATACCCAGGGGCATGTTGGAGTTGACTCATACCAGCTCAGGAAAGTTGATCATGAAATTTTTAGTGTGAGCAGTTATATCTAGGATATTGAAATGCTACAAATCAGGGTTTAATTTATTGTTTTGTTGATTGTCTCCTCTTAAGGAAGTGATGGAGAAAAAATTTAATAATGCAGTTTATATTTTAAAATGTGTCATGCATAGTTTTTTTAAACCGATTGATAAACAATTATCAATATACCTCTGCATATACTCTAAAAAGATTAAAGACTGAGGGAAAGGACCCATGTGTACAAAAATATCGTTAGCAACTCTTTTTGCTGTAGGAAAGTACTTGAAACAAACTATTCTGGATGGGTCTACCCCCATTATCTTATTAGTTCAGGTTTGATGTTGGGATAAAAGAAGGCACTTGTAAATCATTCAACACTTAACAAAAGGAGGTTTACTTTGCCATAACATAGCAAGGATATACAAGGATACAGTGGTACTTAGCTTCTCTACATGGTCTGTCCCTCATCTCATCTCCATATGGAAATGAGTCTTGTCAACAATGCTGGTGGTGACTGTTGTAATCTTCATTAATCCACCAAATCAGAGGGACTCTGACTACATATTGATTGATAGGATTATTTATGCCTTTAGGTGACCAAAAAGCTACTTCAAGAGAAGGAGGGGCCAGTCAAATCATAGGGACAGTTGTGTTGTCTTTTAGGGAATACTAATCCTTGTGCAGAAATGAGGAATCCTAGTCCTATCACACTATCAATTAGGGAATAGATGAAAAATTATAGTATAATGTAATTAAATAATATTGCACCATAATAAATAATAAAAGGCACTGATGGAACCAGAGAAATCTGGGAAAACTTGTATGAACTGTTGAAGTGAATTGAGCAGAACCAGAAGAACAATTTATGCAATGAGTAGAATAATATAAAGAAAAACAACTTTGATCAGTGCAATGCCCAATCACAGCTTCAGTAGATTGATGACAAAACACATTTTCCATTTCTTGGCAGAGAGGTGATGGACTAGAGATACAGAATGATACATACATTTTCAGTATCAATGAGTTTATTAATTTCTTTTATTGACTGTAATTATTTATTACAAGGGAGGACTCATATTTTGGGGTGAAGTAGGCAAGACATGGGAAGTTTTCTGTTCTGGAGTTTTTTTCTGCCTCTTCAAGTTGAACTTAACTCTCTTATCTCACTTTGATCCTGATCAGTTCCTATTATTTCCAACTCTTCCTTTCCCTCCCACTCGAAAGCACTAGGTCACTTTTTTTCCAGTATAACACATATATCCCCCAATCTAGCCAAAGCAGCTGCCCTATTACTCTTCATCTCTTGCCCCTCAGTAGAAAGACTTGGACAAATGTAATAGATAGCTATGGAATAGAATGAAGCTAACTGAGAGTATGCTGATAAATGTTTAACAGCCACTTCCCCCTCAAAAAATTGTACAAAGGGCACACTTTAAAATTCAATCTATATTATTAACTGGTATGTGAGTTTCAACACACCACCGAAGCTAACTCACCCTTACTGAAATTGAATTACAGATCTTCACTAATTAAAACAATTTTCTAATTAGCTGAATTAAATGGCCACAGAAATATTTTAACATATATCTCTTTTGGGACATATCAATTATGACAATATGGCAACTTTAAAATGTGTGCAATGAAATACAGTGGAGTCATATAATTATGAAATCTCAGCATTGTAAGAGACCTTAGGTGTCCTTTATTCCAATTCATACTTAACAGGAATCCCCTATATAATATCCCCAACAAGTGGTCATCAAGTCTTTGGTCAAAGACTTCTCATAACAGGGAACTTGCTACCTTGGAGGTGGTGCATTCCAGTAATTTAGTAGTCTTTAAGATGTTCTTGGCACTTAGCACAATGCCTGGTATATAATAGGTGCTTAATAAATGTTTATTTAGTACTTAAAATTTATAGAATTGAATACATTTACTTTAACTCGTTAATTCATGAAATCAACAAATACTAAATTGAATTCATTAAAGATATTGGGGGAAGGGAGCAGGAATACACACATACAAATGAGAAGGGGGGGGAAGAAAGAGAGAGAGAGAGAAAATATGGAGTTTGTAAAAGATATTATACCCAGACAATGTTTTTAGGAGAAGAGCTCCAACATTTAATAATAACGAACAGAACAGAAGGAGTTAAAGGTGAGGGAAGAGAGAAAGAAGATAAGATAGTCCTTTGATTCTCCAAAAATGTTTTACACAAAGCTAGTCCTATACAGCACTTTTTTTTTTCTCAAGGGCTTCTCCTCTGTTAAGTCTGATAGTTAGATGTCAGAATGGATAGGGTAACAAACTTGAAGTCAGGAAGACCTAAGTTCAATTCCTGCCTCAGACACTAGCTGTGTAATCTTGGGTAAATCACTCAGCCTCAGTTTCCTCTTCTGTAAATTGAAGATAATAATGCCTCAGAGGATTGTTATGGAGGTCAAGTGAAATAACAATATGTAACGCACTTTGAAAACCTTAAGCACTATAGTTAACTGTGTTGTTATATATTTACTATTATTATAGGGGAAATAACATGTTGCATTGAAAAAGGGTGATCCAGGGCCTTGGAGGCTGTGGTGGCAGATGAATCTAGAAAGAATGAAAACCATGACATGACCTAGATCAAAGTGAAATAACAGAGTAGACAAAGTACAGATTGAGAAGCCAACACAAGACTGGAACAGAACCTATAGTTACAAAGAGGCCAGTAATAGGAAGACAACAACCTATACTACGACAATCTATGTTCTCTGAAATTATGAAATTGAAGAGTAAATCTAGGTTTCTTTGGTGTCTAAGTGGAACTACATAATATATCACCATTACAGTTTGTCTAAAAGGAGATTTGTCTGCTAGAAATGATGAGTATATAGAACCTATAATCCTAACTAGGTTCTCAAATGCATACTATTGCAAGGGGACTCAACTTAGATAGTGTAGATAGTTCAATATAAATTCATTTCTGTTACTAGAAAAAAACCAGTTGCAAAGGACATCTTCTGATTTTAGATAAGTAGTATCATCTTTCTTGATAACATTTGACAGAGGATGTGGGCAGCAATTTCCTAAGTCCCTTTCTTATCTTCATTTGATAACAATATTGAGCTTGCATTCCCTTAAAACCTCCAGATCTTTTTCAAATACTTATATCATTACATAGCTCTCATTTTATAGCTGTGAAGTTCCCGATTTTAGGATTTTATATTTATCCATATTGAATTTCATTTTATTTGATTTCCTTTCATTCTAACTTGTTCAGATCTTTTTGGACCCTAATGACTCTGCTATTCAAAGTGTGTACTTTTCACCAGCTTTGTGCCATTTGTTTATTTGATGATCATGTCATCTATGTCTTTAACCCATTGATAAAGAATGTTAAATAAAACAAAGCCAAGCACAGAACCCTTAGGGATAGTCTACCAGAGACTTTCTTCTGTCTTGGCACTGATCTCCTAATGACTACTTTTTAGTTTGGCCGACCAGTTCCAAATCATCAAACCAGTACTCAAGTTCATCTCACATCTTTCTATTTTCCCCAGAAACATATCATGAAGGACTCTGTCAAATGCTTCTCTAAGACCTAGGTATGCTAAATATGTAGTATTGTCCTCATCTCCAATTTAGAAAACCTGTCAATAAAGGAAAGAAATTAATCTGACATATGTTCCTGAGAGAACCATGCCAATCCATCATGATCACTGTTTCTTTTTATCAGTAATCTATTTAATGTTTATCAGTAAACTATTTAATAATAAATTTAAGATTTTTTTCCCCAGGATTTAAAGCCAAGTTCAGTAGCCTAAAATTTGTAAAATCTACTCTCTGTATCCATTTAAAAGTTGGTGCAAGATTTCCTTTCTCTAGTCCTGTGAAATTTTTGCTTCTCCTTGATCTTTCAAATATCACTGATAATGTTTCAGAAATCACATTCACATATTCTTTACCCCCAATGGGGTCACAAAGAGTCAACATAACAAACAATTAAACAACAAAATAATTACTAAGGGATATATTCATATGACTAAAACAGTATTGTATAAAATAGATGGAATATTCATCTGGACCTAGTGACTCAAACTCAAGGGCAGTGATTGCTATTCCTTCATTTGTTTTGGGTTTTGATTCCTCATTAGTCACTGATTTTCTCTTCTTTCTAGTCTACTATTTGCCAATGGAAACAGTGGCAAAGTAAGGATTAAGTAGTTTTACTATATTTTTTTAATCAACTGTCATAATAATCTTGTCCACCTATATCAGGAGGCTCCTACCTTCTTTGATCTTCTGTTTCTTCTTGATACAATTTTAAAAGCCCTTTTCCTCCTTAGCATAAATTGTCAAAGACCACCTGGACACTTCTGACAGTATTATTAAAGGATCATAACACTCTTTTAAATCCATGCCCCATTACCTGCTCTTGCTTCTACCTTCTATTCAT
>CM053585.1:125372179-125416321 GCA_028646515.1 Pseudochirops corinnae | reverse complement strand
CTGCTCAACGCGAGAGCACTGGTCTGAAAACAATCGCTCAGTCCCCCTGCTTTTTGCAGGCCGAGGGTGGGAAGCTACAACGTGGAGGCGGGTGCAAAACCTCTGCCTTTCGCTTTTCCGCTCTGGAGACCTTTCGGCGGGTCGCTTATCTCCCTCTTTCACAATCCCCCCTCCTCGCAGCTGGTGCTAATCCGCACTCACCTGAGAGCTTTCTCTGCACCTCTGGCCCGGCCGCCCCCGGGGCACAGCCGCGGCTTCAGGCCAGGCTGGTTTTGGTTTGCAGTGCTGATATGGTTCCTCGTAGCCGAGCTGATTTTAGTGGGAAGTATCTTTGTGTGCGATTTGAAGTTCTAGGTTGGTCGAGAGTCCTATTCCATTGGTATTTTGGGGTGGCTATGTGAGAGCTGCAATATATTGCTGCTGCTACGCCGCCATCTTGGCTCTGCCCCCCCACTTTCTTTATTTTTTCATGTTTTTTTCTTTTCGTCTTTCTTCTCTTATAATATGACTAATATGGAAATATATTTTACACAATTGCACATATATAACCTATATCAAATTGCTTAACATTTTAGGGAGGGGGAGAAGAGGGAGAAAAAAATTGGAACTAAAAATTTTTTTAAATGAATGTTAAAAATTCTCTTTACATGTAATTAGGAAAATGCTATTAAAAAAAGGAAAAAGACAGAGTTATCCAAAAGTTTTATTGTAAAGGAATGATGTTTGTTTAGGTAAGAGTTGTACTAGATAAGCTCTGTGGCTCCTCCCAACTCTGACATGCTATTGTAGTACCACCTGCAAGACCACTTCCCCTAACTCCCACTTGTATTAGCAATCCAGATTCCCAACGTCAATTGACCACTTTATGAATTCTAAAGTCAAGTCAAGAAGAATTTATTAAATGCCTATTCTGTGCCAGCCACTTAATAAATGTTATGCAGTGGGGATACAAAGAGAGGCAAAGAAAAAAAAAATCCTGCTGTCAAGAAACTTCTAGTTTAAGGGGGTGTAAAGCCAAGCATGAGCAGCTTTCTAGAGGATTGCTGTTGAGGACAGCTTCAAGGGCCTGCTTATATAGTATAGTGAACTCTTTATTTATTCAGTAATAAAGAAAAAACATTGACAAAAATCGAAGTACAGCATTCACAATATTATGACTTAACAACTTATCACTAAAGTGGCCACATAGTTTAAACAAAGTACAATCATTTAGTAAGTCCTTAACTCAATCATCCTTAAGGAACAAGCCTCCTTAAGGGATACAAAGTACAAAGGTAAAAGTTCTCTACTCCTAGGCCACAGTAAATCATGATCTTCTCAGTCAGCATCAAGTACCCAAGGAGAGGTCTTTTTCATCTTGACTCGAGGTTGGCACCCAAATTCCATGGTTCCTCTTTCATGGGTCCAGCTCCTACCTGAATCTACCCAATCGTCACCTGGGTTCAAAGGTAGACATCTCTTAGCTCCTTGTCCAGCTCCTCATCCAGCTCCTCGTCCAGCTCCTTGTCCAGTTCCATATTAAATATCTCAATGTCCAGTCCACCTCAAGTCCTTCACAGTTTCTGTTCCTGGGAAGACAAAACTTAACAGAGCCACAATAACATTCATGCACATTGCCAGCACCATTATCAATTCACTATCTGCCTGTGAAATCAACACAGGCCCACAAATAAGGTCCAACAGGTCAACACAAATCATCAACAAAATCTCAGGACCTCTGAAACCCTCCTCCAGGACTTCTGTAAACAGACAACCAGAAAATCCTCTTTCAGGGCTTCTAGTAAGTTCCCAGGGCTTCTGTACAAAGTATCACAAACAAACATCAGCACAGACAGAAGAGAAAAACAGAGTGCGGGGATACCACAAGTTTTGTCCTTTTCTACCACAAGAGCTCCCTTCTCAGTTCTGCTGCTCTCTCCCAGCTTGGGCTTCTCCATATATATATATATATATATATATATATATAGTAATTAGCTCCTCCCTGTTCCACCCACTGTGAGATTCATAAGTTCTGGGGTTCACAAGTTATGTTTCTTAACAAAGACAAGGTGTTAAGTACTTCTTTGCTTGCCATTGGGAGGCAGGGAAGAGAAAACATGCAAACAATTATGTGTAAATTAGATATATACAGTATAAATTGGGGATAATCAACAGAGAGAAAGCACTGAGGTTATTGAGGCTTTTTGAAGAAAGTAGGACTTTAGTTAAGACTTGAAGATAGGTATGGGAAAACTTTATGGTATTGTTCTTAGTCCTGCTTAGCTGAGAAACTATACCTATTGCTTAGAGACTGGTTTCATTTAATGTTTGACTTAGGACCTATGCTATGCTGATCAGAAATCCAGTCAGGTCCAAAGGTTGATGCAAGGAATATAAGGAGTTTTTCTCCCACTATACATCTCAAGCAACCCACATATCTTCTCTGGAAATTGCCTCTGTGCTGGTCAATCAGCTACTGTTTTCTTGCTTCCTTGTTTGAATTCTATAATATGTGTAACTTGCAGATGCTTGGGGGAAGTGGGCCACTTCTTTTTGGCTCTCATCTTGTGCTGGATGACTTAATAAACTTCTTTCTAAATCAGTGGTTCTCAACCTGTGGGTTATGTTCAGTTTGTAACAATGAAAATATATCCCACCTATCAGATATTAACATTACAATTTATAACAGTAGCAAAATTACAGTTATGAAGTAGCAACAAAAATAATTTTATGTTTGGGGGTCACCACAACATGAGGAACTGTATTAAAGGGTTGTAGCATTAGGAAGGTTGAGATCCACTGTTCTAAATTATTCCAGTTTAAGAATTTTTTGTTCTCAGTTCATAAGTTGATATCAGAAATGGGATCTTTGATGGCTGACTTAAGAGATGGGATTCAACCTAGACAAGATCACTCTGCACAGTAAGAACTGGTAAGAACTCCTGTGGTTCGGCGGAACACAGTCAAGTTGACTCTAACCCTGGACTAAGTATTGGGAATTTAGACTTTGGGTGTCCAGAAAGCTAGGAGGCTGTGTACTATCTTGACCTGGGGAATTACTTAGCAAGGGCCAGAACTAGCCTCATCACCTTAATGGGCAAATGAGTATTCTTCTTGGACTGATCAATCAAGAGTTTGAGGATAGGTGTAGAAATCTGCCTTCTTTTGCTTTGATCAGTCCTCTCATAAATCTTTTTCTTTTTTTCTCTCTCTCTTCTTTTCTTTCTCTTCTTATACTTCTCTTACCCTCCCCTGAATCTTAGAAAATAAACAGTACATCTGGTCTGTGACTATGCAAATAGTCACAGTCACAACTGATAGCAAGGGCTATCAGTTGAACCATGTGGCCTGCCAAAAGGGATTCCTTTTTCTCTTTGACTGATTGAGTGACCCTGAAGAATTGGTTGCCTAACATATGTCCTACACTCATTTACTTAGGCTATCCCCAAATTAATGAGGGTAGCTCACAGATATACTAGTCAAAGTCAACTTGTGCAAGGTTGAGCCTCCTGTGTGCTGTATGCTTATACCCCAACAGTAGGGAACCATTTCTTTTCTCCCTTACTACCTTACCTATAAGCTTCTTAGGAAAATTTTTGTCTTATGTCTCACAGATTCTGCTACCTTTCCCTAAGGGGAAAGTGCAATCAGTCAGAAAGACTACTATTAAAAAAAAAACAACTAACTGTGGTCAGAAAGATTAGAATGGTGGGGAAAAAATAATGAAGTTTCATACTTGAAACAATTTTTCCAACTTTCTGTAATCTGATACTAAACTCTCCATCCCAGTAAGCAGGGACTTACTTCCATTTCAGATTTTCAGTGGGAGACAAGGTTTTAGGAGGAAAGAAAAATTAAAAACATAAATCTGTTAAGATACTTTCAGTCATTTCAGTCCTCACCAGTTTAGGATTACAGAGATAAAGTTGAACAAGCAAAGAAAGGAAAACTTTTTCCTGGTTTGTAGAAATTTGTGGCATTATAAACTAACTAGACACTAAATTTGCAATTAAAGTATATTATTTTTGCTGTAAGTTTTCAAATTATTGTTTGAAGATTTTTCTAAATTCTGAAATATTTTAAGAAGAATGAAAATGTGAGAGTGCCATCATAAATCATTGAGATGGAGCTAACTAAAATCAGTAGGCTCTGTAATTTGAAATTTTCGTAGCTAGTAGTCCTAGGAAATTTTGAGATTTTAATGATACCATTTGTGATTGTTAATTCAGATTTGTTTTGATTGACTGTGTCTTAAAAATAAATTATAATGTGATTTCATTTAAAGTGAGGTAATTATGATGTTTGACCCTTGATAGGTACCTCAGACCTTAGTGGAAAATATGCTTGATATTTGGTATCAAGGTGACATGTTTGAAAATTGCTTGAATAAGAATTAAAAGTGTAATTACTTTATATTGGTCTTTTAAATGCAATTAATATAGAATACCAAATTGATTGATGGATGGAGTGATTGTCTATGTAAGAGGTTTTGGACATGCATTCAATTAAATTGATATTATTTGGCAAAAATTTTGTGATATCTTTAAAAAAATCTACAATATTACTTATGTTATTGTTAGGCTTTTAATTTTTCTTATATTGTGATTTATGGAAAATTAATATACAAGAAATTTTGTTAATTTGAAAACTGATATCAAGTGAGGTGATACAATTGTATCAATAGAAAATTAACTCCTTTTGATAACGATTGTTATTGTTATTTAAGAAAAAAACCTTACCAAGCATTTAATTGGATATATTTTGCTTAAAATGAACAATGATGATGTAATAACTTAAGAGTTTGGGAAAGTACCACAGACTTTGGAAATATCTGAGAAGTTTTTCATGACTTGCTAGATTTTCAGTCTCCTGTATCTTCAGTCTGAATGAGGTCATAAATCTTATTAACTCTGTGAGAGAAGTTGCTAAAAGAATGTTGTGAAGTTTTAAAGTAATGAAGTAGTTTAATGAGAAACTAGGATCTCTCACAATTGAAGTAAAGAAACTTACAAGTTTATTTTACAAAGAGTCATTTTTATCTGATATATTGGTTATTGCTTAGGAAAACTATGAAAGTGAACTTAATATGTATTTAAGTTACATCTTTGAGCCAATTTTGTACTGATGGATCTCAGATTTAAGCATTTTATTATGAATTTAAGAGTTTATACGTAATACCTTCAGATATGGATATCTATCAGCCTCAAGATTTATAGTAGCCAGTGCTTTCTGGGTTTTGAGTAAACTATCATGTATTTACTATGTGTGTATAATCATAAAATGTGATTGTTTTCTTAATTTATAATGATTGGTATCTGCTCCAGCAAATATTTAAATAAGAAAGGATATATAGGATAAAGATTATATGTGTTTATTGTTCATTGTTATTTAAACAACATGGAAAAACAATAAATATAGTAATACCTAAGCTGTGATTAGTGATTTGAAGTACAATTTCTTGGGACTATAATTTTATATTTTTCTGAGTTTTGATTTCAGGTATAATTCCTAGAATTGTCATTAAGTCAATAATCCATCATATAAAGGAAAAGCCAAGTGCTTCTCAAAAGGGGTACAGTCTAAGAACTGCTACAGGTGGATATCTATGCCTGGGAAGGTTGAGAGGATGAATTTTCATAGGAGAAGATAGAAACTCAACTCAGTTTCCCTAATGTGCAATTTCTCTTGTCAACAGGAAATTTTCTCACGTGGTTAATACTAAACTTGGCTATGAAACCCTGTGAATAATGTGGAATTTTGCTATACAATTTACTGTTCTAAAATAAAGACTAACTATGACTCTTACCTGGAATCAAGTAGAGTTAAGCTTTATATTTATGTCAAGTCAGTTGGTGCTCTTGAATAGACAGTCTTGATATTGTTATAACCATGTCCCTTCTTCCTTTCATAACAAATTTCTATAACAAGGGCAGGTGAACTCTTGAGAAAAAAATGAGGAGTGAAGGAGATGCCTCCACTGACTGGGGTTATTTTAAACCTCAACCTACCTATCTGTTTTTGTAATTGTGCTTCTGTTAGTATAGGGAAGTTGAGCCTAATGCCCCAAAGCAGGGAAATTTGTGGGAAAACTTTGTGGTATTATTTGAACCTGGCCCTGTATGGTGGAGAAACCAGACCTATTGCTTAGAGACTAGATTCATTTAATGCTAAACTCAGGTCCTAGGTTATGCTGATGAGAAATCCAATAAGATCTAAAGATTAATGCAAAGAATGTAAGAAGTTTCTTCCATTACACATCTCAAACAACTCATGTGTCTTATCTGGAAACTTCCTCTGTGCTGGTCAAGCAACTATTATTTCCTTACTCCTTTATTTTATTCCTATAACATGTACAATTTACTGACACTGGGGGGGAGGGGTGGCAATGGACCAATTTTTTCTTCCGGACAACTTAAATAAACTTCTTTCTAAATTATTGCAGTTTAGGAATATTTTGTTTTCAGGTCACACAGGGAAGATGGGAGGCAGAGATGAGGAAGGAGTTCTAGGCATGGGGGACAGCTAATGAAAATGCCAGACTAGGGTGATGAAGTGTCTAGTGTTCTACAGCTAATCCCTCCAGGACTGGGTTTCTAGAATTACCACTGGCCACTATTCAGTCAGTAGTTTCAATAAGTTTTTAGTATAAGGTTTTCCCCACAATATGCTCTCCCCTTGCAGACACAAGTTTGTGTGTGTGTGTGTGTGTGTGTGTGTGTGTGTGTGTGTGTGTTTGCAGAGAATGGCCTCAAATTAAAGATATAAGAGTAATTGAGTTCATGTGGCAAAGGGGTACTTCATGAATCCTAGTAATTGGAAGTCCTTTCTTCCCTTGAGGGAGTCCTCCTGAAGTTTCCCTTAGGTGTAGATAATTTTCTCGGAGACTATTGAGGATCAGTGTCTTTCTAGAATTCATAACTAGTATTCTCTCTGCCACACTCTCTTTTGAAGTAGCTTTTCCCTCTCTGGAGGCCCTTTTGTGTCTTTATCTATTTGTGTCCGTGTTTGTCCATGTTTATCCTCACTGGTTGCATTGTCTGCCACTGATCCTGGCTTGCTAATAACTTGGTCTGGGGGCGGGGGGGTCAGAGCAAAGAGGAAGTGTTACACTCCCTCTGGGCTCACTCACCCCTCCTTTGATGCCCTTTGGTACAGGTAATAAGATCTGCCTCTTCAAGGCTCTCCTGAGCTGTCTTTCACCATTTGACTGTTTTCTTATTGGACTGACTTCTATTGACATGACTCTAGTTATTTAAAACCCCCAACAGGTGTGATTATTAGTTTGTTTGGTCAGGATATCAGCTATTCCCTTCTTTACCCAATTAAAGAGATTCACGACTCATTAAGAGATCACAAGGTGAATCATCAACGTTTACTCATTTAAAATATTGTCTTGCCCTTACATAATATCAAATGAGGTAGTGGTGGAAGAATTCTCTTATACTTAAAGTAATTAGGAATTATAAAGCAAAAATTCTTAATTGAATGGTTTAATATTTATCTTCTTTTCCAGTTTTTAGTACCTCTAATCAGGTGGTTTTTCTCTAACATACTCTACTGATTTCTAAGGTGCACATCCACAGCTCCTTAATGTTAGCATCTTCTTTAGCAAGGTTTTACTTCTAAAACAGTGTTACTTGTATTTCAGGATAAAAAAATGGAATGCTTTTTAATTTTCATATCTGATGCTTTTTAATTTCATATTCAGTGCTAAGTCTTCTTGAAATCAATTATGCTTTTTGAAGTCAGTGATGAACCTTTTGAAATTATGTAGCCACTATACTGAAATTTACTACATAGTAACCAACATTAAATACAAATTTCCAATTACTGAAAATGTAAAGAAACACTTATATTTATCAATAAATAAAATCTGACTTTTTACAAGTGAGCAAATTAAGTAATTTAAAAGCAACCTCAATGAACTATTGCTTACTGACTCAAATAAATTAGGATTTAATAAAAATAACTCTTGAATTATGTTTAAATCTATTAAAATGTAAGTATTAAATTCAATATCTTAATTTCAACTGTTTCCCACTCATTGGGATTTCAAGTAGGAAAATGATACAATTACTAGGTTTCTAGATAACACGATATAGTGGAAAAGGTTCTTCATTTTGAATCCAGGAAGCAGAACTTATTAGCTGTGGGACTTAATCTTACTGAGCCCCAGGTTTTTTTTTTATCATACACAAAATGGTAATAATAATTCTTGTACTTTCTGCCTGATAGGGTTATTTTGAGGAAAGTGTTTTGTAAACTCTAACGCACAATATAAACTTCTGCTTCAGATATTGCTATTTCTAAGACTATTCCAAATTAACTTTGCTCTTCTAGGCATTGTGTTCCTCAGTTTACCCTTCTGTACAAAGTGGTCAGTAATAATATTCGCATTACGTATCTTACGGAATTATTGTAAGAACAAAATAATGCACGTGAAATTCACTGATACAATTTGTTTTTTTTATTATAATCATATCACTGGTGTAAGGGGCATGTGCCAAGAGAGATGGATGTGTAAGTCTCATCATGCATGGGAGAGATTCCTGAGGCACATAGGAAAGCAAGGAGCCCTTTTGTATTAGAGGAATCAAGTGTGCTTCAAAAGGGAAAAATGGACTGAGAGCAAGCAGACTCTGTGAATTTGGAGCTGTCAGTGGTCAGAAAAGGGAGAAAGAGGTTTATGAGGTTGCTACTTCTATGTCTGTTCTCCCCCCTCAGACAAAGCCTAGATGATGGAAGGAGGCAAAGGATGAGGCAAAGGAGACCTGATGAGTTTGTATGCCAGAAATTGATGAAAGGAATAGAGAGATAGTGATCAATAATGAAAGGTATGCACAGAGAAGTAATGAAAACATGAAACAGAAGGTATAGATCTTCGTATCTTTTACTGGTAGTGTAATTGTTCTGCAGACTGTCCTGATGGAGGGTAGGTCTAGAGAAGGAGAAGTCACATCTCCCACAGCCCTAAATTCTTTCACCACTAAGAATGTGGCACCAACTAGGAGGGAAAGATTATTTCATTCCCTAGAAGCAAACCCAAACCTGTGTATCTGTATCTATATGTATATATACACACACAGAGTTACATAGTACTCTAAGTTGTAAGGACTATACAGGACCCTGTGGGAAGATTTTGAGAAGGGATGGAATTTTATTAACTATGGACTTAGACACAAGTTCTTCCTATATGTATAAAACCTTTTTCTGTGTGTGATATGTCTTAATAAACCTGAATACTTGTGTAATGAATGTGTGGAGATTTCTAGGACTTCATATTTCTTACATACGACATGTAGACACTCACTTTCTGAGCTGGCTTATTCACTCCAACCTGTCTTCAGGCTGTTGGGTCTAGTTTCCCAAAGAAAGAAAGACCACCATGAGGCTAAATTCAAACTCTCTCAGAGTCCTAGGGGCAATTCTGATGTGAGATAATGTACTTTCTCTGCTCACCACTTTAGCTTTCAGATTCCCATTGATCTGTTTCTTTTTACACAGACTAGCTACTCACAGTGATGACATTCTTAGATCTCAAACATAATAGTAATACTAGCTAGCATTTCTATAGTAGCACTTTAAGGTTTGCAAAGTGCTTTACAAATATTATTACATATTATTGTCACAACAGCCCTGGCAGGTAGGTGATAATTATTATTTCCATTTTGCTGATGGGGAAACTGATGCAGGCCATGGTTAACTTGTTTAACATAATTATTAACTTAGGAAGATGGGAAAAGATAATTATAATAACCTCACAGGTGCTGATCACATATTAAAGGAAATGCAAGAGTAATCCACTCCTAAACCTGAGCCTTATTATCTCACCAACATATCCAGTGTCTCTGAGGGAGAGTCTGCACACACAGAAACCTGTCAGGGAATCACCTGAATGGGAAAAATCAGCATGCTTGAGGTAATTTACAACTCTAGACTTCCAGCTTTGATGTTATTGGTCCATTAAGAATATCCACAGGAACAAATCTGCTTCTCTGCAAACAGCTTCCCTTCTAATTGTCCCCATTCTCCAGTCAGGCAAATCTTATTCTCTTTTACTTTCAAACTAACAAATCATTTATTAACTCTTTAAACTTAAAAGCACCCTTAAATTGATGCTGAGAAAGTGTTACACTCTTAGCCAACAGTTCATTTTAGGCCAGAAACTGAGAAGGCTTATTAGACAGGCTTCTTCTGGGCAATGGAGACAAGTAAGAATGCTGTGTTGTCTAATCATCATATCAAACAGAGTGCTCAGTAAAGAAGCTACAAAGCCTGTTTTTCCCTTTGCTTTTCCTTCTTTAACCAGAGAAGAAAGTATTAACATGTATTTCTGAGAGGCTTCACCTCTCTCAGACTCTAGGTGGTGCTGAAGGGCAATAACTGATGTTCAAGTTGTCATCCAATGAATTCCACTCTTTAATCAGTCACTCAGTATGTCAACAAGCATTTATGAAAGTTATGCTACCAAGTGTCAGTCACGGTGCTAAGCAGTGAGTCTACAAAGACAGACAAAAAATATTCCTTGCTCTAAAGAAGTTTGCAGTCTAATTTGAGGGAAAGCATGCAAACAGCTGTGTGCAAACAAGATACATACAGGAAAACTTGATTATGCTCTCATAAGTACTTTGTAATTGTGGTTGCTGATTGCACTGATCAGAGTTCTTGTCTTTCAAAGTTGTCTTTACAATGTTTTTTTTATTGTTTAAATTATTTTCCTGATTGTGTTCACTTCGCTGTACATCAATTCATACAAGTCTTTCTTGATTTCTAAAACACTGTCCTTTTAATAATTTACTATGGCACAATAAAAATTTCCATACATTCACATATTCTACCAACCCCCTTAATTTCGAGTTCTCTGCCACTAGTCAAAAAACTTTCCTTTCTTCTCTTTGTGTTATAGACCTAGTAGTAATATTACTGGGTCAAAGGGTATATACACAATTTAGTAACTTTGGGAGCATAGTTCCAAATTTCTCTTTGTTCTGCCTTTCTCATTATCCCAGTGGGGAATAAGACCTTTTTTTCCCAAGTAAAATTCTTGACGTAGGGGAGAAAGATTGTTGTTGTTGCTGGTTAATCTTGAATGTAATTTGGCCTCAAAGGAAAAAAAAACTTCATCAGCAAGAAACATAATTCATTAACCAGGTTATTAAGATTTATGAAACCACATTAATAGTGAAATCATGTGTCATTCAGATGGCGAGAAAGATAATGTTGGGAAAGCGTACCTTCCTGAGAGCCTCAGTACCATATGTTGCACTGATTGCCATGGCAAGTATTTCTCATGGATTAGCTGTGATCGAAACTACACAAATGGTCAAATGGCAATTTAGAAAAATTTCAAGTCAGTATATTTAAGGTCTTTTAAAAAATGTTGCTTTTTAATCAATCACCACAGTACATTTAGACGTATGTCCTTGATTTTCTTCCTACTCTGACATATACTTCAGACTTATAAAGAGGTGGTCATTTCTATTTATTATTAGTTTGCACCTTAGCAAAGAACCAACTTTGTGATAGCAGAGTATCAATTCCGTGTTATTGCTTTACTGAAACAAATTTACTTGTTTTCATCAGTAAGTCAATTCTGACTTTGCAAAGATGAGCAAGTTGGTGATTTGAAAGGCATCTATAAAGAAAAAAAATATTCTGGTTGGAAAGCACTGGTGTTGACTATATTGGTGAGTAAATAATCTAGCTCTAATCATAGAAATAACTTTCTATGTAGAATAAATTATTTGTAAGTGTGGCAATGTCTATTTAGAGTTTCTGCCAAGGACAAATATCCCAAAATATTTACTTCACACAATCCTCTCAAAAAGTACTGTTTTGGCTATTACCTAACTTCTATCATCTCTTAATTTCTTTTGTCCCTTGTTTCTATGATCATGAAATACTGAACATTAATCACATTTCATGATGAGATTTTTCTCCATATATAGAGAATAGAGAATTCAATTATAAAAAATTTCTGTTCTACCAAAAGGGACAGAGATACACTTTCTTCCATGATATTTATTTTCTATATAAAACAAATATTTAAATAGTTTATTATGTGACTGAATATGTAGGTATATTCTCACATTTAAAATTAACATTACCTTTCAAGAAAATTTTTCATTTAGCACATTAACTCAAATTTGAAGGAAAAGGCATTTAAAAAAATTTTATGCGTAGCCTGGGAGAATTTTTCTTGCCTCTTATCTTTTTTTAAAAAAATTATTGGTTTCTTCTGAGATCAAGAAGAGTATTCACAGAAAGAGAATGGCAAAGCAATTATTGATGAGACTAGCATGACCAGTAGGTTACCTTTCCTCCCTCTTCAGGGAACTCTTGTTTGCAATGGGGCAGAAATTACACTATAAGACAAAAGGGATGCTTTTACATTATAACATTCTCTTTTAACTTTCTCTCTTCCTCTTTTTGCAACTCAGCTTTTTGGGAGAGATGGAAGCAGTTGTGAGTGACCATCACAGAAACTGTAGCACTTTGAGAAGAAGTTTTGAGCCTAAAGCAAAGATGACATCTCAAGAAAAAAGATTTAGAATTGCTGAGATAGGCAACTACTGTGAATCCCATTGGACTGGTGAAGTAGGGAAACTAATTTCTCTTCTAGTCAATAAGTCTGTAACCCTTTATCTTCTCTTCCACTTTCCCTTTTTACTCAGCATTCTGAGAAGTGGCATAAAATACCACCCCCTCTAATCTTTTTATAAGAACTAGGTCTGTGCTGAATTCTCCTCGAAAACACACTAAGATTTGGAAGGGAAACAGAAAAGCAGTTAGGAGACAGTTGGAACTGTGTATCACCATAGAGCAGTGGTTCTCAACCTTCCTAATGCCACGACCCTTTAATACTTGTATGTGGGTGTATCTGCATGTGGCTGGAGACGGATAGAGGAGTAGTGTCTTGGTTCCTAAGGCCATCGGAAATATGTGTTTTCCAATGGTCTTAGGAGCCCCCTGTGACCCTTGTGAAAGGGTTGTTTGACCCCCCAAGGGTTTGTAACCTACAGGTTGAGAACCGCTGCCATAGAGGAATGTTTGATCGATTTTTCTTTTTTATTTTATCTCAGTTTACTAAGTATCTGAATTTATAAATATAGAGGACAGAGAACTGAAAAGGTGAATGCAATTATGAGATAGAGGCTCTAGTTACAGATTACAGATTTCATATTTTGATTAAATTTTTAGACACAATTTTCAAAGTTGCTTGGATCTACAGGATAGTCTTACAGTCAGGGGGCAATCTAGGTATTTATTCTCTGGTGGTCAATAGGAATACCTCAGCCTCTTAGGAAAGGGTCAACTCAAGTGTAAAATGTTGTGCAGAGAATAAGAGCGAGCCGAGACCTGGGTTGAAGATAAATTTAAGCGTGGATTTAGTAAGCACACGACTACCAGAGTGTTCTCACTCAGATTGGCAGTGATCCAGTGGGGTACAGACTTGATTATATAGGCTAAAACCACAAAAACCACAATCAGGGAGGGGAGCTAGCAGAAGCCGTGATGTACAGAAGCAAAGAACAGCCATTGGTTAGATCCATAGCTCAGAGCTAATTTGGGAATATGGCGCAAGGGTACAAAGGTACAATCTTCCTGTGACATGGGGGTCCCTCCTAGAACAGAGTGGAGGGCACAGGGTAGAGGGTTGTAGTCAGTGCCTTCCAGAGCAGGGTGGAGGGTCATGGGGTAGAGGGGACTGGAATTCCCCAGAACAGGCTAGGGTCATGTTCTGGGTGAAGAGGGTGGGGGCCTTGCTTGGTCAATGGGAGGACAGGGTGGTCCCTAAATAAGATCCTTGTACCATAATGAACCTTATACACTGTAATGATTCAAGGAGAATGTATAAAATGCTGATTAGGCAAGGAGGGGTCAGGGAACTTGGCCTTGAGCAATATGCCCAGACATGCCTTAAGCAGTTTTCAAGCTATGACAAAATATAGGAGAGAAATATAAAAGGAGCTTAATGGTGGGCCACAAATGGTGTGATGACCTGGGATTTGAGTATGGGTACAACAGAACCAGAGAAGGTGGTTGACAAAGCTGAGCTGGTGGCACAAGAAGAGCCCACTTGATGGATAAATGAGATAGTGTACTCCATCCCTGTTTAATTAACAAGTCAGTTTGTTGTCTTTCTGCATGCAGGTCTAAAGAAGGATAGCATTCAAGTCCCACAAAGAGCTCCATGTGGGAAACAGTGTCACACATGTCTTCAGGTTTATTAGAATATTTTGTGGTACAGAAGAAGAAAAATTATCCATGTATACAGCTACAAATGAGGCAGATATATGACTCCTGCATCTGGCCATCTTATCACTAGAGAAGCAGTTCTCAACCTGTGGGTTATATTCAATTTGTAACAATGAAAATGCATCCTGCATGTCAGATATTTACATTACGATTCATAACAGTAGCAAAATTAGTTATGAAGTAGCAACGAAAATAATTTTATGGTTGTGGGTCACCACAACATGAGGAATTGTATTAAAGGGTCGTGGCATTAGGAAGGTTGAGAATCACTGCATTAGAGGCTCTCTTTTCTACATTTCACCTTTTCCCCACTTAATGATATTAGCCACAAGATCATTCTGATTCAGTCCTGATGGGGACACCAAGTGCAATTTCCAATTTGGAACAAAATGGGTCATTTGCGAACCATCTATCATGAAAAAAAAAGAAGGGAAGGGAATAAGCATTTATTAAGGAACTACTAAGTGCCAGACTCTATGTTAAGCCCATTGCAAATATTATCTCATTTGAGTCTCACAACAACCCTGTGAGAGAAGTGCTATTATGCTCATTTTACAGATCAGGAAACAGACTGAGAGACTAAGTGATTTTCTCAGGCTTATACAGCTAAACTGGATTTGAACTTAGGTCTTCTTGAGTGTGGGCTCAGCATTCTATACGTTGCACCACTTAGTTGTCTAGTTTACTTAAGGATAGCATGGAAAAGTTATTCAGGTAGGATACAACATTGATTCAGGTGGAGAAACTACTCTTCATTTCTGCATTTGCCACAGCGCTGCTGATCAGAAGAATGTGTTTGTTGACTAGTTTGTTGACTGTCAAGTCTGAGGAACATACTCTTTATATACTGGCATTATACTTTAGGAGCTAGGAAATTATGTCAATGGTTTCACCCAGTGTTGTGGCCTCATTAAGTGTTAAGGGTGGTTTCATAGTCTTTTGAGGATAAAAATTAGTCTAGCTTATATGGAGTAGATGGTGTATCTACCACTTCTAATTATAGATAGGCCTGTGATATCTGGGCATCAAGTTTAGTGACATTTCTCAAAAAATTCCAAACTGCTTCTAAACTGATTGGATCAATTCACAGCACCACCTAATGTATTAATTTGCTTTTTTTCTGCAGCCCCTCTAAAATTGACTTTGTCTTTTATCATCTTTGATAATTTGATGACTATAGGAAGAAACATCAGAGTTGTTTTAATTTGCATTTCTTTTATCATTTCAGATTTGAAGTGTTTTTAATATGGTTGTTGATCATCAGCATTTCTCCTTTTGAAAAGTTTTCATACCTTTGGACTATCCTTTGGGGAATGACTCTTGTTCTTATTATCTGCCATAAACTTATCCCTTGGATATTAGACTTTTGTCAGAAATATTGAATGCCAAAAAAATCCCCAATTGATAGTTTCTCTTCTTAGTCTAACTGTATTGATTTTGCTCCTGCAAAAAGCTTTTGAATTTTAAGTAAATGAAATTATTTTATTTTATCTTTAGTGACCACCTCTATCTCTTGCTTGATTAAGAATTTTCCTCCTAACCAGGGATCTAAAAGGTACCTCTTCTTGTTTTCCTTTATTTTTAAGTGACTTTTTATATTTAGTTCATGTATTCATTTGGAACTTATTATTGAATACAGTATAAACTCATATGTCTAAACCTAATATAATATAGGGGCTCTTAACAGGTTTACTTTAAGAAGTATAATAACAAATAGACAAATTTATTCCCCCAGCATGTAGGAGGCATAATCTTCCACCCTTCTGAAGCACTTCAGTCTCTGGAGAAGACAAAGGGGATAGTTGAACCTAGCTTAGCTTTGTTCCCAGACAGCACAGTCCAAGTTCCAAGTCCAAACCTCACCTTGGGGGACTTTATAAAAAGTGCCTCACTATAGAGTGTCTGCCTATCTTAAATATATATGTATGTGTGTGTGTATGTATATGTACATATATATTTATATACCTACACATATATATACACACATATACACACGTACACACATGTACACAAACACATACACACATATACAGGCAACTAGGTGGCACAGTGGATAGAGCACTAGCCCTGGGGTCAGGAGGACCTGAGTTCAAATATGACCTCCTTTGGCGGGAGGGGTTAATTCCCAGGTACTTGGCTTCTGAGGGTTTCCACTCTAGGATGGCTTGCTATATCACCCTGTCTGTAATCCTGGCTCCAAGGTCACAATGGCTCAAATTCCAGGTCCATGGTCTCCAAGATCTAAAACTGAGAACAAATAACATAGGAGAGAAACAAGTAAGAGCCACAGTAAAAGAGGGGTGAGGAGTGGGAAGGATTTTCCTTTCCTTCTCATTGGTTCAGTTCATTGTGTCCAGACTGGGCACAGCAGACAAAAACTTCTGAAAAGAGCACAGCTGAAAAGATAGCAGAAAAGAATAGAGGGGAAAAAAGAGTGAATGGCTTGATCTTACCAGTTTTAAGGACACAGGAGGCCAAAGAAGGCTACCTCTACCCTTGTGGTAGGGGATGAAGTGGGCTCCATATTAGGGAAACTGGGCATGCATAATAGGTCCCTTAAGGGAGACTCCATGTTAAAACTAGGTATGCCCAGAGAAGCCTGGGTTATACTAATTTTTGACAATCTAATTTCCCAGCATTTCTGAGACAACCAACTTATTCCAAGTAAGATTCCAAATAAATTGCAATCAGTTAGCTAACTAGCTAGCTAGCTAGAACGTTTATTAAACACTTACTTTGTGTTAGGCATTATACCAAGCATTGGGGATGCAAGCAAACAAGCAAAACAGTCTCTGACCATGAGCATCTCACTTTCAAATGCGAGAAGACAACATATAATAGGGACTAAGAATGGAGATGAAAGTAGGGATAGTATAGAGCTGGCTGGAATGTGACTTAGAGACCTAATTCTGGACAAGATTAGCTGCTAGCTCAACTATCAGAGCCAGGGTGACTCTGGGGCAGAGTCCAATGTGGTGGTAGTGGTGAGGAGGTAAGGGTGATGGTCCTAGTATAGGTTAAGTTAGGAAATGAGTAGAAGTGAGTTTATAGGTCTTTCTGAAATTCCACAAAAGTCACTGAAAATAACTTAAGTTTTACATATTCAAATTTTTAGAAGAAATAGGAAACACATTATTTGGTTTAAGCTGTCTATGAACTAGGGTAGTGGTACTCTTGTGTTATCTACCAATAATGTGATAGGTTACATTCTTTAGTCAATTATGAAACCATCAGGGTAAGCATGAAGAGTCTCTATCACATGTGTTTCTTCATTTTTCATTATGATAATTTGATAAAATTATTTTGGGATGCAAGAATATTGTGGGGGGAGGGAGGAAAGGAGAAAGGAAGGGAAAATTTCAAAACATTGTGAAAAATCAATCAACAAATACTTATTATACGCTGATTACTGACTAGAGCAGTGGTTCTCAACCTTCCTGATGCCGCGACCTTTTAATACAGTTCCTCATGTTGTGGTGACTCTCTAACCACAAAATTATTTTCGTTGCTACTTCATAACTGTAATTTTGCTACTGTTATGAATCATAATGTAAATATCTGATACGCAGGATATATTTTCATTGTTACAAATTGAACATAACCCACAGGTTAAGAACCGCTGGACTAGAGGGTAGGGCCATGAATTCTGGGTATTCTATTTAAGAAAGGGACTCAACACAACCTTCTCCCCTTTTTCCACAAGGCATATTGCTTTTGGCCTTCTTTGGAATTCTCCATCATGCCCCATGAGAACCACCTCTTCTTCCACTTCCCACCTCCCTTTTCAGTTTCCTTTTATATGCTGTCTTTCCTCATTAAAATGTAAGCTCTTTGAGGGCAGGAATTTTTAAAAAAACTTATGTTTTTATTTCCAGCAGTGCCTGGCACATTCTAGTTTCTTAATAAATATTTATTGACTAAGTTACTACTATGTGCCAATCCCTGGGTGATTATCTAAAAAGTTAAAAAGAAACAGTCCCCACTCTCAAAGATCTTACATGTTTTCAGAAAAAATAATATGTACATATAAGGAAATACACAAAATATGCCAAGTATAAACAAATATAATGATAGAGAAAAAACATCCCCACTTGGTTAATAGTTTGGAAACCTAGGTTGTGTTCCTCTTTTTGCCACTTCGCAGTCTTGGGAGGTTGGGCATGTCATTTTACCATTCTGTGCTTGTTTCCCCATCTGTAAAATGAGGAAAGTAATAACTGCCTTACTTCATGGAATTCTTATAAAATCATTTATGTAAAAGTTATTTTTAAAAGTACTATTTAAATGCAAGATATTTTAACTGTGTTCATTTTATTTAAAGAAATCCTATGTGTTCATCAGTTCATACTTTGTTAAATGTCTATACTGCTTGCATGATAACCTAAAAATTTCTTCTAAAATATACATTTATTTCTGATTTCATAAGCACATAGCATATGGCTAAGGGGATACTGGAATTTCCATTTATTTTACAATTTTTTAAAAGACCTAAGAAAAATGCCATTCTGTGCTAATTCCACCAGCATAATAGAAATTTTCAGCTGAACATCAATCATGAAAAGGATAGAGTTGCACAGTAGCTATTTCTATGATATTGAAAGCAGGAAAGCTATCTTGAATCATTTCATGCAAATTTATACAGTGTCTCCCATCTTAGAATCTCAAAGAACTTTATAAGCAAAGTGACACTAGATATATTTTATAGAGAAAATCAAAATATTTAGCAGTTTAATGATTTGCAAAGTCCGGATCCAGCTTGTGACTAGAGGACATTTGTAAGCATCCTCTAGCCAGGTCTATATAAAGCAAAACAAAGAAGTTTGATGTAATTTCTGTTAGTTCAAACAAAACTCTACTTTTAGCTAAATTATCAGTTATTGCACAATATATTTTTGTCTAGAAATCAAAGTCTTTATACTGCTTATTGAGGATAAGATCTTCTAGCTCTTTAGAGACTTTTTTCACAATCCAGCCAGGAAACTCTATTAAAATAACTGTGGGTTAAACTCAATAGCCACAATTAACTGGTGAATATACTTTAAAAATTTTGATAACTTTTTATTTCCAAAGATATATACCTATCTCCTCCCTTCTCTACTAGGTCCATTCCCAGAAGGGGAAAAAAAGAACAATTCCATAAAACTAAACACCACAGGGGCAGCTAGGTGGTGCAGTGAATAGAGTACCTGCCCTGGAGTCAGGAGGATCTGAGTTCAAATCTGACCTCAGACACTTAACACACTAGCTGGATGACTTTGGGCAAGTCACTTAAACCCAACTGTCCTCCAAAAAGCAAAAAAAAAAAACAAAACCAAAAAACCTAAACACCATATTTACTGAGTTGATCATATATGCAAAGTTCCACACCTGTTTTCCCCCACCTCTCCAATGAAGGACAAGAAAGGTGCAACTTCACCTCTCTTCTTTCAGGTTAAGCTCGGTCATTTTCTTTTCATTTCAAGTATTATTTTTTTTGTTGTTGTTGTTCTTTCCATTTGCACTGTTGTAGCTGCTGTGTGTATTATTTTCCTGGTTTTGTTAACTTGAATTTGCTTTAGTTCCTTATGTCTTCCTATACTTCTAGGTATCCTTCTTATTCTTCATTTCTTATAACACAGTAACGCCTCATTCATTACATTCAATATGACAATTCATTTAGTCATTCCTCAAACCATGGGCATCTATTTTGTTTCATTCTTTGCTTCACCAAGTAGCAGAGCTTTAAAAATTTTATGGGAGCTTTCTTTCTATCTTTGACTTCCTTAGAGTATATTTCTATAGCAATGGGATCTCTGAGTCAAAAGGTATAAACATTTGAGTAACTTTCTTAGTAAAGTGCTTTTCAAATGACTGAACCAATCTATTAACAATGCCACCAAGTGCAATCATACACCTGTATTTCTATAGCCCTCTAATATTTGTTTGTTTGTTTTTGTCTTTTTGAAGGGGGGAAGACAGGGCTATTGGAGCTAAGCGACTTGCCCAAGGTCACACAACTAATAAGTGTCAAGTGTCTGAGGCTCAATGTGAACTCAGATCTTCCTGACTCCAGGGCCAGAGATGTATTCACTGCACCATCTACCTGCCCCTCCTCTAAAATTTGTTAATCCCATCTTTTGCCACCTTTGTTGATTTCCTAGGTGTAAAGCAAAACCTCAGAGTTGTTTTGATCTGCATTTCTCTTATTTTTAGTGATTCAGAACAATTTTTCATTTGATTGTTATTATTTTGCAATTCTTTGATAACTTTATATCTTCGGACCATTTATTCACTGGGGAATAGCTCTGCATCTTTGTGTTAGTTACCTATGTATTTTAGATATTAAAAAACTTGAGAAATCTGATGCAAAGTTCCCCTCCCCCCAATTAGCAACTTCTCTTCTCATCCTGCTAGCATTGATTTTGTTCCTGAAAAAAAGCTTCTGAATTTCATTAATTCAAATAACCAATTTAATTCTTTGTGATAACTAACCTCTATCCCTGGTTTGGTTAAGAGCTTCTATGGCCATAGTTAAGAAAGATACATGATCTGGTTCTCTGCCAATCTTTTGACAAAGTGGAGAGAGGACTGGGCCTGGAGTTAGGAAGACATCTTCCTGAGTTCAAATCTGGCCTCAGACACTTACTAGCTGTGTGACCCTGGGCAAGTCATTTAACCCTGTTTGTCTCTATTTCCTCAAACTGTAAAATGAGCTGAAGAAGAAAATGGCAAATCACTCCACTATCTCTGCCAAGAAAACCTCCAAATGGGGTCACAAAGAGTCAGACACAATAGAAAAACAACAAAAATCTATGGAGAAGACACTTTAATAGAGACATGTACTTCAGTGAATTTAAGAGGCTTAGCAAAGAAAAAGAACATCAAATGTGGGTTTGAATTGCAGCTCCAGTATTAATTACCTATGGAAATCTCTAAGCCCTGTTCCTCATCTGTGAGACAGGAATAATGGTACTCATAGTACCTATATCCTCTACTAAAGCCTTCATAGGGATTAGAGGTGATTCTAGGCATACCTCTGAAATGCAGAGCTAAGCAGGTAAACTGGGGGCATGAGGTGGGAAGCATTTGAGTATAGTCCAGTAGTAGCTTACCTGCTTTTTGCCAGGGTTTTTACTTTTTTGATCAAAGCAACTTTAGATCTTTTACTAAGACATCGATACACTGTGATCTATGTCTAATCTGACTAGTACGGTAAATGCCTATTACATGCAAGACACTAGGTCTGGATATATAAATTGAAAAGACACATCTCTGCCCTCAAAGGGCTTACATTCTACTGGTGGGAGTATTTTTCCCAGTAAATTCACTACCCTGAACTGCTGGACCATCTCCAGTCACTCTGATCTGTATCAGGCCTCTGCACCCAGATGGCTCTGGAGGAGAAAGTGAGGCTGGTGACTTTGCACAAAGCTCTTTTACTCAAATCCAATTCAATTGCAAGTCATGTCATCATCTCCCTGATGTGATGGCCCTTTTCCAGACCTGAAGGACAAACCACAACGTCAACCACAAACTACAACTCTGAGAATTATCAGGGTAATTGCTACTATATAGATGGGGCCTTAAGATGGATTTCTTAAACTCTGATTAGACAAAAAGCATTTATTGAGTGCCTATGTGCCAGGCACTACAAAGAAAGGCAAAAGGCAGTCCTTGCTCAAGTTCAAAGCCTAATGGATGCAAACAACTACGCACAAGCAAGCTATATACAAGAGAAGTTGGAAATTATCAAGAGTGAAGGCCCTAGAATTAAGAGGGATTAGGAAAGGCTTCTAGTAGAAAGTGCGATTTTAGTTGGGATTTGAAGCCAGGGAAGCCGGAGGTAGAGATGAGGAGGCAGGGTTTTCCAGGCCACGGGGGACAAGCAGAGAAAACGGCCAAGGAAGGGAGATGGAGGAACAGCTTGTAGGCCGGTGGCTCTGCCTTTTGGGGCCAAGCAGATCAGAGCGGACTCTTGGCCCCAAGACAGCACAGTGCTATCCTGAGGGCCGTGTCCCCCCTCACTCCCCCACTCCCGCTCCCACTCCACGTACACGTGTGTGGACAAGGTGAATATGAGATGCATAGGACAAAGTTGGCAGCAGAGAAGCACTTCAACCACAGCCCGAGATCCAGCTCGCGTTCCTGAGAAGGGAGGGGCGGGGCTAGAGCCTAGGACGTAGCTGCGTTCCCCAGCCCAGCCCGTAGTAGCCTAGCAGCCCACCTCCCCCCCCCCCCCCGCCCTGGCCCCCTCCCTGGCCCCTCCCCCGCAGGGAGGGGCTGGATGAGCCGCAGAGCATGCCGGGGCGGGCGCTTAGGCTTTCCTGGTATACAGTGACGGACACGGCGGGAAGGGGGGGCACGCTATGGCGCAGGGCTCGGCGCAGGGGCCCTTTCCTGGCCCCGACTACTACGAGAAGCTGGGCCGCCTCCAGGGCGCGCTAAGGGACAGGTAGGGGGAGCCGGGGCCAGGGCTGGGGGCGGGGCCGGGGTGGTCGAGGTCCTCGGGACCGCCTCCTTCCCAGAGTAGGGGGAGCGGAGGGGCTGGGGGTGGTGTCTAGCGTGGGGCGTCCCTCGTCCGCTGTCACTGGCCAAGCCGGAGGTTGCGGCTGCTGCGCGCTGCTGGACTGCGAGCAAGAGCGGCCGCCCCTTCCCATCTCTCTTCCCTTCCCTTTCTCTGTCCCTTTCCTTCCGTTCCTTCCCTTCCCCTTTCCTCTTTTCCCTTTTGCCTTTCCTCTTCCCTTCTCCCTTTCCTCTTCCCTTCTTTTCTTCATTTTTCCTTCCTTTTTCCCTTTCCCTTTGCCCTCTCATTTCCCCTTTATCTCTCTTTTCCCTTTCATACCCTTTCTTCTCTTCTTTTTCTCCTCCTCTTCCTTTCCACTTCCTCTTCTCTCCCTTCATTCCTTTCTCTTCCCTTCCTCTTTCCCTCTTCTTGTGCATCTTCCTCTCTTTCCTTCCCTTTCTTTCACCTCCATCTTCCCTTTCTCCCCTTCTCACTTCCCTTTTCCTTCTTTTTTCTTTCTTTCCTTTCTCTTTCTCTTCTTTACTTTTCTTCCTTCCCTTTCTGTCTTTTCTTTCTCCTTCACTTCCTTCCCTTCTCCCTTTCCCTTTCCTTCATCCGTCTTCTCCCTTCTCTTTCCTTTTCCTTCTTCCTTTTCTCCTTCCCTTCCCATTTGCCTTTTCAAACTTCATCTCTCTCCCACCCTTCACCCTTTCCCCTCTCTCTCTCCCTCTTCTCCCTTAGCTTTGGGGGTTGGTTGGGGCAGATACAATCCTATATTGATCAGCCTTAGGCTCACCTCACTTAGATGTCAGTGACCCTATCCCTCTCTTTATTCCAGGGGAAAAGAATTGTATCTCTCAAGATAGAGGTTCTTAACCTCGGGTTCATGGACAGATTTCAGGGAGTGGGAGAACTTTGAAGGGGAAAAAATTCATCATTATTTTCACTAACCTTTGGTTTCTTTTGTAATCTTATATATTTTATTTAATGCATTCAAAAACATTTTTTTTTCTGAGAAGGGGAACTATACGCTTTGTCAGACTGCCCAGTTCATGATGCAAAAAAAGGTTGTCTTAGAACCAAAACTTGCTGCTGTCCTGGGAGATTTTGCTCTCTTGTGTCAACTTCAACTACATACAGTACAAATTTCACATGAGACAGATTTTTCTGTTTTACCTCCTTTAAAACCTCTATCTTCAAATGTCCATTTGGGTTGGGATAAGGATGGCATCTTTAGTGTACAGGTGGGAGGTAGTATCTCAGAGTTGTATTACTTTGTATTTGTGTAATCAGCAATGATTTGGAGAATTTTTTTTTTCCTTGGTTCATTCACTTTTAGTTTATAACATTCAGTTCCACAGTCCCTTGAGCTTCAGATTTTCTCCCTCCCCCATCGTAGGGGCATACACTCAGATGTAGGATCTACAAATATCTTCCCATTGATCATTAGTCAGGTTGTAAAGAGGGATTGTAACTGATGGGATCAGTGGGAGAGAGGAAACAAAACAAGACAAGAAAAAGAAACAGACCAAGTAGTTTGTTTCAATCTATACTCAGACTCTGCATCTCCTTCTCTGGATGTGGGTATCTCTTTCAATCACGAGTCTTTTGGAGTTGCCCTATAACCTTGTATTGCTGAGAGGAGTCCAGTCTATTGAAGTTAGTTGTCACACATACATTATGTTTGTGATTGTGTACAGATTTCTCCTGGTTCTGCTCTTCTTGCTCAGCATTAGTTTATATAAGTCTCTCCAGATTATTGTGAAGTCTGCTCCTCATTTCTTATAGCACAATAATATTCCATTACATTCATATACCACAACTTGTTCAGCCATTCCCCAGTTGATGGGTATCCCCTTGTTTTCCAATTTTTTGCCACCACAAAAAGAGCTGCTATCATTATTTTTGTACATACAGGTCCTCTTCCCACTTCTCTGATCTCTTTGGGATATAACCCTAGAAGTAGTATTGCTGAGTCAAAGGGTATGCACTTATTTATAGCCTGGTTCCAGATTGCTCTCCAGAATGGCTGGATCAGTTCACAGCTCTACCAACAATGCATTAGTGTTCCGATTTTTCCACATCCTCTCTAGCATTTATCATTTTGCTGTTTTGTAAGACACAGTACTAAGCACTAGAAGTAGAGACAAAAACAAAATAGTCCCTGTCCTCAAGGAATCTGCATTCTATTGGGGATATAGAATTGACACAGGTAAGTTATACAAGATAATTTGAGGTGTGTAATAATAATAGCTCATATTGAGGCTGTAGGCTTTACAAAATGCTTTATAAGTATCTCATTTTAACCTTACAAAAACCATGTGAGGAAACTGACACTGTAGAATTTCGTGGCTTGTCAGAGATCGTCTAGTTAGTGTTAGAAGTGGTATCTTTTGACTCCCAATTCCAATGTTCTCTGTAACTACCACCCTGCCTCTCAGGTGGCTTTTGGGAAGTCTTCAAAGAGTATGATATAGCATCTGAGTTGAGTCTTAAAGAAAGATATGGATTCTAAGAGGTAGAAATGAGTGTGTGTATTCTGAAATGGAGTGGTTTGTGCAAATGGGTGGCAAGTTTGCAGCAATTTGGAGAACATGTAATTTATTTAAAATGTACAGCATGTGTAAAGCATTATAAAAATATGTAAGTAGGCTCACTAACAAATTATATATCGTAATTCATTGAAAACATACATCATCGACTGTTGTTTTATAGTGTCCTTTTTCAGATGTCTTAATTTTCCAAAAAATAACATAAATATCCAGTCTTATCTTGTGAATTTCAAAGTTTAGTTGTAGAGTTCAGGGACAAATAGAATATAATTCAGCAAAGACAAACACTTTAAAAAAATATCTTTTATGAGAGAAAGTTAGCTGTGTAGATCAACTAATAGAAACTGGCCAGTTATTTATATAAACATAAGATCTAGAGGTCATAGAATAGTAGCAACACAGTGTACTTTTTAGAATGGAATAGAGCATGTAACCCTCCCTCAAAAGTTATAATTTGTTTTACCCTTGTTCTATTGCTGGTGTGATATAATGGAAAGCTCACTGGACTTGAAGTCAGAAAGCCTGAATTTGACTTTGACTCTACGTCTTGTGAGCTCTGTGACCTTGTATAAATATCAGTTCCCTCATCTATAAAATGGGGATAATAATCACATACTTACCCCATAGGAGAGTTGTGAAGGTAATAATAATGATGATAGTAGCTGGCATTTATACGGTGCTTTAATGTGTTCTAAGTTGCTTTATAAATAGTTCATTTTATTCTTATAACAACAAGGGTAAGTGCTAATTTTCTCTCCATTTTACATATAAGGAGACTGAAGCAGATGAGGTCCAATGACTAGTCCGAGGCTAGATTTGAACTAAGGTCTTTCTAACTCCAGGTTCAGTGCTGTATCCACTTGGCTGCCTAGCTGTCTTTATCTTATGAAGTAAAATTTGGTTCTGTATAAAATTTGCTGTTTATATGAAATGGTATCCATGTATAAGGTGATAATTGAAACCCTGTAAGGTATGAGATCACTAAGTTAAGTAGTATGGAGGGAGAAGAGTGCTCAGGGCAGGGTCCTGTAGTTAGTGGACATAATTTGGATGAAGATCCAGCAAAGGTCACAGAGAAGGACAGGTAGAAGGAAAACTAGGGGAGAACAATATCATGAAAACCTAGAAAGAATACACATCAAGGAAAAGGGTGATCAGTGTCAAAGGCTACACAGAGGTCAAGAAGAATGAGGATTGAGAAGAGGCTATTAGATCTAACGAGATCATTGGGAAGATGGTAAAAAAAACAGGAAGAAGTATAGGGAGTGTACAAAGAATACAGAAGTAAAGAGAGTATTCCATATTATTCCCCCACCCTTCAAAGAAAAACCTCTCCTTCAGATCTAGAAAACACTAGTCAGATTCTTGATGGGGAAATCCAAGAAAAACAGTGAGTCATTTTTCTAGTTCATGAGCAGCATAGGGAGACAGAAAAGTATGTGGATACTGGAGAAGGGGTCTGGCCAGGGAACATACATATATAAGTACTCCAGTGTAAGAGAAAGGCTGTGTGCCAGGATGAGAAGGGGCATCAAAATAGGAACAGATGACAGCTGGCAGCTTTATCTCCTATGCAATTGTTGTTTGTTCTTTGTTCTTGAAGAGGACCATGACATCAGGATAATGCCATGACTTCCAAATGAATTGCATTTAAGTGAGGGAGGACTGTGCAAAGTCACCAACCTCATTCTCTCCTCTGGAGCTATCTGGGTCCAGTGGCAAGATATAGGTTAGGATGACTGGAGATGGTTCCCACGTAGTTCTTAGTCACAGGTTGAAGGCAAACTGAGGGGTACCTACTACATTGTAGGACCAGTGGTTTTTTGATACAGCTTGCTCGACCCTGACACAACTACCTTTCCCACACACAACCTGATTAGCCCCGGTAGCCCTGATGCACCTTCCTGGGGACATAAGAGTTTCCAACCTTGTGTACTTGCGGCTGCTCAGATTTGGTGCATATCCAAGACTACTTGAATCAACATTCAACATTTTAGTTAGAACCCTGATGATTTAGTGACCAGAAAAGTTTGTAGATAGCGATGAGGGGGGCTGAGTCCAGAGAATCTGGATGCCTCTGTAACCTTGTTGCATATCTTTACTGTGTTAGGGCAAAATAAACTTCCACCTTTGTTAAATTTTCAGTAACTTGTGAATGTTTTACAATTCAGTTTATCCCAACATTGAACTAAGAGGGTGCTAGTTTTAGAGCTGTGCCTACAACATTTGGCAAAGTCTTGGCAGATTGGCATGAAAGATGGTTTTGTGACTTAAATTGTGGTTAAGTTGGGGTGAGAGCTCTGCCACTATAGAGGAGGAGGATGGTATGAACAGATGGAGGGGCAGTGCTTGACTGCCTGTGGCCAAAGCCCTTTTGGGAATAGTTTTATAGCCCTTTGGGAATAGTTCCCAGTTGTTCTCCAGAATGTTGGATCAGTTCACAGCTCCACCAATAATGCATTAGTGTTCCAATTTTCCCACATCTTCTCCAACATTTGTCATTTTCTAGTTTTGTCATATTAGCCAATCTGAAAGATGTGAGGTGGTGCCTCAGAGTTGTTTGCATTTCTCTAAACACTAGTGATATAGAGATTTTTTTCATATGAATATAGGTAGCTTTTATCTCTTCATCTGAAAACTGCTTCTTTGTGTCCTTTTACCATTTATCAATTGGAAATGACTTGCATTCTTATAGATTTGAGTCAGTTCTCTATATATTTTAGAGATGAGGCCTTTGTCAGAGACTTTGACTGTACAAATTGTTCCCCAGATTTCTACTTCCCTTCTAATCTTGGGTGCTTTAGCTTTGTTTGTGCAAAAGCTTTTTAATTTAGTATAATCAAATAATCCATTTTTCATTTCATAATGTTTTCTATCTCTTGTTTTGTCATAAATTCTTCCTTTCTCCATACATCTGACAGGTAAACTATTTATTGCTCTCCTAATTTGCTTATAGTTTCACCCTTTATGTCTAAATTGTGTACCCATTTTGAGCTTATCTTGGTAAACAGTGTAAGATGTTGGTCTATGCCTAGTTTCTGCCTTACTGTTTTCCAGTTTTGCAGCAGTTTTTGTCAGATAGCGAGTTCTTATCCCAGAAGCTGGAGTTTTTGGGTTTACCAAACAATAGATTATTACAGTCACTAACTACTGTGTCTTGTGTACATAACTTATTACACTGATCGAATGCTCTATTTCTTAGCCGGTACCAAATAGTTTTAATGATTGCTGCTTTATAATACAGTTTTAGATCTGGTACAGGTAGGCCATCTTCCCTTGCCTTTCTTTTCATTAATTCCCTTGATATTCAGTTTTTTTCTCCCAGAATTTATTTATTTTTAGTTTTCAACATTTATTTCCACAAGATTTTGAGTTCCAGATTTTCTCCCCATCCCTCTCCCACCCCTCACACCAAGATGGCAAGCATATTGATTACTCCTTCCCCCAGTCTGCCCTCTCATATATCCTCCCTATCTCTCCCCTTACCCCTTTCCCCCTTACTTTCTTTAAAGTAGGGCAGGATGGATTTCTGTACCCCATTGCCTGTATATCTTATTTCCTGGTTGCCCCAGTAGGTACTTGCTCTGTAGTTTCTGACCCTGTGGTTCAGTTTCCTGCTGAATTAGGAGCCATGAGACTGGAGGAGAACAGACTTGGGGCAGAGATCCAGGAACTCCCACAGGTGGGTAGAAAACCCCAGGCTTATCCTATTACTGTTGCTCCAAGCAGGAGAACAGTGACTCTATCCCGAGGGATCAAGCCGTAGGTAGATCTTCCACCAGAGAACTTGAGGTGGTTACTTGTTGAGTTGTTCAGGTTCAGTCATGTCCAGCTCTTTGTGATGCCATGGACCATAGCATACCAAGCCCTTCTGTCCAGTTCATGTTCGTTGTTTCCATGACACTTTCCATACCATCCTCTACTGTTCCTTTTCCCTTCAGTCTTTCCCAGCAGCAGGGTCTTTTCCAATGAATCCTGTCTTCTCATTATATGATCAAAGTATTTAAGCTTCAGTTTCAGTTTTTGACCTTCCAGTGAATAGCCTGAATTGATTTCATTAAGTATTGACTGATTTGGTCTCCTTGATGGCCATGGGACTCAAAAGTCTTCTCCGGGGCCACAATTCAAAAGTGTTAATTCTGTGGCGCTGAGCCTTCCTTATAGTCCAACTCTCATAGTCATATGTTGCTACTGGAAAAACCATAGCTTTGACTATATGGACCTTTGTTGGCAAAATGATACCTCTGCTTTTAGTATGCCATCCAGATTTGCCATTGCTTTCCTTACATTTTTACATTTGCCTTCCTTTCCTTAGGAAAGGTGGATTACTACCAAAATTTAAACAGAAATCTGAGGAGTCCCTGGAAAACTTGACTCCTAAGAGTGTGGTCTGATGGAGCCAATGCTGAAAGGCTCTCTGCTTTAGACTTCTGTGGCTTGGTGGGAACTCTCTTAGGACCTCTTTTTGCAGAGTCCACTAAATTTGCTATAGCCTCAAGAAGATATGTGTTCTTTGTCCCATTTAAATAGCTGAGATGGGAAGTTATTCAACACTGGTTTTGTAATGATGGATTCCCCTTTGCAGCTAGCTCTCAGATGGCCATTTGTAAGGGAGGGGGTGAAATTCCTAAAAGAAATGAGTTTGTAAGATTGGATTTATTCAGCCCCTCCAAGACCTGCTATACCCTATGGCCAGCCTATCTTGGGGGTGGGGGGAACAATTAAATCCCACCATCTGGGTCTACCTCAAACTGAATAACTTCAGTTTTTAGTTTGGGAATATCTCCTATTGTTCAACAATACAGGAATGAACTGATAGATTGGTAAAATTTGAAAAGAATGCTGGGACAGTTGTCCCTTGGGTCAGTATTTTTGTCAGTGCAAACAGACACTCTGAGAATGGAGGAGTAGGGGAGAAACAACAGAGCGTGCTGCCCACCCTGTTAGATGGGCAGAAGAGGATGACACCACCCCTAGAAGGGAGTCATTTGGGCATTGCTAAGAAGGGTATTGGCCAGCCCATGTTGGGCCGTACCTGGGAAATTAAGCACTTGGGCACTGTGGGCTGTTTAGCCCCCACCAAAACCTGAGGTATCTTCCAAAGTTCCTGCCCCATTTGTATCAGTTAAGAAAGGCTATAGAGGGCATCCATGGAATGGGGGAAGGGAGGGAAGGGTGGGTATCAGTGTAGTATTTCTGCACATCCTTTCAGCAATATCTAGGCATGTTATTCTCAGTAGGGCCAAATGTAAACCCTTAAAATTACTTGAAACCTTCCATGTAGTTAACACCAAGATTCTAATAATGTTATAGGGAACCAGTCAGAGTTTTCTCCTTATGTGAGGTGGTGAGGATAAGCAGGAATAGCTCCAGTCACATCCACCATTTAAATAGGTAGACAGTTCTTTCACAGGTAAGGGATGATAAAGTATAGAAGGGTAAAGAACAAAAAAACAATTTTGCGTCACTGGGGGGATAAAAGTTTCTTTCTATTGATGAAAGTGAAAAAAGCTAGAGTACTTCATTATACCAAATCCCTTTACCACAACCCTGTGCTACCTATGAGAAAGGCATATGGTACCTGGTAGTTTACCGTGGACCACAGGGAACTAAAAAATTATTTATTTTGATGAGATCAGTTATCAATCTTGTTGTAGCCCAGGTTGAGAGTAAATGGTATGGTGCTATCAACTTTTCCTATGCTTTTTTCTGTATTTCTATTACTCAGACTAGTTAGGCACAGGTGGGGCAGAGAATACTGAGTTGGGGGCCATATAGGTTGAGCCTTGGTATTAGTTTAGATTTTGGTTTTGTACAAGAGGCTAATGATCTCTTAGTCACCTGATGTGGGCTAAAGAATTGTTGATCATGCTGGAAGTGACCCTGCAGAAGCCTGGATGTTCCTGGAGCTGCTCCTATTTATTATCACCACCTCAGTTGAGAAAAAATCTATGTCTATACTGAAAGTGTTATCATCCTTTCTCTGACTGATGTTCTTGATGTTACTCTGGTTCCTCATTACCACTTTGCATTAGGACACCCACTGAATTTCAGAACTGCAGCATCACCTGTTACCTGGAGCAGACTGTAAGAATTTGAGACAGTCTTTTTGAAGGAGAAAGGAATTGCTTAGGATTTCTAGGTTTTCTGTATCTCCACATTTTTGTTTTATTTTTGTTTGATCTGTTTTCCTTCCTTAATACCACCCATGACAGGAAGACTTTTTAAGTGGTGGAAGACCCTTTACAGGATCATTAGGACATTTCCACCAAGGGGTGGTATGTTATAGGTAGGACCAATGGTTGCCTGCTACAACATTCCTGACCCTGACCACTTCCTTCTATCATGTAACCCAATTGGCCCCAGCTTCCTTGATGCAGCTTACTGTTCTGGATTCCATAAAAGGTTCCAACCACTGACATTTGGTGGGCACCCAAAACTTCTCAAGTCAGTACATCCTGAAGACGGAGCAGAGAAGTTTGCAGATGGAGATGAGAGGATCTGCGTTCAGAGAAAATCTAAGTGCCACTATAGATATCTTTATATATCCTTGCTCTCTCAAGGCAAAGTAAATTTCCTCTTTTGTTCAGTGACTTGTGAGTGCCTCATCTTGTCCCAGCATCAAACCTGAACTAAAAGGATGTAGATTTTAAAGTTGTGTGTACAGGGAGTAGTTTTTCCATCCCATGTAGGCATAGGGAGACAGAGGGGACGCTGTGGACACTGAAGAAGGCATCCGGCCAGGGAGCACACTGCAAGGAATGCTCCAACCTAAGGGAGAAGCTGTGTACCAGATGAAGAAGAGGCCCCAGATCCATACCAGTCTACCATAAAAGGAACAGGTGTTGATTGTCAGTTTTGTCTTCCACTATCTAGTTCCTGGTCGGACATGGAGGGTGGCCTTAGGTGTGATGTTCCAGGCTAAGGAGTAGTTGCAGGCACTAGGCAGTATGGTAATTGAGGAGAAAGTTCATAAGCAGGCAGTAGTAGTGTGACTCAAATCCCAGGAGTATACTGGGGTCTTATTTTCAGCTTTTAGCACAGTCTGAAGCCTGCAGAGGAATAACCAGGGCAGGAATCTCAGACCAAAGAGGAGCTTTGCAGTTCTGTCTCTCTGAACTATCAGATCTTCTCAGCTGGCATCACCCACTACTAGGAACTGAGTCTACTATTGCTCAGACCCAAACCCAGCTTAGAACTTGTGGAACTCAGACCAGGGGGACAGTGATCAGATTTTGCTCTATGGCAAACCACTTCTTGAGTGCTGCAGGCTTGCAGGTCCCTAGATTGAGCTGTCCCTGGGTTTCTGTAATAATACAATACTTAAGACACTAAGAAAGTAACAAAACCAACCCACACCTTCAATCCAGAAGTATGTATAACCTGAACCTAGTATCAAGTCCAAAGTCAAGAAGTAGACTAGGAAAATGAGCAAATAAAAGGATTTCACCATTAAAAATATTATGGTACAGGAATGCATAAGACACAAATCCAGAAAAAGAGAATGATTCCAAAACATCTCTAAGAATGCCTCAAAAAACCCAGCTTGGGTAGAAGTTTAACTAGAATTCCTGGAACAAATGAAGCAATGGTTAAAAAGATATTTTTATAAATAAAATGAAAGGACTAAAGGGAAAAAAAATGAGAGCTGTAGAATAAAGAACTGGAAAGGGAAGTAACAGCTTGGCACAAGAGATACACAATTTTGCTTAAGCAAGCAACAGGCTCTTTGAAAATTAGAAAAGACCAAATGGAAGCCAATGACTCCATGAAATAACGAGACAGATTAAAATAAAGTAGAAAAACTGGGAAAAAAAACCCCAAGAAAATATAAAATCTTTTATAACAAAAACTGACTTGGAAAACAGAGGAGAAAAACAATTTAAGAAATAATTGGTCTGTTTGAACTCCATGACCAAAAAAAGAGCTAGACATAATAATGTGTGTGTGTATACATGTATACAAATATATACACATATACATGCATATATATGCGTGTATGTATCTATATCTATACACGTATATATATATATATGTACATGTATATGTATATATATGTATATATACATATTTAAAAGTAAACAACTTAGATCTCTTAGAGCACAGTGAAAAGAGAAAGAATTCACTGGTCATGTCCTGAGAGAAAAAAAAAAAGAAAATTTCTGGGAACATTATAATCAAAATCCAGGTCACATAAAAAATATTGTAAGCAGTCAGAAAGAAAGAATTAAAATACTGAGGAACCACAATCAGGATCACATGTAATTAATAGCCACCACATAAAGAGGTGGGGAATTTAAATTTTTGAATATATTATTCCATATTTTAAAGAATATGGACATATAGCAGATGTAGCCAAGTGTAACATCCAGAATACTTGAATAAAATGTTACATGGGGAAAATGAGTCCTTAATGAAAAAGAAAACAACAGCAGTTATATGAAGAAGGTCTTGCCCTGGTTATAGAGATTTTGCTATGAGAGAAAGAAACAGGTTGGGACCTTTATGGTAGCCTATAGGCCAAAGCCCAAGGGCACAAAATGACTAAAGCATCATTAGTTCCAATTGATTTCAGGTGAGAATAGCATAAGCAGCTAAGTGTATGACAGGGTATCACAGCAAGGCTCAGAATTAACTAGGTGGGAAGATTTCTTGTATGAGAAGCTGAATCAAGAGGGTCCTACCTTAGTCTTCCCAGGGTCACTCTCCCAACCTTTTACATGTGGACAAATATACACCGGTCATAAGTCATAAACCTCACTTCTATTGAGCTGCAGATATTTTTCCTGGAGCAGTGAAACATTAACTCAAGGATATAACAAACCTGGAAATGAAACTCAAAAAGAAAATTCATGGTCCCAAGAGGTTTCACTTCAGACAGTAAAGTCTCACTAATCGGTAGGGTTGAATACAATTGTTATTAATGCTGTCAAGCTATTGTAGTAAATTAGCCTGCAAATAAAAAGTCATCCAGTCTTCAAAAAAATCATTTTGCTTAACATTCTTTTCTTCTAGTATTCCCCTTTCTCAGATACATCTTAAAATTCAACCTGCAGTTATTTGAATTTTAAAAAGTTTCTAGCTCTTTAAAGCAAAAATATATTTTTAAGACTGTAGTTTATGAAGACTGAGTTGGTTAAAAATGTAATTAATGTTAGTACAGACCATTCCAGATATAACATTGTAATTTACAATAAACAGTCCTATAATATAAATACATTTCTACTTATTTCCCCCTTCTCCCCACCAAGGAATGTTTGTAGTGTTTGGAATAAGTGGAGCAATGCACAAATTCTTTCATAGAGCTGCACAGTTTTTTATAAGTGATAGCCAAATAATTTCAGATAAAACTTCTTCTTTACTATAGGCAATCCCAGAAGCTTCCAGTTTCTTAAATTACAGTAGTTCAGAATATTAACAGTTTTCAAACATTTTCTTTTCTTTTAACATTTCAGCTCATAATCTGGCAACTTCTACATTAGAAGAGAAGCTCTGTGTTCCTAACACTATAACTGTAAAATATTATGGATTTGAAACTTGAAACAAAAACCTGTTTTAGTCAGGTGACCTCATTTCAGATGAATGTATTTCCAAATTATCTTACTTAGACGATCACATGTGGTTTTAATACAGCAGAACAAATTTAGGTGGAACTTCCTTCAAAAAGCTAGGTATCAGTAGAAACCATTTATCTCTGTAGTAACTTTTCTGACACCTCCTGCTTAAAACCCTAAAGATTAGTGGGTGAACAATCCAGTGCTTGGTGAATTCTGCTTCACAATGATAGGAAGAGCCAACATCAAAAGACATTTGGTAGCTTTAAGGTTTGAGCATTACAGAACTTAAACCACATCACTGGCAGAGCTTAAACAAATTTATAACCATGTCAAATAGCAAGTTTCACACATCTTACTAGATAAATGAAGAGATTTTAAAAAATACATTCAGACAGTAATTAGCAGCTTTGAGACAACTCTTCAACAACTGAGTTTATATCTAAATTATAAGGGAAGCCATTCTTCTAACTATGTTAGTGTACCAAACTTCACACTATAAGCATATGGCTCTTGTTTTATATTAAGAGTATTCGGAAATACATATAAAGCTATACCAATTTAATTCCATAACCGTTATTATTAGGTTAACTCAAAGTATGTTGGGGTAAGTATTATAAGTTATTACTGTCAGAATTATTCTAGGTGGAGAGCTGATTTTTGTCTGAGGCAAAAACTCTATGGAATTTAGTCTGATGGTGGCAGGGCATGCCCATTTCAGGTCCTTGAGAGTTTTCACAAAGAGAGTTGATACAATGAATGGAGCACTGGAAATCATAATCGCCAATATTTATGTATTACTTGATGTATAGTATGGGCAAGACTGGTGTTAAGTACTTTATAAACCAGAGCTTCTTACACACCATCCTGAAAGATGGGTTCTGCAGGTCTTAACTAACTTTGCTTGTAGCAGACTAAAGTCAAAGCTTTAGAATCTTTTCCTTTTGTAATTTCTAGTTCTTAACTAAAATAAAAACATTTAAATATCCATATGCTTCTAAATGAATAATTTCAAATATTGAAATTCTTTTAATGATTGAATCTATAACCCAAAGGAATATAGCAATTTAATCTATAGCCCAAAAAAATATTGATCTAAAAAGAACTTACCATTTTACCAATAGTCCTGATACAGTGAATTATTAAATCAATGTGAGGTATTATATTTATCAACCTACAGATTGGTAAACTGAGGCAACTTGTTTTAAGATCTTACAATTAACAAATTTCTAAATTGATGCATTTTTAAAAACACTGTCTTAATGCCAAAAAAATGCTGACTTGTGAAAAGCATCTTATTAGGAGAGATATGTTTCATTTAAAATAAAACCAGAATAAATAAAATTACACATCTTTATATTCCCAAATGGCATCATACAGAATACTTAAGTAATAATTTCAGTTACTCAGCATTATTCTTTTACAAAATCTAATCATTTCAAGTACTTCACAAAGCTTATAATTTTCAGCTTATGTATAGTAAAAAATTTAAAGTAGCAATCCCTCATTTTAGACTGTAATCTACCATAATTCCTAATAGGAGAGTTCCCATAAAATCACATTCTGATTTAGATTCACATTTTGACCAAATCAAATCTGGACTTATAATCACTAATGGTAACATTGAAATCTCAATTTATCTAAGGCCCATCTACTGTATTTCAAAAAGAGAGCCCATTATTATAAATAAACACATTTTAAAAGATGTGTGAGAATTACCAAATCCCTATAACTTTTTCCCTATTTCTCAAAGAACTGGGTCAGTTTTTAATATCTAGCCTATACTTCAGGCTTTAGAGATAAAGATAAACAGCAGCTTCCCATTCTGGACCCCCAACTTCAAAATCTGGGAATCCTAAGCTGCATGCCACAAAAAATAGCCACATGATATTTCACATATCCTTTTCCCTCTACAAAATCAGAAAGCTTCCTCAAATCTTTCTCAACGTGCTTAAACTTTCTTCTTTAATCTCTTTCTCTGTATATATGTAATGTATGTATGCATGCATGCACACACCCTTCCAGTGGTCCATACCTTTCTTATTTCATTTTTTCTTTACTTGCCCAAATCCTACGTATCTCATGTGTCAACCATATTCCATTTTATATTCTCTCCACTGAATATTTTCCTTATAATTTTAATACATTTTGTTGTTAAACAAAACTAATGATTTATTAACGACTTTTACTCTCAAGGTGCAATGTTGGTGATCAGTATGCCTATAATAATTAAACTATTGAGTTATAGCCAGTTAGTTACAATTATGTTTCCTAAAAGATGGAGGCACCAAAAACACATTAAGAAGTTCTTGGCAATTATAAAAACTTTAACAACTTAAAAAAATTAGTCTGTTCTAATAACAAGCTCTGGTATATTATTTACAGAAGTGACACAAAGCATTTTTCTAAATAAATATCATTTACATACATTTCAAGTTGCTTTCTTGAATAAGCTTCTCTTTTTGTGTGTGCAAAAAGCAAAAGAGTTCTCAAACATTTAAATGCATAATCTGCTCTAAGAATGAATAGAAGTTTCATAGAAATTGCAGAATTTCAAGTTCAAACTCACCAGTGCAAAAGTTATTTATAAATTGACTTCTGCTATCACTTTAGTTTGTAAAAGTCCCAAGTATCTGATTAGATTTTCTTATCAAGCCTATTTACCTTTTGGTTGGCCCATGATTCACACAAACTTTTCTCTTTTCCATGAATTAGTACTTAAAACTGGTGGCCAAGAAGCCAGACAGTTCCCAGATCCAAATTGAACATAATCTACAAACCTTAATTTTGGGGTTCAGTTAAACCCAGATTTATAATTTCTAATACTCAAGATCAATTCCTAATTTAAGTTTTAATTACCTAGAAGCAGATTACTTAAAAGCAGGTAAAAATTAAGTTCTAGTCACCCTCTAATTGCCTCTCTGCATAATTACCTTTCCAACAATTCTGCTTTTCATGGCAGAGGGATCTACATGGCTCAGTGAGCAAATTTATAAAAGGAAAAGGGCCTATTCAAATTAATAGGTTGGTGAGGTGAAAGGGAGCATCTGGAGGAAAAAAAACCCATCAAGTGCTTGTCTCAAAGTCTTTCTCACTACTGTTTTTGTTACTTTTGGTTCCCATTATTTGTGAAAATTCTTTAAGGTTACTTAGGCTTAAACCTTTCAGTTTTCTCTATAGCTAGAGCCAAAGGCAAGCCCGCAGCTATTACCACACTCTTACCTTCCCCCTCCCTTGCTGCTTGGACCATGAAGGGGAGAAGAAAAATGTGTCTGACTTTTTACTCATGGACACACATGTAAACATACACAGCACATTTAACATATTCCACAGAGACAGCCAAAATATATCCAGCAGCCATCTTCCCTTTAGAGGCACCTTTGGAGTGGCCACATATTGTCCATAATTACAAACCCAGCAGCCATCCCTTTTTTGTGCGACTTGTTGGAATGGACCCCAAATTGCCTATGGGTCTTTTAACAAACTTTCAATTAAATAGACAAGAAGTCAACCAAAAAGAGATGAATTCACAAAATTCGAGAGACTCATGAAACCACTACATTGAAACTGGAGTGGTACACAAAGGGTCCCTGCTGGTACTGGCAGTCCAAGATTGAAAACAGTGGCTGCTGGGCAGGAGTCTTTGAGGTCCATGTCTTGACATCAGATATATCAACCTGAAAAAAAAAAAGACACCCCCCTGCCCCCAACTAGGGTCTTTTAACTGAGGTAAGGGGATTGCAATCCGGGGTCATTACACAACACCAAAATACTGGAGTGCCCAAGGAAGGCAGAGGGGAGCAGAATTAAATACATTTCAACAAGGAGGGAGTCTTACAGGAAACAGCCTTAAGAAGCTGTTGCTTAAGTTGTTTTACATAACAACCAAAAGTTCATAGAGAAAGCTGGGGGGAAGGATAACATCTGGTCAGAACAGCAGGTTCAGGCTCCAGGTGTACCAGCTGGAAAACCCATTCCCTAATCATGGATTGTAATGGTAATGTAAATGGGAAGATCTTTCCCATCCATTGATAAACCCATGTGACATGCTTAAATCACATGAAAACCTAAGACACATGAGTTTGAGTCACATAAACCTATGGTGGGAGGAGCTTGCTAAACAGGTGGAGCAGGAAGGGTGGAGGAGAACTGAGAGGAAGTTAGTTTAGAGCAGTTAGATCTGAGAGAGAGAGAGGAAGCAGACAGAAAGCTATGAGTGTTCATTTGTGGGAAGGCCCCAGCAGGAGGAAGGCTTGGGGATAGTGGTACCCCCTGCATTGTTATTGTGTATAGATTTCTTTGTTGTTAAGATGAATTTGGCTTTCTGGTGTTTGAACAAATGTTTTGGTTCTATCTTCCATGTGGAGAGTCTGTTATATTTTGTGATTCAGCATTACACTGGCATATTCAGAGCTGCCAATAGGCACTATGAATATCTTGTTGGCACTACATTTGGTGACAAGGATGGGATTGTGAAATATTGGACCTCTATTTAGAGGCAGAAGGGCTTTAGAGAGAGGAATGGATATTACAGGATGGGAGGATTTACCTTATTCCTCTCTAGCAAGAGAATGGGCTAAGAGCACAGGACTCTGTGAAAACTGGGAATCAAGGTTGCAAAAGGATTTGGAAAGATGTTTGTAAGGAATACCAATAGAACCAGGGGAAGTGGCAGGGATGTGTAGGAGAGGCTGGGCCTTACTCACAAGTTATTGCTTTATGTGTAAAAGCAGAGACAAGCTGCTGGAAGAGAAAGCTCAGATGGAAAGGGATTGCTAGTTTGTATGGGAATCTTTCTATGCCAGAGTATTTGGGTTCTCCTTTAGAAGAGCAAACTGGGGGTGTCTCAGGTGGTAGAAGAACAAGCTACTGTTCATTTAGCTAAGAGGAAGTGAAAAACTAACAAAAGGAATATGCATGCAGCCATTGCACAGGCTGGTCCTATTTGGCGCCCTGACAATTGCCAGAAGAATGCATGGGAGGAAAATGAAACAAAGTTAGATTTAAGTGGCTTTTATGAGTGTAGACATTTGCCCAATACTAAGAAGAAAGCAGGAGAACCAGGGGAACCACACAGAGTTAGGAAAGTAATTCAGGATTTTACTCAGTAGGAGGTCACTGATATATTAATTCTATTCACCCAAAGATCAGGAAAATCTTTAATGTCTTGGATGGTGAGAATCAGTGATGAAGGGGCTGGAGGAGTATCACTAGATAATGTAGACTGCTTGAAATTTATAGGTATTGAAATCCTTTTGTACAGCAAGCTTTTAGGGATTACCATATTCAAGGAGATAACAGTGTGATTAATATGTTAGCCTTAGCTGTGGGTGGATGCAGTAGGCAGTATCCTACTGATTCTATGTGGCCTACTGGAGATAGACCCTAATATTTGCTTAGGGACTGTATGAGAAAGTTAAAGGAGGAGGTAATAAAGACAGTAATGATGAGAGATGTTGAGACTTATCATGGTACCCTCTTAGCAGTTTCTCATAGAAATATCATAGTGAAGACAGCTCCTTCTTATGTGCACCTAATTCTGACACTACTAACTGGGGAGATAGGGTACTCTCTTTTGGAGGTGCCAGATAAGATTTCACAGTTAAGTGACTTAGGGAATGGAGAAAAGATAAATTTCCTCAAGAGAGAAGAGGGAATAGCCAGCAGATTCAAAGTCACAATAGATTGACAAGAAAAGAATTGTTTATTGCTGTGTTGAGAGCAGGGGTAGATTTTGGAAGAATAGATGGTATTCCAACTAATGACCTATATAAAATGTATTGAGAAAAGGGACTTAATATTAGACAGAATAGGGAAGTAAGAACTATCCCTATACATTCTCCTGAATCCTTGTATCCAAGTTTGTCACATCTTCAGGGAGACTAGGAAATTGGCCAAGCCTCAGCTCAGATTAAAGATATACACAGAGAGGATTATAGACCCCATGTCAGTTTGACCATATATTGGAAAAATCGATCAAATACTATAACTAGGGCATTAAGAGATACTGAGGCAGAGGCCTTCTTTATATGAAAATCCTGATAAGTTTAAACATGTAACTCCTATTACTATCACAGGACTGGGAGGGGCTGAAATACCAGCTAGACAGTCAAACTAACAATGAAAATTGGACAATTACTTAAGAAAGAATATACTGTGGTAATTGTGCCAATTCCTGAATACATCATTGGAATACATATATTGAGAGGTATGACTCTAAATTTACCTGATGGGAGATACCAATTTGCAATAAGAAAGGTAGGAATTAAAACAGTTTTAGCAGGAAAAATAAAAATGGACACAATCACTTTACCTGAACCTTCTGAAGTAATTAGCTGAAAACAGTATTATGTGCCAGGGGGGCAAGATGAAATTACCAGTAGTATAAAGGAATATGTTGAGGCACGAATATTGGTCCCTACAACCATTTGATGGAATAATCCTGTTTGACCAGTATGAAAGTCAAATGGGATGTGGAGAATGACAGTGGATACAGTTGAGTAAGGTGACTCCCCTCCTTGTATGCTGCTGTTTCAGATACCATTATGTTAATAGAAAGGATCCAGAAATATGATGTGTCTAGGTATGCAGTTATTAATTTAGCCCATGTTTTGTTTACCATCCCAATAGATTCTAAACTGTGAAACCAGTTTGCTTTTACTTGGCAGGGCAGACAGTATACTTTTACTCTTTGCCACAAGGATATCTGTGTAGCCCCACTGTTTGTCATAGGACTGTGGCTGAACATTTGGATGAATTAGAGCTACCTGGTATACAGTTTACCCACTACATTGATGATATTATGATACAGGGAAAAAAATGTGAAAGAAGTGGAGAAGAGTTTGACACTTTTAATTGAACATATAAAAAGGAAAGGGTGGGAAATTAACCCTGCAAAGATTCAAGGGTCACCTCAAAACATAACATTTTGGGGTATACAGTAGAAAAAGGGTCTATTCTCCTGCAAGCCCAACAAAAGATTCAGGATTTTCCTATTTCTACCAATAAGAAAGGGGCCCCCAAAATTAAAAGATTATTTGGATATTGGAGGCACCACATTCTACACCTGGGACAGATTTTGAAACCCTTATGTAAAGTTACTTTGAAGAAATGTGAATTTAGTTGGGGACTTGAGCTTTTGAAGAAGCCAAGGCTACTATACAATTGGCACTAGATTTATGGCCTATGCAAAATGGCCTAGTGGAATTATAAGTGACTGTACAGGATGAATATACTAATTGGAGTTTATGACAAAAGCAACAAAGCTGAAATGTACCGATTTTGGTATAGGAAATTTTCTTCAACTGGAATTCAATATACTCCTTTTGAAAAGCAATTATTAGCTGCATATTGGGCTTTGGTAGAGACTGAACAACTGATTCTGGGCCAAGAAGTGATATTAAGGTGTATCAGCAATGCAGCATTCACAATGCCTACAGTAACTATAAGTATGCTGATATGGTTATTAATCACGAAATCTAACAGGCTCTCTACATGAGAAATATAGCTAGAGCATTCATTTGAATACCAGAAAACTGAGTCCCAAAACCAGAAAGTCAAAGCCAACACAGTAGTTATGAAGTTGGCACATATAGTTAAAGTAATAAACACCCACATTCTCAAGACTTCAAAACAGGACAGGCTACCTCAGGCAAAGATCCTCCTCTCCTCATGCATGCAACTGCTCAGTGTCCAGGCAGCTTGCTCCCAGCAGCTCCGGCCCTTCCCGTCCCTGGCAGTCCTCAGCAAGAGTCTTTAGCAGAGATTCTGGCAAGCTCAAAGAAAAAGGAGTTCACACTGCAACCGCAGCCGCTGCCTCTGCTGCTGCTTCCAGTCAGCACTGCATGGAGACTAGCTTGCTTCTGGAGTTCTCTTGCTCTACCCCTTCCTGCTACATCAGCAAATTCAAGGGCCATGGAAGATCTTCAAATCCCAGTATCATTACATAAGGCCTGGAATCCCAGTTATCACCTGGGTAATGAATATCACAGTTTCTCACATAATTGGGCATGCAAAAGAGGCTAGCATAATTAAATGGAAATGGTATATTCAAAAGAGATCTAAAACAGGCAGAAGTGGAGTTTCTCCTCTTACATGAATCTATAGCAAACATAGATACTGAAGGAAATGATACATCTCCTGAGTCAAAGCAACAGTTGGTACAGTCCATGGTAAAATGGAATGAGGGATATGATGGATTTACCGAAGAACAAAAGAAACATGCATAGTTTACTGATGGGACAGCAAAATATTTGGGCTACAAAAGACATTGGAAAGTGGTAGCCTATAACTCATGGTGGACTTTGGAAAGTAACTTGTGGTAGTACATCAAGCTATCAAAACAAAACAAGGAGGACAGTGTCATATATTCATTGATTCATGAGTGGTAGCTAATGGGTTAGCTACATATGGAGAAATCAAAATTGGGAAATTCATGACAAACAAATCTGGGGCAAAGAATTATGGGAAGATATACGGGACATGTCTTTGTTTACTAATTTGTTATTTTTTCGTGTAGATGCTTACAATGTGGTCCTCACCATGCCAGAATGTGAGTACAGTACATATGCTGATCTACTAGCAAAGATTGCTACTTAACTTATTGTCTGTACTCTGACACCAACTGATGAGCCAGTACTAGCAAAATGGGTCCATCAAACAATTGGCCATTTAGGGTTCTTGAAGTTTGGATTCAGTCCAAAGGCAGCTCTTGAGGACTTAGAGCTCCACATGTGTCCTCAAGGCTATAGGTTCCCCACCCCTGCCCTAGGGAATTCATAGCTCTAGGATCAGACAAGGTCAGCAACTGTTTTCAACAACAATCATTTTTTTTTCAAATATAGCTAAACCCAGATTTGCAGGATAGGTCACTCTGGGCTGTATCCTGAGTTACATTGCTTTCCAGATCACATTATTCCTTCTTACGTTTTCTTATGGGTACAGAATGGTCCCAAGGTTATTCTGATTTCCTTTCCTTTGTATTTGAAAGTCTTTCTCTTGATTATATGTAGAACTTGTTTCTGAGTTGAATTTGTTCATTTTAACTGCTTTTTATCTTGAAGTTTGTATCCTTGGGCTTTTTTTCTGGAGGTTATCTGTGAATTCTTTAAATTGGTATTTCATTTTCTGTATTCAGAAATTCTAGGCAGCTCTCTTCTATTATTTGCTTTATTATGGTGTAAAGGTTTTTATTTTGATGTGTTCTTCTTGTATACCTGTAATCCTCAGGCATATATCCTGTACTTAAATCAGTATGTTTTCCTTACAGAGTAAACATGATGAAATTTTCTTTTATTGTTATTATTTTTTTGCTTCT
>CM053585.1:125348153-125371679 GCA_028646515.1 Pseudochirops corinnae | reverse complement strand
GAGATTCATCCTGCCCTACCGAAAAGTGACATAGGAGAGAATAGACTGGGGGAGGGGGGACACACTGGGATGGCTGTTTTGGGGCGGTGTGTGGGGGAAAGAGGGGGAGAAAATATGTAACTCAAAATCTTGTGGAAATGAATGATGCAAACTATAATAAAAATTTTTAAAAAAAGTAAAACCATTTAGGAACAGCTAAAAATAATTATTATTTTATACAAAATGAAGTGCAAGAGGTAGAACTGATTCAGGGGAATTAGATGGGGGAAGAGGGCTGGTAGTTCTGGTAACCTACTTTCATTGGGAATGGGTATAAAAGGGAACAATATATATACACACACACACACATATTTAGAAGAGTATAAAAGTCTTCTAAATTCAGAAGAAATAAAATGGTAGAGGCATAGAGATAGAGGAGAGGACAAAGGAAGAACCTTTAGAGGGGAAGGGGAGGGAATAGGTAAAGGGTGATATAGAAGGGTCTCTAGATTTATGGGAATGGGAGGTTAGGGGAGGGATCCTTGGAGGTGTAGGCTAGTAATAGGAGAGAAAGGTAGTGGATAGAAGTAAAGTAGAGGAGGCAGGAGGGATAGGAAACAAGAGTTATGCACAGACATAAGAACAAAGATCAGGAATAGCATTTGTTTGGGAAAATATATGTCTCTACATGTATATGTATATGTGTATGTATATATCTATAGCTTTAGAGCTATCCAAACTTAATTGTAGCCTTCTGGAGGATGGGGGGAGGGGAAAAAAGAACAAAGTAAAAAAGTACACAACAGAGAACAAAAGAAAACTTACAAGAAAGCAAAGAAAAGATGGACAGTTCTCAACACAACATGTATTATTTATCATACAGGCTTTCCTGAAATGAAAATTTATTGTTACATATTTCGAATCCTCTCTTATGTTCTGCTGTGCACATGACATACTTTTTACTCCTTTCTTATTTTGTATTTAAGTTCCAATATTTAAGTTTATGATATGTTTTTTTTTTCTCTATTCTGCATTTGTGTTCTGGCCTTTGAATCTAAAGTAAAAATTTTTTAAAAAGAGTTGGACTTCTAGGGTATAAAATACAAGGCATCTATAACCTAAAAAGCTTTGAAAACCTTTGTTGCAGATTTCTGGTTGTTTTCCTTTACAATGTAGTTCTTAAGGATATTAGATATTACCCCCAAATAAATAATGGTATAGAATAAAATGATTATTAAAATTACTAACCATAGAACTTTGGTTACTGTTTTCTGCTATCAAGACTTCAAACATGTTGGCTACTTCTTCCTTGAGAGAGATATTCTGTCTTTTTAAGGCAGAAACATGCTTTGATAACTGTTCTCTTAATGGGTTAGAGATAAATAGTTCTTCAGATCTGTAAAATAGAAACAGAGAAAAATTATCAATTTGTCATATTGATTCATGATCACTTATAGAATGAAACTTGAAATGTTTTAAAGAGTCCTATAACTAAGTGCAAGCTTCTAAAATAGTAATAATCAAAATATAAACTTAATCTTGGGTTTACAAGGGGACATGTGTCTTACTAGATTAATTTGCTTGCAATTAAAATACGCCGCTTTGGAAATAGTCTCATGGTCTTTATAGCTAGTCCCTCCATCAGTATATAATCTGAAAGATTATATACAACTCTCCTCACCCTCAATAAGCTCCCCCTGATGCTTTACACAGCTAGTTTTTTGAACTATAAAAGGATAAGCCTGGGCTCAGGGAGAGTTGTCAGAATCTTTTCCTGAGCTCCAACTGCCTGTATGTCCCTTCTTTCAGTTTTTGACTCAGTGACCAAGGAAAAGGAGTGTATTTTATATTCTTTTTATTCTTACATTATGTATTAAAGTTTAATTAGCAACATTTTAATAAGACATTATGGTTTATAAGTGCTTGTTGTAAAGGGAAAACAGTCTGAACCTGCCAGAGTAAGCCTACAACAGATGGATGTTATCTCTACACAGATATGAATACATTAAAAATCCTTCCAAAACCATTACTCCTCCAAATTTTTCACTTAATGTCCAGGGTCTTTCTACCCTTCCAGTTATCTAGATGTTCATTATCTTGGTATCACTTTTGACTCCTGACTTTCCCTTGACCTACACACGCAAATCAGTTGCCAAGTCTTGCCAATTCTATCTCCATAATTTCTCTCCATCACACTGAAAGCTAGGTGGCCCAGTGGATAGAACGTTGGGCCTGAAGTCAAGAAGATCTGACTTCAAATCTGGCCTCAGACATTTACTATCAGTGTGACCTTCGGTAAATCACTTTAACTTCTGCTTGTTTCAGGTGCCCCATCCATAAAATGGAGATAATTATAGCACCTACCTGACAGGGTTGTGCCTGCCTCCTAATAGACTGAATGTAATCACATGGAACCTGTGGTGGGAGGGGTTTGCTGAAGGGTGGAGTACAGCCCACAGGAAGCTGGGAGTCAGAGCAGCTAGACATGGCTGGGAGGAGAGGACACATCTGAGGGAGACACTTGGCCTTGTGAGTAAAAGTTGGTGTTTTCCACCTGCTGTGACAGCAAGGCCTGTGTTGGTTTGTGAGAAGCTAAAGAATGCTGTGGCTCTCTGTGCTGTTGTAGCTTATTAACTTCTTTGCTACTGTGATGAAATAGGCTTACTGGTTTTGGGATTCAGTTTTCTGAATAAATGTTTTCTTTCTGTCTTCTATATGGAGAGCCTGTTGTATTTTGTGATCAAGCATTACGCTAGTATATTTATAGTGACCGTTGGCAGTGTAAATATTGCATTGGTGTTACAATGGCCTAAAAAGAGTTGAGGGATGGATGGAATGGTAATTAGGATGAAGAACAGGATAAGGGTTGGTAAGTCACAGGGAAAGATGAAATAATAAAAGATTATGATTAGATAAAGGAATTTAGGAGTTCATAAACTTAGAACTGGATAGCTATTGGGTGAAGGCAAGATCAAAGGTATGCCTGTCTCTGTGTGCAGTTGAGGTCAAAGGGAAGAGAAAATGACTGAGGGCCTTTAGGATATCTGAGAGAGTATTGATATGACAGAGAAATCTCTAGTGTATGAGAGGAGATGGGGAGGAGAGAAAGACTGTGAGTCATGCAGTGAACTTAATGAGAAAGGAAGGAAAATACCGTGCTATAGATACTAGCTATCAAGATTTAGATAGGATGATAAATTTTAGTAGTGTGAACTTCAAAAGAGGTTAGTTAAGGTGGTTACAAGAGGGTATGAAAGTGGTACTAGGTAACAAGGTGTACTCTAACTCCTCAATTGTTATCAATGAACTGGAAAGTATCAGAGAAAGAGTAGTAGTCAGTAATGGAAAAGGAGGGAGGGCAGGGGAACATGTTGTCAAGAGGGTGTTATTTCTCTTTGAAGAACACAAGATGGAAGGAGTGAAAAAAAAAAGGTTTAAGATGAAGGGATGTTTCGTTAATTGCTGAGCAAGCATTCCCAGAGGTTTAGAATTATTAGGCTAGGTTGAGTATAAGGAGATGGGGGTATGTTAATCATTTTAAAAGAATTAAACAGTTTTTTGAACAGAGATCTTAAGTTATTTAACCACAAATACATAAATGGTAATTTTTTAAAATTCCAGGTATTTAATTTTGTGACTGTGTGTGGGGAGTGGTGGTGGTGGTATTAGTAAAACATCTTATTTTCTAATGTTACAAAAAGAATTGAAACAATTTTTCTCTTTGAAAACTGAATATTTCATTTGTGTGAAGTACTGCAGATTATAAATTACCGATAGTTAACACCCACAATGTACAATTCTGTAGTAATTTACCAAAATTAATGAATATTTTGATTTCTAAATCAGTTTTTCATGAATTCAATTAATGTAAAGCAACTGATTATAGCTACCTCTCTTGGTGAACTAATAAAAATGAATTTCTATACTCACAAAACTGAAGATCAGATCTTGTGGGATAGTGACACCATTAAGGCACAGTTATTGTCATAAAGCCTGGCCTAAAGGAGACCTCTTTACTTATGATTGCTCTTCTTTCCCACAAATGAAGAAACTAAGAAAAATGATGCTAAATTACTTGTACAAGGTCATACACCAAATGAAAGATAACCAGAAATACAAAACTAGACTTTTATTTCTGATAGCCAGTCCTAACTCTTAGAGAACCCAATTAAACTCTTACCCTAGATCACTAAATAAAAATTAAATGAATTAAAGAAAAATAATTTTAAAGTAATAATTTCAGTACTGATTTGGGATTGTGGTTATCTATCATTTACTTGATTATACTTCTCTTAGCACCTGTGCTCTACAGCACTCTAAAAAGAAACAAAAATTCTAAGTAAATAAAATGAGAATTTGGATGGGATTACTGATATTGACTTTGTATTGGAAAATTTTATAAAATAAATGAATGTCATAGAGAAAAAGTAAAGGCTACAATCAAGTTAAGTTATATATTCTCTTCAGTTTGTCACAAAACAAAAGGAAAACTTGCTTAAAATGGTCTATAATTAATTATACATAAATGAGTTTTTATCAAACAAAATATTATAGTTACATAATTTCTTTCAATTTATTGGCAACAGCCTGATATTCTGACCAAAGTTGTAAATGAAAATAAAATTTTCAATAGTCAAAATTTTATAAGAAAACAGAAAAAACATTTGGCATACACATTTACAATACAAGTAAGAAAGCTGGAACAATTTTTTTTTTGACATGGACTTAAGAGCAAAATTGGATAATTGTACTTAAAAGTAGCCACTAACAGGGCCAACTAGTTGCACCTGCAAAAAATAAAAGGGAATCTTTTTAAGATTTTTATCTCAGGGAAAATGCCAATTGTGATTGTATTCATTTAGGCTTTATCAAGATATATACTTTCTAAATTTTTAAACTAGGTATAATAAGTTAATGAACAAAATGCCTATTATATACCCAAGGCAACATCCATTACATTTTAATGAATCAAACATACTTAAAAGTCAAGTAATAATACATATCACCCAATATTATAGCTTTTGCCTAAAAATCTTTGACTACTTCACACTTAATGGAAGAAAATAACAAAGTTCCTTTTAGGAGAGATTAGGTTGAAATGAGTTAACAGAAGTAATGCAAAAAAAAAAAATCAATACAATATTAAAAATACATCAAGGAAAAATAAATTCAGAAGGCTGCACAATAAGCAGAGCAATTCGGTTTACTACCTTACTAAACTTAATTTTTGCTTTCTTAAAACAAACTACATTACAGAAGTTCATGCTTTCATATACAATGTTCTTTTTCATTATTCTTATATGCTATAATGTTTGTGTTGCTGATGATTCAGTTCACAATAAAAATAACAGTTAAAAAAAAGAAAATAATTCTAATAATTCCACTTATTTAAAAAGGCAATATGGCATAGTGGATAAGAGTGGTGACCTTGAAGTTGGGAAGACCTTGTTCAAATCCTACTCCTTACACTTATAAGCTGTGTGTGAACCTGAACAAGTCACTTAACTTTTATGTTCCCTCTCCCCCCCTCCCCGCTAACTCCACCAGGCTGGTTGATGATTTTTAAGTAAATGATTTGTAAAGAGTTCCCACACTGGGAGTTCCCCACACTAAGAAATTACAGTTTCTTTTTACTATATAGAATCATAGAACGTTTATTTTCTAAGGATCTCAGTTCACTTAGAAATAACTCATTATTAAAAAGGCATTCTGGGAAGATGGTGGAGTAGGTCAGAAATTTCTAGGCTCCACAAACAGAAAACAGCCACAAAATGAACAAAAAGAGCAAAAATTAACGGGCAAAGCAGTTGTCCTCCTAGGACATCATGAGAGGACCTCAGAGAAAACTCCAGGGGCTGAGGTTTGGTCTGAGTGAAGAGTAAATACCTCCAGGCTGACTCCACTGAATCAACAAACAGTAGCCTCAGTTGCCTGAAGGAAGCAGACCAAGCCTCTAGAAATTTCTCTCAACTTTCATATCATTCACACCCTCAAGAAATTTCATCATAGGAACTTTCACCTCACAAACTTTCATCTAAAGAACAACAGAAGGCTGAGTGAGGGAAGACTGAGGGACTCCCTTATGTTTGCCGAAGACTGGTCTAGTGGTGCTGACCAGCTGTGATCCCTAGCTGTGGCTGTGGGCAAGGAGGGGGAAGAGCACTCCCAGGGTATAGGCACAGAACAAGAACATTTTCAGATCAACATGGCTGGGGCTTAGAGGAGGAAAAGAGAAGTCCCCAAGCATCAGCACCCTGCTCCTCCTTTCCCCTCCCTACAGAATTCAGAAAACAACAGGAAAAGGACCTGAGGCCTAGGGTAACATTACCCACAATTTGGGGTTAAAACTTAATAACATTAAGCTGCTAAAAATAGAATAAGAAAATAAAGTAAAAATAAAAATAAGTAAGTAAAGGAAAAAGAACTTGACCGTTGATAGCTACATTGGTGTTAAAATCAGAGGAAGATAGTGAGGTAAAAAAAAAAAAGCATTCATACCCTAACGTGTAATATCAAATGGTCACAAGCCCAAAAAGAAATCCTGGAAGAACTTAAAAAAGAATTTTAAAAAGTCAACTAAGAGAGAATGAAGAAAAACTAGAAAAAAAAAATAAAAGCAATTCAAGAAAATTATGAAAAGCTAGTTAATCAACTGAGAAAAGAGATATAAATCTTAAGGAAGAAAATAAAAAGAAATTCAAAAATTAAATAAGAAAAAATAGAAAAATTAGGAAAAAAAAGCAATCAAAGAAAATCATGAAAAGAAATTTAACTAATCAGAAAAAAGAGAAACAAGAGCTTAAGGAAGAAAAACTCCTTAAAAACTAGAATTGGGCAAGTTGAATTGAATGATGTTATAAGACACCAAGATATAATAAAACTAAACACTAGAAAAGAATCTGAAACGTTTCACTGGAAAAACAACTGACCTGGAGAACAGATTGAGGAGAGACAATATAAGAACTATCAGACTACCCGAGAGTTATGATAAAAAAAAAGAATATAGCTACAATATTTTAAGAAATTATTAATGAAAATTGTTCTGAAGTTCTAGAAGAAGGAAAAGCAGAAATAAGAAATAGAAAAAATCCACTGGTCACTACTTCAAAAAGATCCCAGGAAAAAAACTTACAGGAATGTCATAGACAAGTTTCAAAATTTGTAAGCAGCAAGAAAAAAAACAATTTAAATATTGCAGAAAAACAATCAGGATTACACGAAACATAGCAGCTTCTACACTAAAAGACTGTAGGTCCTGGAATATGATATTTCTAAAAGCAAAGGAACTTTAGTTGTATCCAAGAATAATCTATCCAGCAAAGTTGAGTATAATCCTGAATGAAAAAAAAATGGATGTTTGATGAACTGAAAGACTTTCAGGTATTTGTAACAAAAAAACACAACTCAATGAAAAATTTGGTATAAAAGATCCAAAAGAAATTAAAAAATCATTAAAGACTAATTATAAGGCACTGACAAAGTTTAAACTATTTACTTATGATATATGAAAATGTTATCAGTATTCTTAAAACCGGTTGTGGCTAAGTTGTGTGAGATGGGGTAGAAACAAAACTGGGTAGAAAAAGGTAAAGAGGAGAAATTATCTCATAAAAATGTGACATGAAAGGAAGAACTAATACAGAGGAAACAGGTGAAGGTGGAGGGCTGGTAATGTTGGAAACTTACTCTGATATGGGTTGAAAAGGAAACAAGGTGTACATGTGAAGAGATTTAGAAATCTAAACTTCTAGAAAGGTGAGAAAACTGAGGGAAAGGGTGGGAGAGGGACTTTTAAAAGGTTATATACAATAGAACTAGGAGGGTAGGGGGAGAAGATAAGGGAGGGAATTTTAGAGGGGAGGGTAAAATAAGAAATAAGAGGGTAAGAGGAAAATACAGCTAACAGGAATAGGGTAAAAAGAGAGACTAAGAAGGAAAATAGTGAAAATAAGATGAAGAGAAATTTACAAATAATAATTAGAACTTTGTCAAATCTGTAAGAACACGGAACATTTCCCCAGTTGATAAATGGTCAAAGGATATGAACAGATAGTTTTCCCAATAAGGAAATCAAAACAATTTATAGTCATATAAAAATAGCAAAATTAAAATTAAGACAACCTTGAGATATCATTTTACACCTACCCGACTGTCTAAAAAGATAGAAGTGGAAAATGACAAATGTTGGAGAGGATGGGGAAAAATTGGGACACTATTACATTGTTTGTGGAACTCTAAAATGATCCAACCAATCTGGAGAGCAATCTGGAATTATGCCCAAAGAGTTATTAAAATACTTTGGCCATAATAAGGGAATACTGTATACAATAACTGCAATATTGCTTTTAAAATGACTTTGAGTGAATAAGTTGCCTATTATAAATACCTAAATAAACTATAAAGGACCTATGAAGAAAGACACTCTGCATCTAGAGAAAGAACTGATAAATAGAAGTATGTATAGAATAATTATATATAAATATTGTGTGTGTGTACTTAACAATTATAAAATATGTATGTGTGTGTATACACCTATTTGTGTCTATTGGTAGCCATCTCTGCAGTGGAGGGGGAGAGAAAAAAATCTGCATGATAATTTTGTTGTATATTTGAAAATAATAACAAGTTGTGCATAGTAGATTTGCAGTTTCATGGACAATCATCTATTTTATTGTACTATATTATGGAAATGCTTGTTTTATTTTATAAATTAAAAAAAAAACCTCATGAACCTTCACAAACGTCCTTCAAAGGTAGTTAAGAAACAAGTATTCCTTGGAGAAATTTTATATAGATTCATATGAATATATATGTCTATATAGTCATATGATTATAGATATGTATGTATATGTATATATACATATATGTATATATCTTTGTATGTATGTGTATATATAGTATGTATGTGTATATGTGTGTGTGTGAATTTAATTGTAGCCTTCTCTGGGGGAGTAGGGAGAGGAGCAAGAGGGAAATAAAGGACAACATAAAAAGTGCACAGCAGAGAATAAAAGAAAACTTACAAGGAAGCAAAGAAAAGATGGACAGCTCTGAACACAATACATAGTATTCATTATATAGGTTTTCTTGAAATAGAAATTTCTTGCTGTATATTTTGAATCCTCTCTTACGTTCTGCTATGCAAACGGCAATGCTTTTTTCCTTTTCTTATTTTATATTTGTTTCAATATTTAAGTTTACAATGTGTTTCTTTTTCTTTTCTTATTGTGTATTTAAGTTTAAAATAATTTTCTTTTTAAAAAGAAAGAAGTATCCCATTTTGTGCATGAGGAAACTAAAGCATAGAAATATTTCATGATATTGAAAGTCTTCACAACCTGGCTCCTTTCTTCCTTTCCAGCCTTCTCACACATTACTCTCTTCCACTCACGCTATGATCCAGCTATACTGGCCTAATTACTGCTCCTCACACATGACATTATTTCTTAATGCTGACTTTGCAATGGCTATCTCCCATTTCTGGAATGCTCTACTTCCAATATGCCCTGTACAATCTTGAATGTACAGTTGTTTGCATTTTCTCCATTACAATGTGAGCTACTTGAGGGCATTTCTTTTTGTGCCTGGGTCTTAAACACAGAAATGGGCACATAGGAAGCAAGCAATAAATGTTTACTTACTGACTCTTCATCTCTACCTTTTAGCCTTCTTGGCTTCCTTCAAGACACAGCTCAAATACCATCTTTTCCAGGAAGCTTCTTATCTCTTTCCTATTCCACCCCTAGAGATTTGCTTCACTGATTACATTCTATTTGGAATGTATATATCTTATAATGTGGGTATCTACATTTTGTCTCCCCCAACAGAATGTCAGGCCCTGGAAGGAAGGGACCACGTTTTTATCTTTCTTTGTATCTCTAGTGCTTAGCGAAACACTTGAATTATAAATGGCACTTAATAAATGCTTGATGATTAACTGACAAGACTTATAAGGAGTTGGTAATTTAGTCAAAAAGTGTCAGTCCTACAAGAAGAAGCTATAGATGATGATCTACTTAATTTGATAGACAAAGAAGGGTCTACATGTCTCAAAATATCTCCCTTGTCTTAAGCATTGCCCTTGTATGTGGTTTGAAATGTTCACTGAATCACATATAGGTTAGACAACAAAGGCTGGGTACTGTTTCCAAATGAATGTCTTGTTGTTTAGTCGTTTTAGTCATGTTTGACTCTTTGTGATCCCATTTGAGGTTTTCTTAGCAAAGATACCAGAGTGATTTGCCATTCCTTCTCCAACTCATTTCACAGATGAGGAAACTGAGACAAAAAGGGTTAAGTGACTTACCCTGGGTCATACAATTAGTAAGCATCTGAAGTCAGATTTGAATTCATTCTGACTCCAGGCACAGCACTCTATCCACTGTACCACCTAGCTGCCCCAAATTAGTGTCTCAAGATGAGCCTATTAAATTAGTTAATTGACACACTGGGCTAGGAAGATGACACTAAAAAAAAAGGGATTACAGAAAAGATACAACTGAATTGGGGCAGGGGTACCACTGATGAGGCAACAAGAAGCTGTTGGGGAAAGAAGAACAGATTTGGGTAAATGGTAACCCTGGGAACTTTTGAGGAGAAGTAGAAGAAAAACTTCTATTTTGCAAATTTGCCTTGGGAAGAAAGACTAAAATTCAATCAGAGTTCAGTTGTTTAAATATAGAGCATATTAAATGACACATAGCTAAGTAGTTATTTAACAAGTGGCCAAAATGTATTAACCTGTAGTGATTAAGTGTAAATAAATAAATTATTGTCATTAACAACCACCCTTGGTATTTCTAACTGGCTTTATAAAACTATTTTGGTAGAGACAGCAGCTACTGAAGGCTACAGATATTAATTTACAGATCTTTGCTAGTAATAAAGAAAGATCGTTTCTTATGAAAGGTTGAGCTGGATGCAGAACTGTAGATCAACAGTCAGATGCTCTATTATGAATGTTATGAAACTATAACAAGTTTAAGTCCATTAGACATAGATATATCATATGCTAGCACCCACAATCTCAATTTGGCAGAGAATAATGCAATGAATCATATTATATAACAAATCTGTTTGCAAACAGAATTATAAATGAATATGTGCTTTTTTTGTCATACCAAAACTGTAGTTTATGACTAATAGTATATCAATTTTATAAAACAGCTTGGAGAAAGTAGCAAGCGGGTTGGTTAGGCTTGAAACACATATAATTATCTCACAAAACACATAAATGGATGAAAAAGATTTCCCTTGCCAGGTTCCTTCCACCACCTTGTAAAACCTGCTATATTTTAAGACTGTCATTTTTATTTTACCTGATAAAAGAAAAAGGAAAGGAAGACCATTTTATCTCATTGCCTCTGATGTCTTCAGTTAAGAAGTCACCACTCCTGTTATATTTCCAGCATTTTCTACACTTTGTGCACTATTAATCTAGATTTAGCCTACAATAAAAAAATATACTTAGGCCATCATCTAATTTTATGTTATGGGACCAATTAATCAACAAGCATTTTTGCAAGGCACTGAGTGCTAAATGCTAGAGCTACAAAAAAAGTAAAAAAAAAAAATCTGTTACCTTCCAGGAACTTACATTCTAATATCTATCTTAAATTGAGATCCTTTTAGACCAAATTCCCCTGAACAAGGTCCAAGACTGACCTGCTTTATACTAAATTCCACCTAAACAAAATAGTGTTATCGGTTGTTAATGGACTGCAGGCAGGGCTAAAGGTGAAAGAACCAACATGAGAATTAAGTGCAACGAAAAAAATAAAATACTTCATCATTTGTTATTTAAACAAGTTTTGTGAATAGCCACTCATCTGCTTAGCCATCCATTGCAATAACTTTTGGTCGGCTAATAAGGAATGTGAATTTAGAATCCTATAGGAACTCTTAGAGACCACCCAGTCCACCTTCCTCTTAAGAAAACTGAGGCGCAGAAGAGTGAAGGGATTTGCCCCAGTTCACATAACTATTAAGTGAAAACTTTTCTAACTGTGCCCGTAATACTCTATTCCCTCTGTTAAGATGCCTCTCCATGTATTTTATTAAATTAGCTACAGGCTTATTCAAATAAAGTGACTGAAAGGTCCACACATATCAACCTAGAGATTCCATTGCTGGGCTTATGCCCCAAGGAGGACACTGATAAGAAAAGAAAGTCCCCACAAATAGCATACCAAAATATGTATCATAGCACTTTTTGTGATAGCAAAGAATTGGAAATGAAGTAGAAGCCTATCCAATGGGGAATGCATGTGATGACAACAGGAGTGTGGGAAAGTCAACATGAACTGATTCAGGGTGAAGTTAAGCAGAGTCAAGAAAACAACATGCACAATGACTACAACTTAAATGGAAAGAACAACTATATACAAAAGTAAAAAATTAATGTTGTGAAATTATAAAGAATAGGCATGGCTTAGAAAGAAAAGATATGAAAGGATACTCCTACTCCATCTCTTTACAGAGGTGGGACGTTCACAAGTATTAAACATTACATATATGTTCAGACTTTTTCAGTACTCAGTTATGTTGATTTTTTTTCCTTTTCTTTTCCTTTAAAAAATGTTATGTGTTATCTGAGATGGCTCTTTGGGAAGGGAAGGAAAATCAATTCTGGCGGACGCTATTGCAAAAAATAAAAGACATAAGTAAGAACTTATTTTTAAAAAAACCTAATTCCAGGTTTAAACAAAATCAGAGCCAGTAGAATTTTTAGTTTTCAAAGTTGTTTTTTAATAACTATTTCAGTGTACAAAATAACTAATGGCAACTCATATGGCCACAATATACAGAAGTTTCTGTGGGAGAATAAACCCAACATGCTTAAAAGATGTGCTTCAGTCCTGGTCCAGCAACATGTTCTCAGGACCCTAAAGAAAGTCTTACTTTACAGAAGTAAGTTATTTAAATATGTACCCTTGACTTGGGTCTGGAAGCTCAGAAACCAGCCTAAGGCTCAGAAATGTTAAAGTCTAAGATAATCACTGGACCCTGGGGTTGTCAATTGATTGTACAAAAGGGTATTTGAAGTGCCCTGCTCAGGGGTGGACAGAATGTTTAAAAAATAAAAACAAAACATTTTTACATACAACTTTGCTAACATGCATAAATTCAGATTTTTAAAATAATAATAGTAACTAAAATCTATATAATAGTTTATATCAATAAAAGCAGATATATCCACTTATCCTTTAAGAAATAAATAATTTAAATCTAATTCAAATTGGGAAATATACATTAAACATGTTACTCTGAATCTATAAAAGTCAAAACTATGGGAAAATGGAAAATAAAATAATAAAGAATGTAATCAATTACAAAGACATATACAATATAGTAAACAAAAATCTAAGCCCTTGGCTTAGATCACTTAAAATATGGTACAATTGTTTAGGATTTGGACTAATCTTATGCAACATTTTCATTTTGATTCACTCTGTATGGCATGCTGACAAACTGAATAAGAATGGCAATCACACAATAACATTAATTTCATTACTATAATACCTGACTGGCTTTTCATCTCCACTACTACCTCTGTCAATAAGAGCTTCCTCAGGTAAGAGGCATTTAGTGGATGTAAGCTGTAACAATCTCTGAAGCTGGTGAAGGACAACTGCTCCACATGCTTCAAGGTCTTCTTCATTCAAAATGTCAGTTTGATTACAAAGGCTATAAAATAAAACAGGTGCTGCATGAAATGTTTATTTAAGCACAGACCAACAGCTTATAGAATCTATGGTAGTTCTTCATGGCTTATTGAAATATATCTGTAATGTAATCTAGACATAAAAATGCAGCAACTACAATGTCTCTTCACAAAGACGTAAAACAGAGCAATACTGGAAAACTTGCTTTAAAAAACACAGTAATCAAACCCACTTTTAACTCCTTGATGCCTAAAACTATGCACAATTCTTTGGCTGGACAATCTCATTCATATGATAGTGAATTACATGAAAGTTTGGGTTTAAAAAGTAGCAGTGTGGTACAGTAAAAAGGGTTTGGAGATAGAGGACTCATCTACTACCTGCGTGACCTTGGGCAGCTCACTTAACCTCAACCTTGATTTCCTCACCTATAAAATGAGGATACTGGACTAGATGGTCTCTAAAGCCTCTTCTAGCTCTAAATCTATGAACTAAAGAAAAGGCAAGAGTTATTTTTTATCATCAAGGTATTATATCTATAACTCATAAGGAATTTTAAGTCTTGTTATTGCTATTGCTATGGATTAAGGAAATAAAAAATGATTAGATGAAGTGTGTGTCTATCTATCTATCTATCTATCTATCTATCTATCTATCTATCTATTTATCTACCTATCTTAGATGGAGTATACTTAAAGCGAGTATATTTTCCAAATGGAGAAAATGATTACTCCTATTTATTCAACAAATACTTATTGACATTGGCATTTAATTTCTTCTTCTTAATTTCTTAATTTAATTTAGTTCTCACCTACTTTAAAAATTTTCATATTTCTTAATATACAGTTTATTTCAGACAAACTGGTCTTCTAGATGTTTCCCATACACAATGTATCTCCTGCCTCCATGTCTTTGCACAAGTGGTCTCCCATATCAGGAATGCATTCTCTCCTCACCTGTGATTTTTGGAATCCCTAGCTTTCTTTAAGATATTGGTCATATCTCCTACATAAAACTTCTCCTGATCTCCCCAATTATTAACCCTCTCTCTCTCTCTCAAAATGATTTTGTCTTAGTTTGTACATACTTTACATTTATATACACATATATAAGTATTCTCTCTCCCTCCTTCCATTAGACTATAAACTCCCTGAGGGCTGAGTCCTTTGCCTTTGCCTTTGTATTGCAAGATCTTAATGTTAACCCATGTTTACTGTAAGTGCTTAATAAGTGTTTGTGAATTTAAATGACTGCTTAGTCAATGCAAAACAACATACTAGGATATGAGAGATGCAAAGAAAAGTAAGACATGACCTCTGACCTCAAGAAGCTTACAATATACTAACAGTTCATTATAATATTGCTTTCTTTAGTTGGAAGGGATAGAAAATGAAAGTGCAATTTATTGGTCTTCATCTTTAAAATTAAATTTCGAATACATATATACATATATATCTATATTTCATATTCTGATTTGTATACAATTTCTCTAATGTTTGTAATAATCCCCCAACAAACTTTCGTGCCTATGGCAACCCACAATGAGATCTTTAATTTCTCAGAATTCCTAAAGCACTTTGATATACTATATAACATAATCTAGTAAGTAATTGCATACTACCTTGTAAGTTTTCTCTAATTACATCATACTACATTTCATCTCTTCACCTAGACTATAAGCTACTTAAAAGCAGGAACTGGTACTCCCACAAGATAGCTGCTAAATGTATAGTAGGAACATAGAAATAGGGAGAGGAATTAAGCCGGTGAGTTTATCCATACATGTAACTTCAGATAAGGAAACTCCCTTTACCAATTCAGATCAGTACTTTCTCTTCAATTTGTAGCTTTAGAAAATTGTCTAGAACACGGAGAGGTTACTTGCCCAGGGTAACAGTTGCCAGTATGTACCAGAGGTGGCATCTAAGGTCAGTTTGCTAATTCTCTATCCACTATACAACACTGCACATTATAAATACTTATTTAATGACTGCACAGGATTCAGGTCTAGTTTATAAAATAATATAATTTAGATATATTTACACAAATGCTCTACAAACGGTTCTTGCTAATACTCTGCCCAAACTGTCAGAAAGAATAATCTGGAAATCCCTCTTCTGTAAAGATAATTAACTTTGTGCTAAGGATTTGTGACAATTCTTTTATATCATACTACATTTCAATCTTGCACAATAATACTATTTAGCCATGTAAATGAAATTTAGCCATTTTAATAATTTACTAAGTGTTTACTATGTACAAGGCATTTTACTAGCTACTAGGGATATAAAGATGAAAAAAACATAATTTTTGCTCTTAAGGATCACAGGATTTGGAGTAGATCTCTAAAATTTTGCAATGAGTATCAGTATCATATTTCACATATGAGGAAACTGGTGTCTAAGGGCCTTCAAGCAGTACATAGCAGAGCTGGGACATACAGAGTTACCAGAATACCAAATCTAGAGATTTTTTCCATGAGGAAAGCTATAATATGAACACAAATAAGTTATAATATGAAGTAGAAGCTGATAGGAATAAAGGAGAGGTTTGGATAAGTATAACAGGAGGGATGACTTTCACTTGAGGTAATAAGGGAAGATGGAGGAGATGGCACCAGAGCTAGGATTACAACAGGCAGAGATGAGGAAGGAATCCACTCCAGTCATTAGAGACTGATTATACAAATGTACGGAGGTGGGAGAAATCAGGACAAGTTTGTGGAAACATCTGGTTGGATGGAATGTAATGTAAAATGTGATAGAATGTGAAACAGGGCTAGAAAGAAAAGTTGGAGATATTGTGAAAGATCATAAAGGTCAGACAAATAGCATTTGTTCATAGGCAATGGAGAACCACCAAGGTTTTTTGAGTAGGAGAGTGACAAGGAAGATCATTTCATAAAAAAGATAGTTTGCCAGTTTTGTGAAGGATAGTTGGAAAATGAGACAAACTAGAGGCAGAAAAATTATATAAGATATTATTAAAATAGTCCAGGTGAGATGAAATGAGGTCCTGAACAAAGGTGATAGCAGTATGACAGGAAACAAGGGGACATACATAAGAGATTTTGTCAAGGTAAAATCAACAGTTCTTGGTAACTGATTAGATGAGGTGAATGAGAAAGAAGGGAGGGCCAAAAATGACTCCAAAGTTTAAAGTGTAGGTAACTAGAAGGATCTTTCAAAAAGAAATAGGACATTTGGCATTGGAGAAAGATAGACAGCTAGATAGACACAACACCCATGTGTACATACGTTATGTGTGTTGACATATATGTATATTTATACATATACATGCATACACACATCTATTTGTTATATCCTCAATCCAACCTACTCATTAACAGGTAAGAAAATTCAGACCTATAGAGTTTAAGTAAATTTCCCAAGGTCACAAATAGTAAGAGGCAGAACTCAGATTTGAACCTAAGTTCTTTGGCTACTGAATGACACCATCCTGCCTCTCAAGAGGTCATTCCTTATATTCCCTATAACAGTTCCCTTTCCTGTCCTGCTGCAGCCCCAGTAAAGAAACTTGTTTCCTACTTTACTGCAAGAGACATTATTCATCACAAGTTCCCTACTTCTCTCCTATTCTACATCATACACAACTGTCTCTAACAAAGAAGTGATCTTTCTTGTCAATTTTAACCCAGCTACTTGTGCCCTTAATCCATTCCCTCCTACCTCTTCTCCAGTCTCTCATCCTTCAGTCTCTCAAACTCAACATATTCAAAATGGGACTCATTACCTTCTCTCTGTATTTTATTTTCCTCTAAACTTCTCTGTTTCTGCTGAGGTCACTGCTATCATTCCAGTGAACCTGGGTGGTTCACAACTTTGGAGTTACTCACCCCTGGCTATTCTCTATTCCTTGCCTCCCGCATGCAATCATTTGCCAGGTTCTGCTGATTCTACTGCTACATTCTCTCTCAAATCCAGGACTTTGTCTTTATATGGTTGTAACCTCAGAGTAACGAAGATGTGAGTTCCAGACTTGCCTCTGATATGTGCTGGCTCTGAGACTTCGAGTAAGTCATTTAACCTCTCAAATCTCCTCTCTAGGTAACTCTTTAAGACTATAAGTTGCAGAGAAGAGCAAGCCTACCCTGGTTGAAAGAGTTTACTCATGTAGTAGTTCTATATAACAATGAAATCATAGGTCAAGTAACCTTATTCCTATCTGCTTCTACTAAAAAAAATGGCACAAACCTTATTAACAAGTTAAATCTTTCTTGATCTATGATTGCTTTTTGATAGAGTTCCACAGACTGTAGGCTTTCTTGGGCTAACTTGTTTTCAACAAACTACAACAGATAGGAGAATCCTTTGAATGTCAACTAATTACTGCAGAAAGATAATAAAAATTTTAAAGTGATAGTATTTAATTTTATCTAACCAAGGATAAGCATATTATTGAACAAGTTGTCTTTAGGAAACATTTAAGATTCATCTTTTAATTTTCATTTAATGAAATTTCATTCCATTCAAAATTCATTTTAATTTCAAATTCATAAACATTCATTTGTTTAAACTCCAATTTAGGTTGAAACAGAGCAGATTCTTTTTTTGCTTTTTGGAGGGGGGAAGGCAGGGCAATTAGGGTTAAGTGACTTGCCCAAGGTCACACAGCTACTAAGTGTTAAGTGTCTGAGGGCAGATTTGAACTCAGGTCCTCCTGACTCCAGGGCCGGTGCTCTGTTCACCATGCCACCTAGCCTCCCCAGAGCAGATTCTCATGACAGCATAAAGTACAAAGAGACTGATGTTATACAAATAGTGTTTTTTTAAAGAGGAAAAGAATTATGTTGCAGAAATTTGTTCTTATATTTGGCAACACTGAGAATTACTTCTCAGTAAAAAACAATACTATATCAGTTCTATGGAGAAAAAAAATTCTTCCCTTTATTCTAACTATATAACAACCTCGCATTTCCAAGAGTATTATATCTTTTAGATACTTTGTGTTTCAACTGCAACAAGGATTAGAATGTTGGTTTAAGATTTTGTTTTCTTTAGAGAATAGTTTAATAAAATGAAATGATATTCAAAAACCACAAATAAAAGTAAGATTAAAATACATTTTTTACATTATTAGAAAAAAGAATTTTCTTTAAAATCTTTTGACTGGTTAATTAGATTAAAAAAGATGATAAAGAACAATAGTTAGTCATATTCAAGATTGACAGGGATAAAACTTATTTGGGAAGAAATACTTGAGAAAAGAAAACAAAGTAAAGGCAGCATAAATCTGTATATATGTAGCCCTCAATTGAGTAACAACTAATTTACTTCCAACTCAGATGCTACCTTTCCCTCCTCTTCAATGAAGCCTTTCCTGGTCCCCTACCAGAAGTGATTTCTCCATCACTGAAGAAATACTATACTTTACCTAAAGTATACTCTATCTGTACTTATTATAGTCAAAACCACTGGATGTAGATAGATATACACACAAGTACATGTATACACACATATATACATACTTATACATACATATATCTGTATACATATGTATATCTGCACACATCATCTCTCATATTTGACTATATGGTCTTTGAGGGCAGGGATCATGTCTTATTTATATGTTAGCAGGGGTGTGTTAGAGTCCACTTGACCAAGATGATTATTAATCTAGTCTACTTGACCAAGCTGATTATTAATTTTTCAGTGTGAGCTGAAATTTGGCAAGTGCTATAAACCAGAGCTTGGTTTACTGTTTTGTTAACTGTTTAGACAAGAAAATGTTAACAGTAAAGATTAAACTTAAAAGCGTTCTATGCATACTTTGTTGAGGGGCAGAGCTGGTTGTTAGTACTGTTATATATACACACACACACACATTATATATACTGTTAAGTTTAACTAATAAATGCTTAAGGGAAATGGAAGGGAAAAGAAAAGAGGGAGAGTATCCCCTTCCAAATAATCTATCAACTGAACCCCAAAAAGCTCCATTGTTGTTAAAAATATCTAGGGATAGTTTAGGGACTCTGAGATTTTTTTTTTCATACAAATATGTTAAAAACACTTTGTTTTAGGTATACGTAAAGGGGTAAACTCAGATTCTCTATCATTTCTCCAGAGTGGGAGAATAGGGAGAGTCCCCACTGCTAATTTCTAGGGTAGAGAAAAATCCTGACTCTGACACATACATACCTGTCTGACCCTGGGCAATTAACTTATTTTCTCATTGCCTAAGGCAACTCCCAATTTGCTAAATTTAGGAATTAGGAGAACTATGTTGGTGAATGAAAGTGCCAGGCCAGGGAGCTTCCCAGACCTACATAATCTTATATTCTTCAATAATTCCTGCATTCTTAGGAAAATAAGTTCTAAATTCCTAACAACTTACAAATGAACTTTGGGAATACAACCCATTTCTTAATTTGTGTGTTTAAATTTTATAATTTTTATCACAAAAGATTTCAGAAACTGATTCCCCAAAGCTTGCATATTCACTTAGAAAACCACAAATTAACATTACGTGTGTTGTATTTTTTATTTATTTTGTTAAATACTTTCAAATTATATTCTAATCTGGTTCAAGTCTTACTTGAGAGTTGGCCCATGAAATTTGGCCAAATTTGATAACTCTGTGAAATGGTAAGGGAATCTGAAGATCTTCCCTGCCCCTTAATGGGCCTCACTTGGAACCCAACAAGAGAAGTTTGCTTAGGGGAGGCTTGTTTTTCAGGAAGGCCCATACCTTTTTGTACTTTGTAATTAGGCAGGGGGTCATGCAGGTTGTGATGTCCTCTGACCCTGAAGAAGGATTTCTCTCTCTCTTTCTCTCTCTCTCTCTATATATATATGTAGAGATATATGTGTGTGTGTGTGTATATATATGTGTGTGTGTGTGTGTGTGTGTATATTTATATATATATGTGTATGTATGTGTATATATATATATATATATATATGTATATATATGTATATATACATTCTGAAATAAGGTTTTCCTTTGGGGCTCACTTAGGAGAAGAGTTGTTTGATTTGGACAGATGAGACTCTGGGTAGCCGTTGAGGCTCCCATCTTTGAAAACCCAGATGTTGGTGCTTCTCTCTCCAGTAACTAACTATGTATGTATGTAATGGTCAGACAGCTAGAAACTCTGTCTATTGGTCTGTTGAACTATGTTATTTTCTCTGTCTGTATTTTTTGTCTACTTGTAATTTCTGTTTGTATTTTCTCTGAAGTTGAGAGTGCTGACTTTTTCCTCTAAACTATACATACATACACACATATATGTATGCATGTATGTTTATGTGTGTGTATGTATATGTATATATATACATATATATACATATATATATATGTCTGATTAAATTAAGATTGTTAACCCCTTTTGAGTTGCTTTCTTTTTAGAAAACCAGATCAAAGAACCTGTGCTAGTAGCCATCCTGGTTATGCTAGGGTGCTAGCTGTTACACTCTGCTCTCGATGTTCTGAGATATTCACTGAACATAACTGTTATCAAAGTCTGAAAACAGGGAGAGAAATTTAATGATAATGATAATATATCTGAGCATAGTATCAGATCTAATAATCTATTTTTACTCTTCAGAAAAAATACTTAAATTTTTATTTAGACCAAAAATACGTCAGATAAAAATAACTCCCATAAGAACAGCTTTTTTTTTTCCCGTTTTTTTTCCCTAAAAATTGCACCAAAAAAAGTGACAATTTTTACAAATAATAGAAAGGTAGCTTATCATTTTAAGGAAAGATTCGAGAGAAGAGAATTTATAGACCAGGATCATCTCTCAGAGCATAACAGGCAAGAATACAATCAATAAGGTACCATGGACTAGAGCTACTCAGATCATATAAGGCTACCTTGAAGTTAATCCTTAAATCAAGAAGGGCTGGATGAAGTTAATCCCCTAGTCAAGAAGGACTGAGGGAAGGCAATGGCAATAAAAGAATCCTCTGCCACTACTGTAACAGTTGGGTTAGACTGACAGTGAATTGAAGTTATTTATTAGAATATTATATTCCTTTGTAAAAGAAATTGATTATAGCATAGTACACAAAATGGAGATGTTCCTATCATAAAAGTTACAAGTGACATTCTTGTTAGTAGAGTCAGAAGTGAAAACTTAAAGGACAGATGATAGGCATTTTAGAGTGCATAAAGCACAATTATCTTTTCAATAGTTCAGAACTGAAAATCACTTATAAGTACCCAAACCAAAATTAGCAAACATTATCTTCAATAGCAGTCAGAAAAGTTTTGGTTAAGCAAAAGGATCTTTATATTTACATTTAAGTTCAATTTTTAATATAGTACTTTTATAATACATAAAATTTCCCTAGCCTTAGATCAATACAATTTTTATTACAATATTTCCCTTACTTTGTACTGAATTTTCTAGGATGTCTTTCTCTGCTCTGAAATGTTGGAGTTGCAAATGCACAAAAATCTGATTGTAATGTCATAGACGTGGTGATAGATATCTTTTATATACAATCTCTGCCCTCACTCACATCTTAAAATAATAAATTTTTGTAGGCCAATTTTGATCTATACCCTACTATTCAGGGGAAAAATTTTAATCCTTGAAATATCTATGGAAGTAATTTTACAATGAATAATTATTACTAAAATAGCAACTATTTTAGTTTATATAAAATAGCCCTAGGTACAGTCAAAACAAAGACTCCAATGGCAAATATGCTATAATTTGGAGGCACCAATCATTTTTTCATAGATGCAAATCAAGAAGACTGGTTTTAAACGTCTACCTCATTAAAAAAAAAGGACTATAAGCTTAGGAACAGAATCATCATATTAGAGATCTAGAACTGGAAGGAAAATCAGAGGGCTTCTAGTCAAATCCGGCCCCTCCTCCCCCCGTTGTACATTTGAGGAAACTGAGGACCAAAGAGGTAGATATCCTCCTGTACATTTTAACCTTACTTTCAAATTCTTTTTCTACTTTTGAGAAGGAAAAACAAAGTTCAGAATTTCAGTTTTATTCTTCTGCCACCTAACAAAATATCAATATTGATGGAAGAATAAACATTAAATCTTGTTGCTTATTTACATTTCATTGTGAATTATGTTCATCAGATCATTTCCAGGGACAAAATGAGGCAAGAGGTATCTAAGCAATAGTTACCTTAGTAGTAACAATTAATGATGGATTAGAATGGAGATCGTAGAAGAACAGAATAGCCTATGGAAGGGGAAGGCCTGGGCACCAATGACAAGAGCACTTCATAGAATATCTGTTCTGGAAACTTTATATTTAGTTTCCTTTTCTTTTTTTTTTTCATACACACACACACAGACACATACATATTTTAACATTTGATTTTAGAACTTTAAATTCTAGATTCTTTCCCTTCCTCCTTCATCACCCACCCCCACTGGAAAGACAAGCAATTCCATATAGGGCGTACATGTGTAGTTACACAGAACATCTCCACAATGGACATATTGTGAAAGACCGACTGTATTTCCCTCCTTCCTATCCCGCCTCCCACTTGTTCTATTCTTTACTTTGTCTCTGCCCCTTTACAGAAGTGTGTGCTTATAACAAACCTCCCCGCAACCTTCCCTCCCCTCCATCATACCCCCTCCCATCCCCTTCCTCCCTACTCTCCTGTAGGGCAAGATACCCAATTTAGAGCGTATGCCATTCCTTCCCCAAGCCAAATTCAATGAGAGTAAGGTTGACCCATTCCCTTTTGCTTCCTTTTCTTCCCCTCCATTGTAACAGTTATCCTTTGCCTCTTCTATATGAGATGATTAACCCCATTCTGTCTCTCCCTGTCTCCTCTCATTCTATTTCTCCCTCACCTCTCAATATCACCTTTTAAAATATCATCTCTTCCTATTCAATTGATCCTGTGCCCTGTGTCTATGTACACA
>CM053585.1:125318269-125347653 GCA_028646515.1 Pseudochirops corinnae | reverse complement strand
TAAAATTTAAAGTTCTATAATCAAATGTTAAAAATATATATATATACACATATATATATTATTTTTATTATTATTAACTACATGCAACTGGGAAATAAGATATACAGGCACTGGGCTAGGGAGACCCATTCTGCCCCACCAGAAAGTCAGAGGGGCGATGGGAGAGGACATAGGAGAGAGCAGATTGGGGGAGGGGCTATACAGTGAGATTGCTGTTTTGGGGTGGTGTATAGGGGAAAGATGAGGAGAAAATTTGTAACTCAAAATCTCATGGAAATGAGTGATGTAAACAAGAAAATAAGTTAATTAATTTAAAAAAAGAAAACTAAAAATAAATTAAATAAAAATTAAAAAAAAAACTTACCTCAAATCCCATCTTCTACAAGTGCATCTCCCTCCTCTCTTCCCTCCTTCTTGGATTACTTTCCATCTACTTGGCATATATCTTGTGTATACCTGGTTATTTACATGTTGCTTTCTTTCATTTGAATGTGTGATCTTTGAGAGCAGGGACAGTGTTTTTGCATTTCTTTGTACCCCAGCGCTTAGCTCCATACATGGCTCATAGTAAGTTTAATCAATACATTTTGACTGACTGAGTTTCAGTAATGAGGTAGTTGAAGTAAGTTTTAGTCCTCTGAAACTGATTATTCTATAAAGCAAAGGATTGTGACTGGAGCAAAGAAAAAGGGCTTACCAAAAATTTATTATGTATTTAGTATTTAGTAGGAGGTAAATACAAAAGCAAATCAGATCCAGCCCTCAAGGAGCTTACATTCTAATAGAAGGAAACAAAGAGTTGGTGAGTGGGACTCTGGAGGAAGTAGACTAACATAGCTCTTCCAGGAAAAAAGGCAGAATGGATTTGATTGTGGTTTTTAGATCTGAAGGGAGTGGAGAAGCATTGTGAGTAGTAAATGTAGCAAGGAGGGTCAAGGAGTAGGGAGTGAATGAAGTATGGCTGAGGTCTGCCTGAAATAGTGGGCCAGATATGGAGTTATTAATCAGGACAGAAAAAAAAAGTGAAAACCTCCATGGTGTGGTTTCTGGTCCTGGTAGCATGGTTGTCAAAAACAAGGCCATGGAGTAAAGTGAAACATGGCTGAGTTCTACTTGAAAAAGTGGATGGAGAGGTACTTTTGTAGGTAGAGTCTCAGAGAGAATACAGATTGTTATCACACTTGCCAACTCTGAATGCAGACTTACAATACTGCTTATCTCATAATTTAAAAATCAGCTGGATAAGATTAAATGTTTATGTAAATCCCAACTGGAAAAAAATGCAATTATTTTTACATTATTGTAATGGGAATGGGAATTTGAAGATCTTCCCTGCCCTTTAATAGACCTAGGGGGGTTTGAAGACCTCCCCAGATTTTAAAGTAAACTATGCCCCCTAACAGGCTGAATGTAATCACACGGATCCTGTGATGAAGGGAATTTGCTGAAGGATGGAGCAGAGTCCACAGGAAGCTTCCCTGCTGTGAAGATAAACTCTGCCCCCTGGCAGGCTGAATGTAGTCACATGGAATCTGTGGTGGGAAGAGTTTTGATGAAGGGAAGCAGAGCCCACAGGAAGCTGGTTCAGACCTAGCCAGACATTGGGGGAGAGAGAGGACATTCATTAAAGAGACAGAGACGTTTGTGAATAAATACTGATCTCCTATTGGTTTGTAAGAAGGTATATTGGTTTGTGGGAACGCTGAAGGATGCTGTGGCTCTCAGTGTTATTATGGCTTCTGAATATCTTTGGTAGCATGATGGAATCTGCTTACTGGTTTTGGAATTTGGTTTTCTTGTGTCTAAATACATTCTTCAGTTCTATCCTCTGTCTAGAGAATATGGTATATTTTGTGATCAAATGTCCTGTAATATGTATAGTCAGGGTCTTTATCATGATCGTGGGTGCTGTAAATATTGCATTGGCGCTGCAACTATGTAGTATGCTATCACTGTTCTATTTAATTATACACGTATTATTGCTATGTCAGTTAATATACCTCAATACAGTGGAAAAAAATGATGGATTTAAAGTTTAGGGGCTTTTCCACTAAGGTCACCTATATGACCTTAAGAAAGTCATTTCACATTATTGAGTCTCAGTTTCCTCATCTGTAAAATAAGAGAATTTGACTGGGATAGCTTCTAATGTCTCTTTCAAGATCTAAATCTATAACTGTATAACTTTTATATTACATTAAGAATCTGTTCCCCTCTCTAACTGATGACTGCAGAATTTTATTTTTAAAAACTTGAAGGAAGCCAAAGCTTTAACTCAAATTAAATACTGTCAGGCTGCACACTTACTATGTTTTTCTGTTTTGTTTTTTTTTTTAAACCTCACACTGTTAAATACTGAAATATGATAAAATTTAGTTATAGGGTAATTATTACATGAATGAGGGTCAAATTATATTGCTAAAACATAACAACATGTAATAAAAGACTGAAACCATGCCTTGTCTCCCAAGGCCAGAATTTATCATAAAGGATTCTATGTAATATTGTAAAAGAAAATAAGGCAACTTCTAGGTTTAGTTTAAACACTAGGTCCAGTCACTTCAGTTTTTTTTTCTAATAATAAGAAGAGAGAGATGGAGAAGATGGGTGAGAAGAGGAAAAGAGTTTTAGAAAGACTCTCTTTCTTACTTAGAAGCCATACTCAGTTCTATTTAGTCAAGTAAAGAAGTCAAGAAGCATGTATTACATGATGCACTGTGCTTAGTGCTGGAGAAACAAAGAAAGGAAAAAAAAAACACCCCAACAACAAACCACTGTACCTGCTCTAAATTAGGCACTGTATCTAATGGGGGATACAACATGTAAATAACTAGGTTCATACAAGACATATACAGAGTTAAAATGGGCAGTAATCTCAGAGGGTAGAAGAGTGAGACTGAGATGGGGAAAAGTCTCCTGCAGATAGAGGGATTTAAACCAAATCTTGAAGGAAGCCAGAGATGATAAGAGTCCCAACTATTTCAAGAATATATGGTAAATTGATGCAAAGGTACAGAATCAGAAGACAGTGTGGTATGTGAGTTAACTGCAAGCAAGACACTGCAACTGAACTGAAGAGTGAATAGTGCAGAATAAAGTATAAGACTGCAAAGCAAGGAAGGGATTAAACAGTGAGGGCTTTTGAGCACAACAGAGAACTTTATATTTGATTCTGGAGGCAAGAAGGAAGTCACTGGAGTTTATTGAGGGATGTATGTGTGTGTGTGTGTGTGTGTGTGTGTGTGTATGCATGTGTGACATGAAAAAGTTATGTAAAGAAAATCACTTAGGCAACTGAGTGGAGGATGTATTGGAGTGGGGAAGAGATTTGGAGATTTATTTGATGAAATAAAAACAATGCGACAACAGAAAGAGACACATATAGCATCTCCATCATTTTGTCTAATCCTAGAATTGACCTGATGATCATTTTAGTGAATTCATAGATGAGATTACATCTCAATATTTTTAATCAAATACAAAAAAGTCATTTTATATACGTGCACAACATATGTCCACAGAACATTAAATATAAAAGAATAGGAGGATAGTACCGTGTCTCATGATCATTTCTATCTGGTTTCCATTAAAAAAGGTAAGAACAAGATAATATAGTATCAACAACAAACAATTGGCTTGTATATAAAATTTTAAAGTTGGCAAAGCAAACATTACATACTTCATCTCATTTGATCTTCACAACATTCCAATTAGGTAAGTGGATGATTAATATAGGCCACTTGGCAATGGCTGAATGACCTAACAAAAGAATGATAAATTTATGAATATCCTTTTGGAGCAAGATCTCTTTTGAAACATCACAGGGCTCTATCCTGGGCCCTAGTCTATACATTTTTATCAATGATTTGGATCAAATTTACCAATAACTAAAAGCTAGGAGGTACAGCTAATTTGCTGGATGTTAGAATTTGGATATAAAAAATATCTTGGCAATCTAAAACAATAAGGCAAATATAAAAAGGTGAAAGTCATAGTGTAATTGACTATTAAAGCTTATAACTGCCTGTAATGGCATGCAAAATTGTACTTAACTCCTTATTTCAGTTATTCAAGTGTCTCTGAGCCTTGATTCTATCAAGTCTTTGTTAGAAACTGAAGCTGTGAAGACCACAGTAGGAGGAACTTGCCGAAGACCGGAACAGGAAGGATGTAAGAGGAAGGGTGGGACAAGAAGGAATAGAGTAAATAAAAGCTCAAGCACAAGTTAGGACAGAGCAGAACTGAGAGGAAGGATGTCTGTGGTGTTGGCGCTCCATCTGTTCTGTCTGTGTTGATGTTACTATGTCAGACCTCTTTGCTGACAGAAGATGTTGCTGCTGTTACAGAAGCCCTGGGACCTTAATGCTGGTTCAGAAGCCCTGAAAGAGGACTCTCTTGTTGTCTATTGACAGAAATCCTGAAGGAGAGTTTTACTAATGTTTTCAGAGGTCCTGGGATTTTACTGATGATTTGTGTTTAGTTTCTCAGACAGAGGCTCTGTCTGTTGGTCTGTTTGATTTCACAGGCAGAAAGTGAATTGAAGATAGTGCCAGCGATATGTGTGGTTACTGTTGTAACTCTGCCAAGCTTGATGTGTATAGCAGGGATGGGACCTGGCCCAGGACTGGACCAGGTACTAGGAGCTGCCTACCTGTTAATCCAGGTGACAGTTGGGTGAATTCAGGCAAGAGCTGGGAGCATGGAAGTGGAGTCATGGAGTTTAGAAGTCAGCCTGGAATCAAGATAAAAGGATCTTTACTTGGGTACTTAGTGCTGGCTGATGAGATTAAGAGATTAAGACAATGAGACCTAGAGGTGGGAGACCTTTGTGCTTTGTATTTTGTACCCCTTAAGGATGACTGAGTTAAGGATGATTGGAAGTTAAGTCTCCGATCAAGATGAAAGAAGACTTTCTGGCCAACAAGATGAAGACAATGTGACCTAAGGGTGGGAGACCTTTGTACTTTGTACCCCTTAGGGGTGATTGAATTAAGAACTTAATGAATGATATCTTTTGTTTAAGACTATGTGGTCACTTTAGTAATAAGTTGTTATATCATTATGAATGCTGTACTTTGGTGTCTGTGAATGTTTTGCTTAATTTACTGGTAAATAAATAGAGAGTTCACAATACTATGTGATCAGAAACTTAAAGTTATTCCCAGCAGCACTCCTCAGAAGAATTGCTTGTGCTTGGCTTTACACTGCCCTAAGATTTTTGGGACACCCCGTATATAACAAGAATGATGGTCTAGTCCTACACATAAATTTAAAAATTCAGCTGCACCAGTATAAAATGAGGGGAGACAAACTCAGATGATAAAAGGTCTAGGGGGTTTTGATGGCTAAAATAGGAGTCAACAATATCACCTGGCAGACAAAAGTGATACTATAATATCAGTTTAGAAAAGAAACTTAACAAGTTCAAGTGTATCCAGAGAAAGGCAAACAGGATGTTGAAGGAACTCAAAATCATCCCATACTAGATCATACCAGGTTTTGACTTGAAGAAACTAGAGATGTTTACCGTGGAAAAGAGAAACCTTAGAACAAACATGATCACAACTATCATATCATGTTAAGGAGTTATTAGATTTTTTTTCTCCTATACGGTCTCACTAATGTGTAGAATTAGCTTCAAGGAGACAAATTCTGGCTTAATGTATAGGAGAAGAGGTGGCTACATGGCGCAGTGAATAGAGCACCAGCCCTGGAGTCAGGAGGACCACCTGAGTTCAAATCCAGTCTCAGACACTTACCACAAAAACTAGGTCATGTGACCTTGGGCAAGTCACTTAACCCCAATTGCCCTACCTTCCCCCCTCCAAAAAGCAAAAAAAAAAAAATGTATAGGGGAAAAATAACTAGAATTGTCACCAAATGTAATGATTTACCTTGGTAGGTATTCAGTTCTTGTCTCTAGAGGCCTTCAAGCCTCTGAATGACCACTTATCAGGAATGTTGCAAGAGGAAATCAAAGTATCATTGAGAGGTTGGACCAGATGAGTCCTGGGGTTTTTGTCAACTTTTGAGATTTTGGGATTCTAGCTGAATTCAAAGTGGAGTAAAGGAAAACACTAAACTTGATCATTTTGCCTAAGGCAAACTTAAGTCACAACATTTATCATAATTTGCATAGAATTTGATGAATGATCTTATGAACATTGTTGACACTTAAGAAAAAGTTTAATTGACCAGTATTTCTTGTGGGTGTTGAAATGGCCACTCTAAGACACTCAATTTTGTGCCACTTTCAGCTACTGCTAAAAAAGAATAAAACAATTTTAATCAAAGGGCAAAGAAATCTTTTTAGTTTTTCTCTTTTAAGGATTTGTGGCCTGACAACTTTTGCCTTCACAAGTCCTTTCCAACTAGAATTCTTAACATCCTCCTTAAAGTAGCATGTGCAAAAAACAGTAAAGATCCTGAAATACAATATACCAAAAGGCAAAAGACCTATTCTTAAGTCTACAACTAAGAATAAATTAATTGATAACAGGTAAGTATTCTCACTAAGCAAATGTAATGGTGAGCAAAGAAATACTTTGCTGCTTGTTTCAGCTATTCAAGTGCCTTTGAGCCTCATCTTTGACTGTGTCAAGTCTTTGTTGGAAACAGTATACATTTGTGTTGCCTTTAATAGGCCTAAGGGAATTTGGAGACCTTCCCCTGTCCTTAATAGGCCTAAGGTCATTACATGGAGCCCACAGTGGAAGGAGGTTGCTGAAAAAGCAGAACAGAAAGGTCAGAAGAGGAAGATACAGAGCAGATAAAAGTTTGAGCATGAGCTGGAATCAAGGAGAACTGAGAGGGAGAATGTTTGTGATGTCCAGCACTCAATCTATCTGTTCAGTTTGTGTTGATGTTACTTTGTCAAAAATGAAGCATTCTGTCTCTTGAAAGAGGACTTTACCAGAAGCCCTGAAAGAGGGCTTTACTGCTGTTTACAGAAGTCCTGGGACTTTACTGTTGATTTGTGTTTGATTTCTCAAACAGAAACTTTCTGTCTGTTGGTTTGTGTTACTTTGTCAGACAGAAAGTCAATTGAGATGATAGTGCTGGCAATGTATATAAATATTGTTGTAGCTCTGTAAAGCCTAATGCGTGTAAATACTGTAACTCTGTTAAGCTTTGTCTTCCTAGAAACAGCAACTGCAAAGGGCTTGGAGTGGAATAGTCCCTGTTGGCTGAGATATAGAACTGGAGCAGAAAGCTGCCTACCTGTGAATCCAGGCAACAGTCAGGTGAATCCAGGTAAGAACTGGGAGCGGAAGAGGAGTCATGGGATTTGGAAGTCAGCCTTGAGTTAGGATGAAATAAGACTTTACTTGGGTACTCAGTGCTGACTGACAATATTGTAATTTAGTATGACCTAGGGGTATATGGTGTTTGTACTTTCTGCTACTCCTTAAGGATGACTGGCTTAAGGATAATGAGAAGCCAGCCTGGAGCTAAGATGAAAGAAGACTTGACTTGTGTACTCTATATTGATTGAGGAGATTGTGACTTAGTGAATGATATGTTTTGTTTAAGACTATGTGGCCACCTACCTTAGTAATAAGTTGTTGTGTTATACTGTTGTGAATGTTATACTTTAGGTTCTTGAATGTATTGTTTTAGTTTATTGCCAAGTAAATAGAGAGTTCACTCTACTATGCGATTAGATCCTTAAAGTTATTCACAGCAATAGTCCTCAGAAGAGCTGCTCATGTTTGGCTTTACAGCAAACTAGAGCTAGACAGAATCCTTAACACTGAAATGCAGGATACCAGAGAAATCTATAAAAGTAAAGAAGTTTGATCTACCAGGAAGGAATAATGATCAAGTGTTTGCCCATTCTAAAGGGAAGAGAAAAAATTAATTGTTCCTACCATTTTCAAACTCGATCCCTATATCAAGTGGTCAGGCTCATAATATATAGTACTTTCTCCATAACTAGAGCCTATGGCATAGTGTTAGACACAAGGAAGGAAGGAAAAGCAGCTACTATGTGTCAGGCATGATGTTAAGCACAGTACAAATATCTCATTTGATCCTCATAATAACACTGGGAGGTGGGTGTAAGGGTCACAAAATAGGTGCCAGATTGCAAGTGGTGATGCTGAGACACAGGGAGGAGTGAGGCCCAGGAATTAGTTGGGTCACGTGGAAGTCAGAGCATATTGCACCGTCCCTGGCCAGGGGATATTGCATTGCTCAAGACTTTCTTACGTAGGATACCTGAGGTTCCCGACTGGTATCTCTAAACCCTGGGGTCTTCATGCCCTTGTAATTACCTCCCCTCTTACAATTCCACTCAGCTGGGCTGTGTCACGTGTGGTGTATGGATCTGGGGTAGATAAAAGGACGCAAGCCTTGGAAGGATGAGGGCTGGCCTTAGAGTCCTGCTGTAAGGCTTCCTGGGTGTGACATCAATAAACCTTCTTAACATATACCCTCCAGCGTGACTTTTCTTTTCAAGAGAAAACGCCAGCATCTTCTCTTTTGAGGTAAGCTGGCGAACCCTGACAGGTGGATGCTATTATCATCCTCATTTTACTGATGAGGAAACTGAGGGTGACAGAGGCTAAAACAAGTAAGCCTCTGAGGCCAAATGTGAATTCAGGTCACTCTGACTCCAACCCCAGCAATCTAGTGACATTATGTCACCCAGCAGCCTCCAAACTCAAAACATTGGATATCTTAATTTGCGAAAACTACTGCTTACTGTTAATTAGTCCTGAATTTCAGATTAGATATAGAATTTAAGATGCAGTTCAAAGGCAACAGTTTATAAGGATAGCTTACTTCCTTTGCCTCTCAACTTTATCCCATGGATGTGAATAGACTATGAGGTAACATTCAGGACAATTATGAGTAGCTGTACCAATTTTCTTCTACTATAACAATATAATGGACTGGGGTCAAGAAAGCATTCTATTCTATTTTTAAAACTGTATTTGCATCTTTTTATTTTTTCTTATATCACCCATACTTTCAAACTGAAGGTCTACAGAGTCATTGTGCTGACCTCATTGCTGTATGCCTGTGAAACCTGGACAGTCTACCAGCACCGTGCCAGGAAACTGAATCACTTCCATTTGAATTGTCTTAGGAAGATTCTGAAGACCACCTGACAGGATAAGGTACCAGACACTGAGGTCTTTACTCAAACTAAACTGCCAAGCATTCAAACTTTACTCCAGAGAGCACAACTCCAACAGGCTGGCCACACTGTTCGAATGCAAAACATATGCTTGCCAAAAAGGCTATTTTACGGAGAACTCTCATGGGGCAAATGTTCCCATGGTGGTAAAGAAGAGGCAAAAAAAGGACACTCTCAAGGTCTCAGGTCTCTCTCAACTTTGAAATTCATTATGTGACATGGGAGACACTGGTACAGGACCGCTCAGCATGGCATGCCCACATCAAAGAAGGTGCTCTGCTCTATGAGCAAAGCAGAATTTAAACTGCTCAAAGGAAATGCAGGATGTGCAAATTTAGAAAATCCACTCCAAATGTTCACATGGATTATTTGTGCCCAAACTGTGGTAGAGTATTTTGAGCTCTTATTGGTGTGATCAGCCAGTCATACACACTGAAACTTGACTCTAGCATAGTGATGTCATTTTGGTCATCTTCAAGAATGAAGGACAACAACCAACCAATCATATTTCCAAATATATCCTGTTCCCTCCCTGGGAGCCATCCCTTAAAACAAAGAATAAAATGGGGGGAGGGGAGGAAGTTCAGTACAAAGAACTAATATGTATCAACCAGGTGTGAAACTGTATTCAGTCTCCCAAACCCAAAGTCTCAACCTCTGCAAAGGAGAAAATAAGATGAAAATTTGTTACTAAAATTTTAAAGCAGTAAATTTATGTTTGCTATCATTCTCTGCATTTACATTGTTATAAAGACTGTGTAGATAAGAGATTTCAAAAGTCTTAATGCCGTTTTCTTGGGTTGCTTCTGTATTGATCATATTAGTCTTTCTTTTTAACTTGGTGACACTGCCTTACTTCCACATACCATAACTTGCTCAGACATTTTTCAAATGAGAGACATTGACTTTGTTTCCAATTATTAGATGGCATTCTTTCCCTCATCCCAGGCACAGCCTAACCCTTTGCATACTGTCTACCTAGAAGATAGTAGTAAAACAATATAAACATGGATTGTTCTATGATCATTTCCAGGTGAAGAAAAAGAATTAAGAGCATAGTAGTAGTCAATATGCCCAAATCAGGTACTGCAGCATTCCTCTGTGAACTTACAGGGCTGCCAAAGGGATATGTTAAATTTTCGAGAGAAACACAGCAGGTAACAGCAGGGACTTTCTTGAATCCTCCCTCCAAACCCTCCAAATACCTCTAAAAAATGACTCTAAACAAATTCTAAAGCAGTAGAACCCACAAAATTACAGAGTGAAACAAATTTCCAGCCCAAGACAACCAGGAAGGTTGATGGGAAAGGTCTGTTGCACTAGTCTGAGAGAAGAGTGCAATTCAGCATGGGCCACACCAGCAAAGATGGGTCCTAGTAAACCTGGGGCAGGCCTCAGGGCACTGAATCACTGACAGCTATGGCAGTTTCCAGACTTCTCAAACCACAAAGGCGAAAGACAACTTAGAAGGTCAGTAGAGAAAGGTATGTCAGACCTAAGTGAGAGAGGAATACAGTCCAGACCCAGCCTTGGAGTAGTGGCAGTGATGTCAGCAGCAGGGGCTGCTTCTGGAGTTCTCAGCTCACAGACAGTGGGGGAATCGAGCTCTTGATCAAAGAGGGATTTTAGGATCTCTTTGCTGGCACTGAGGCAGTATCCTCTTGCTTTGCCTGTGCTTCAGTCTGGGTGGTAATCCTGGGTGGTGCTCCTGTGGCGAAGGAGGAGTGCTGGTGTGACAGAATTTGTGGCAGCAGTGGAGAGGGAATCTTCCTCACAATTCCAAGGTAGAAAAGAGTGCTTGGGGTCACTCAGACACCAAAGCACAGGCCAGGAGAGGAGTAAACACCTCTCCTTAGAACATACCACCTTGGAAGAAATGAAAATTTACATGGTCCCTAGAAATATCTCTGAAAACAGTTGCGCAAAACCCCTGAAGCTTGGGACAGCACAAGCTCCACACTAGAAGCAGAGTACTACCTTAACAAAGAGTTAAAAAGTCAAGTAACTGGCTGAGAAAACTAGTAAATAGTAGAAAAATACCAGACTACAGAATCTTACTTTGGTGACAAGGAAGATCAAAACATACAACCAGAAAAAGACAACAAAGTAAAAACTCCTACACCCAAAATCTATGAGAAAAATATGAATTGCTCACAGGCCATGGAAGAGCTCAAAAAGGATTTTGAAAATCAAGTAAGAGAAGTAGAGGAAAAATTGGGAAGAGAAATGAAAGTAATGCAAGAAAATTACGAAAAACAAGTTAGGAGCCTGATAAAGGAGATCCTAAAAATGCTGAAGAAAATAATACCTTAAAAAAAAGACTAACCTAAATGGCAAAAAAGGTCCAAAAATCCAATGAGGAGAAGAATGCCTTTAAAAGCAGAATTGGCCAAATGGAAAAGGAGGTCCAAAAGCTCACTGAAGAAAATTATTCCTTCAAAATTAGAATGGAGCAAATGGAAGTTAATGATTTTGTGAGAAATCAAGAAATTATAAAACAAAACCAAAAGAATGAAAAAATAGAAGACAATGTGAAATATCTCACTGGAAAAAAAACTGACCTGGAAAATATATCTAAGGGAGATAATTTAAAAATTATTGAACTACCTGAAAGCCATGATAAAAAAAAAAAAGCCTAGATTATCATCATTCAAGAAATTATCAAGGAAAACTGCCCTGACATTCTAGAAGCAGAGGGGAAAATAGAAACTGAAACAATCCACTGATGACCTCCTGAAAGAGATTGCAAAAGGAAAATTCCTAGGAATATTACAAATTCCAGAATTCCCAGGTCAATGAGAAAATGTTGCAAGCAGCCAGAAAGAAACAATTCAAATATTGTTGAAACACAATCAGGATAATGCAAGATTTAGCTTCTACATTAAGGAATCAGAGGGCTTGGGATATGATATTCCAGAGGTTAAAGGAGCTAGAATTAAAACCAAGAGTTACCACCCAGCAAAATTAAGTATGCTCATTCAGGGGGAAAAAATGCACATTCAAAGAAATAGATGACTTTCAAGCATTCTTGATGAAAAGACCAGAGCTGAAGAGAAAATCTGACTTTCAAATACAAGAATCAAGAGAAGCATGAAAAGGTAAACAGAAAAGCAAGATCATAAGAGACTTATTAAAGTTGAACTGTTTACATTCCTACATGGAAAGATGATATTTGCAGCTTATGAGACCTTTCTCAGTATTAGGGTAGTTGGAGGGAATAGATACGTAAGTAGGTAGATAGGTAGGTAGATGTAGGTAGGTAGGTAGATAGATAGATAGATAGATAGATAGATAGATAGATAGATAGATGATAGATAGAGACAGACAGATAGATAGATATATTTATACATACATACAAAGGGCACAGGGTGAGTTGAATATGAAGAGATGATAACTAAAAACTAGAATTAAGGGGAGAAAGAGGAATGTACTGGGAGAAGGAGAAAGGGAGAGGTAGAATGGGGTAAATTATCTCACGAAAAAGAGGCAAGAAAAAGCTTTTACAATGGGAAGGGAGGGCAGGTGAGAGGGAATGAATGAACCTTACTCTCATTGGATTTAGCTTAAAGAGAGAATAACATACATACTCAATTGGGTATGAAAATCTATCTTACATTAAAGGAAAGCAAGGGGAAGGTGTTAAGGGGGGATGATAGAAGGGAGGGCAGACTGGGAGAGGGGGTAATCAGAAGCAAACACTTTTGAGGAGGTATAAAGTCAAAAGAGAGAATAGAATAAATGGAGGGAGGGATAGGATGGAGGAAAATATAGTTAGTCTTTCACAACATGACTGCTATGGAAGTGTTTTACATGATTACACATGTATATCAAATTGCCTGCCTTCTTAATGAGAGTGAGTGGGGAGGGAGGAAAGGAGAGAATGTGGAACTCAAAGTTTTTAAAACAATGTTAAAAATTATTTTTCCATGAAACTTGGAAATAAAATATACAGGCAATGGGGTATAGAAATTTATCTTATCCTACAGGAAAATAAAAGGGAAGGGGATAAGAGAAGGGGGGTTGTATGACAGAAGGGAGGGTAGATTGGGTGGAAGGGGTAAAGAGAATGCATACAATCTTGGGAGTGGGGGAGGGGAAAGATAGGGAGAAAATTTGGAACTCAAAATCTTATGGAAGTGAATATTGAAAACTAAAAATAAATTAGTTAATAAAAACAAAAAAAAGAGAAAAACAGCGATACTTGACATTGGTCAGACATCCAAGTGAACAACTAGCTTGAGGGATATGGTGATTGGCAATTATATAAACAGTAGCTGTTTATATTATGTTGCCAACACTCACTAAATAAAAAGGGATGATACTAGGAGGTTCTCTCAGGTAAAAATAAGATTAGGTAATTAATAATAATAATATCTGACATTTATTTATATAGTATTTCACGAGTGCTTTACATACATGCATTATCTCATTTGCTCTTGCAACAACCCCATGAGGCAGGTATAATACTCCAAATAGGCACTATTTGTGGCCACCTATATGTCACCAAGTACTACTTTGCCTTGGCCCTTCCATTATGAATCAGGCAAGCATAATCTGTGGACCTGCCTTACTTTTCCATTAGGTTCCAGAAAGGCACCATCTTCAGTCATCTACAAATCCTCAAAGCTTGCCTTATCTTTACCTGGGCAAGCTTCACATGGCCCCGTACTCCCTTTCCAGACACACACAGCTGTCTACCACCCTGGGATAACTTTACTTGAGGACAAATCCCCATGGACAATGATAATCTAACTGAACTCATTCCTCAATGATTAATATACTTCTTCCCTATTATACCTACCCAATCCCAGTGATTCTGAACCCCCAGTTGTCATTATTCAAACTCATTTTCCATTCTCCACTAACCATTCTCTTATTCTCCCTCTCCCTCCCCACTCTCTAATGCAACCTAACCCTTCCACTCTGAAACACTTACTCCATAGACAACAAATTCAATTTCATCTTAAACCTTTTCATTTCTTGCTCCATTTACTGAGACCTGGCTCTCTCCCAATAAGGGAAAGAGAGTGGAAGGGAAGGAACTGAAGGAAAGAAGAAAGGAAAATAAACATTTATATATTATCTACTACATGGCAGGCACTGTGCTAAGCACTTTGCAAATATTATCTCATTTGTTCCTCACAACAACCCTGTGCAGCAGGTGTTGGTATTATCCCATTTCTACAGTTGAGGAAACAGACAACAGGGTCACAAAACTAATTAAGTGTCTGAAACCAAATTTGAACTCAGGTCTTTCTGACTCGAGGCCCAGCTCCCTGTTCATGAGCCACCTGGCTGCCTCCCCCAGGACTGGTTACACTGTCAGGCATTCACCCAAATTCAGTGGACATGGTGGGGAATTCAATTACTCCTTGCTCTCAATTACTACTTTCAGGTTCTCCTTCTACCACTATCACTCAGTAACTTCTCCTTTGAGCTTCAATGAATCCATACCTACCACTCAATCAAGATTCTGGATCTACAGATCCCCAGGACACTTTCCTTCATTTCTCAATGAGCTCAGTACCTGGCTCAGACTTTTTTCTCCTCCTCAACTGTATGAAGTTCATCATACATAGTGATATCCCCTCAAATACCCTAGCTTCCCAATTCCTCAACTTACTCATTTCCCATGACCTCCTCTTCCACTTCACCTCAGCTATACACAGAGATGATAATACCTTTGATCTTTCAACATCACCTTGTAATTATTCCACATCCATGTTGATGGACTCTGAAACACCTTCATCTAATCCTACACTGTTGTCATTTCACCTCTTCCACTGCCTAGCAACTTCAAACTCTGTTCTTTGTCCTCACTGTGACTTCCAATTTCCTGACCCTTAGTTCATATTTCCCAAGGTGATAACCCTTACACTGACTATCCTCTTTTCCCTTCCTCATCTTGACCCCTTGGTGAACCAGTTCAACTCCATACTGTCTTCTTTACTTGAGTCCCTTACTCTTTTGACTGATAGAAAACTATGCCCTTCCCAAACCCAAACAGATTACTCCTATCATCTGCCACTACATCACCTTCCCATTCAATAAACTCAAATGGTTCTTTATTACCTCCAAGATCAAACATAAAATCTTCTATTTGGAGTTCAAAACTTTTTAAAATCTCACCCTTCCTCACCTTTTCAGTCTTCTAACACTTACTTTTGTACCCTTCAATCCAGTGACCCTGGCCTCCTGGTTGTTCCTTAAGCAAATCACTTCATCTTCTAACTCTGGCATTTTCTCTGGCTGTTCCCACACCAGGAATGTTCCCCCTTCCTTATCCCTACTTCTTGGCTTCCCTGTTTTCCTTCAAGTCCCAATTAACATCCTACCTTTCATAGAAAGCCTTTCCAGAGCCTCCTAAATGGTGGTGCCTTTCTATTAATTATCTCATATTTGTCTTGTATATATTTTGTACAAGTTTGTTTACATGTTATCTCCCACATTAGATTGTGAGCCCCTTAAGGCTATGGATTATTTCTGCCTTTCTTTGTATCTTCAACATTTAGCACAGTGCTTGGCACATACAAGGCACTTAAGGCCTGCTGACTCACTGTTTTCTTTATCAGAACTGTCAGTTCTTTGAGAACAAGGACTATCTTCCCTTTCTATGTGAAACTCTAGTACTTTGCACAGTGTTTTTCAAATTAAATAGTTCAGTTGTTTTCCGTAGTATCCTATTCTTCATGGCCCCATTTGGGGTTTTCTTGGCAAAGATACTGGTGGTTTGCCATTTCTGTAAAATGAACGGAGAACTAGTTCGTTTTACAGACGAGGACACTGATACAAACTGGGTTAAGTGACTTGCCCAGGAGTTGGTAAGTGTTTGAGGCCAGATTTCAACTCAGGAAAATGAGTCTTCCTAAATTCCAGGCCTGGCACTCTATTCAATGTGCTACCTAGCTGCCTGCTTTGCAAACAGTAAGTGCTTAATAAATGCTTTTTTCATTCATTCGTTTCTTCAAGAGTTGGTGACTAAAAATTCTATAGAAAATGAACAATGGAATGTTTCTAACTAGTTAAATTTTAAGAAGGAATATTCACAAAAGGGTGACACAAATACTTAATTTGTATTAAAAAATCTGTAACTTTTAAAAACCATATTTTGAACTTTAAGTCATAAAAAATAAATCCATAAGAACATATTCCTAACCTTTTGTACTAGCACACATGATTTTCAACAATAAATTTGAGATGCAAGAGCTTCATTCATGCATTTAACTTAAAAATAGGACTACATTAAAATCATTGCCAATTCTGTAAGATTCAATCTATAATGATTATATTTTATGACCTTGAGAAACTAAGGCTTCCATTTAACTTAGTTTAAAAGACAACATTTACATTCTGCTTTCAGTCAAACTCCAGGGGTATTGAGAACAAAGAAACTTTACAAATAATTTATTCAAGCTTGAAGAACACATAACACTTCATCAGCTTACTAGCAGCTGGAAAGCACTAAAATCAATAAAGAAAGAACAAAAGGTTGAATTACCACTGCTTAGTATTTTTTATTAAAGAGTCAACTTTGACTTCTAGAGTAAAGATAACCAGTTTACTCAACATTATTTAAAATATTGTGATAAACTAGGATTAAGGAAAATAATTTTCTATAAAGGTACTTTATTTAGAACGAAATTATTTCTCTTACTATACAAAAGCCATGGGGGAACATAGAAAATTCAAAATGTTACAAATGAAAATTATTTCAAAACCGAAAAAAGTAAATCAAAGTTTATTAACAACTATACCATCTAGCATACTAAAGGTAGGTTGATATTTTTACGTCAAAAATTGTCTAGCATTTTGTTGATATGTGAAAGTGTACAAACATTTTCTTAAGCAATATTCCTAGGTTTTGGAATATTAAGTGAGGTGAAGCCAGGTATGACTAAGAGAGATAGAGAACAACATGGGGAGGTGGGAGTAGAAGCCAGGTAGGGCAGTCGGAAAAAGCACAGCAAAAGAGTGTGTAATTCCATTCAAAAAAAGTATGAAAAAATTGCCTCAGAATTATAATTCATAGGTTTTTGAGGATGTGACCTTCACATGGAAAATACCTTGAATATACAATTTTTCATATTCTGTTTCTGGGAAATTATTAGTTTTGATGAAGTTTAACCACTGTCAGATAAATCTTCCTTTAAAAACCTCTTTAATCTTTAATATTCCTAATGCTCAAAAGCATGCAAGATTGCCTTTATCACCTTGTTTAGTAAAAGAGGGCAAGTATAAATTTAAACAATATAAAATCTCAACTAGAGCTTCAAGGCAGGAACACAATAACTGCCAAATCTAAGTGACAAAAAAATTATTAAACATCTGGAGACCTGCCAAGATGATGGAGTAGGAAGAAGCAGTACAGTCCAGCTCCCCCATAACTACTCCAACAAAGATCTAAGAAGCATGCTAGATTGAGTAGTGATCAGGAAATCTAGGAGAAACTACAGTGGGACATACATGGTGTGTGCAAGTAGAAGTCTATGGAAATGTAATGGTTGGGAGAAGCAGGTAACCTTACTTTTATCCGGACTGGCAAAAGGAAGATTAAAAAACATATACCCAGAGTTTAGTGTAGAAATGCATTCAAATTAACAAGAAAACAAGAACGAATAAGGACAAAAGATATGGGAGAAAAGAGAGAGGGAGGCATGGAGGAGGAGTAAGAGAGAAATTCAAGGAGAGATTAGTCATGAGCAAAACAAACCCTAAGCTTAGAGAAGGAAATGAAGGAAATGATTTAAGAGGAAAGAATGGCTGAGAACTATAAAAAAGAGAAAAGAGCAGAGAGAAAAATTACAAGAAAATAAGATAGAGGGAAACATACAATTAACTATCATAACTGTGAATTTACCCTGAAAACACAAAAGGACAGCAGAATGGATTAGAAAGCAGAATCCTACAATATGTTGTTTATAAGAAACAAACACGAAACATAGAGACTACCAGTTACAATAAGGGACTAGAACAAAATCTGTTATGTCTCAAATTGAACTTACAAGAGTTAGCAATCATGATTCTCAGTCAAGACAACAGCAAAAACAGACCTGATCAAAGAAGTTAAATAGGGAAATTTCATTTTCCTAAAAGTTATCATAGACCAATATTTCTCAAAGTGTGGTCCATGGACCCCTCCAAGTCTCCAAGACCCTTTCATGAGGTCTGCAAGGTAAAAACTATTTTCATAATGATACCAATTATTGCCTTTTTACTGATTCTCTCATATGTGTATAATAGAATTTTCAAAGGTTCCACGATCCATGAATTAAAGATTTAGCTATAAACATAAACACTGAGTTAATATTTCCTCTGCAGAACTGTACTTTGGCCTTACAGATGGACAAATCTACACATGTGGCCAGACTTTGCATTTTGTTAGGATTTGTCCAGTATCAGCACCAAGTAAACACTAAATCTCTAATGTGAATATATGGCAACAAATACAAGTGGTGCTAAAATATTCAAAGTGATGAATAACATAGGATATCCTCAAACAAATGTATTGCCAACATTCTTAACAGGAATTGAGGCAGTAGCATCAGCTGTCCTAATAGAGACTTGAACTCTTTACCATCACATAGTTGGAAAAAAAAGTTCTAGTTTCACTTAAGAATGTCCTTAATGATACAATAAGAATTAGTAATGCTATTTAATCTAGACTTTTGAATAACATTTTTATTATTCTGTGAGATTAAATGTGAAATATAAATAAAGCACTTCTGGTGCAATCTGATACATGCAATATCAGATCTTAAGTACTTGTACAATTGTTTGAGTTATGAAATAAACTAGCTGCTTTCTCAAAAAACAATATTTTTACTTGAAAGAACTGACAAACTTTGGTTATTCAGACTTATGTAGCTGGATTTTTTAAATGAAAAAAGTGAGCTTGTCATGTCAAGGACAATAATTCACAATATTTATTACCAATTATAAAATGTAAGCTTTCAAATGAAAAATGGAATTTTGGAAAACATTTATCTGCCACCGTGAGCTTGACAGCTTCCCAATACTTAAAAGACTTTTCTGATGAGATCAATGATAATATTAATGAATAAGATTTCCTAGTATTATATAAAGAAATGTGTCAACATTTAAAAGATCTGTATAACTCGGTGAATCAATATGGCAATTTCGGAAACAGTGCAAAAAATTCACTGATATGATTTAAGATTCCACATTACAATTAATCCTTAAGAAACTACAATTTCTCAAGTTGAGCTGTAGTATTTAAGAGGAGTAAACAAAATTATGCTAAAAGGCTATTAAAATACTCCTTTATTTTACAACTATCTAACATTTTCTACCTAATGTGTATCAATAGATATTCACAAAATCAAATTTTCTTCACATTCTTCAACCAAAATATCATATCACAAGAGACTGAATGCAGAAACAGATATAAGACTCCAATGGTCTTCTATTATGCTAGACATTAAAGAGAATTACAAAAATGTAAAATAATGCCATTCTCACTGTGGGGTTTTTTTTTTTTTGGTTCTTATTTTGGAAGTGTTTTTTAAAAACAAATATTATTTATGTGAACATGGAACAGGTTTATTATTATTTTTTAATGAATTAATAAGTATTTTTAAATAATCAGTTTTGATTTCTAATATGTTAAATATTGGTAGATATAATCTAAACAAACGAAAACTTGAGTCCTCAGTATTTTTAAGAATGTAAAGCGGATGGAGTATCAGGCATGGAATCAGGAAGATATATCTTCCTGAGTTCAAGTCTGGCCTCAGATACTTAGATGTTTGACCCTGGGCAAATCACTTAACCTGCTTGCTCCAGTTTTCTCATCTACAAAATGAGCTAGAGAAGAAAAAGGTAAACCACTTCGGTATCTTTGCTAAGAAAACCCCAAATGGGGTCATGAAGAAATCAGATACTACTGAAAAATGACTGAACAACAACAGCAAAAGGGGATCTAAGACTAAAAAGCTGGAGAAACACTGTCATATTCAATGAACTTATTTCAATACTTTACTTCAATATTTCAATACATATCATATATGCACCAAACAGTACAGGATCTAAATACTTAAAGAAAAAGCTAAATGAGTTACAGGGAAAAATAGACAGTAAAACTGCAATAGTGGAGGGACTTCAATGTACTCCTTACTGACATGGCTAAACTAAACTATAAAATAAAAAAGAAGTTAAGAATCTGAAGAGTTTTGGAAAATTATATGTGATAGATTTCTGGTGATTATGAATGGTAGTAGAAAGGAGTATACATATTTCTTATCAATGCATGGCAACTTTACAAACATTAGCTATGTATTAGCGAATAAAATCTTCACAAACAAATGCTAAAATGCAGTAATATTAAACACATCCTTTACTGACTATAGTGTAATAAAAGTTAAGTTCAGTAAAAGTCTATTTGAAGAAAGGATGAAAATTTAACTTTATCCTAAAGATTGGGTGGTGAAAAAGACACATCAAAAATGATAGATGTCATTTAACATATCAAAAGTGGTGGAATGCAGGCAAAACAGCCATTTGGAGAAATTTTATAACTATTTTATAACACTTTCATAAACAAAAGAAGGAAGAGATCAACAAAATTGGACTTGTAACTAAAATAATTGCCAAAAAACCCTCCTGAAAATCCCAAATAAATACTAAAATAGAAATCCAGAAAAAAAGGGATTAACAAAATTGAAAGCAAAACAAAGCAAAGCACTGAGCTAATAAATAAAATTTAGGGCTTTTAAAAAAGCTATTAAAATAAATAATTGACTAATTTGATTTTTTAAAAGAAGAAAAATAAATTATCAATATGAAAAACAAAAAAGAAATTCACAACAAATGAAGAAATAAAGGATATTATTAGAAACTATTTTGCCCAACATTCAGGCATTTTTCAGTCATGTTCAACTCTTTGTGACTCTATTTGGGTTTTTTTTTTTGGCAAAGATACTGGAGCAGTTTGCCATTTCCTCATCCAGCTCATTTTATAGATGATGAAATTGAGGCAAACAGGTTTAAGTGGCTTGCTCAGGACTACACAGTTATTAGTAAATGTCTGAGGCCAGATTTGATCTGAGGAAGATGAGTTTTTCTGACTCCAGGCCCTGCACTTTATCCACTGTGCCACCTAACTGCCCCAACTATGTAACAAAGAAAACAAAAAATTTAAATGAAATGAATAAATACTTACAAATTATAAATACCCAAAATAACAATAAAAAGAACTAGAGAAAGTAAATGACTATCTCAGAAAAAGGAACTGAATATCCATAAATAAATTTCCAAAGGAAAAAAATCCTGGGCCAGACAGATTTATAAACAAATAACATAGAACATTCAAACAACAATTAATTCTGATACACCAAAAACTGTTTGCAAAAACAGAAAAAGAAAGAATCTTAATAAATTTTTACTATGATGCAGATAGGCTCTTGATACCTAAATTAGGGAAAGCAAAACAGAAGGAAGAAAGTCTAGAGCAATATCCCTAAAGAATATCAATGCAAAATTTTAAAAAAAAATAGAAGAGATTATTGCAACACTTGAAAAGATGACATATTAAGGCCAGATTGCATTTATATCAGGAATTCAGGTTCAATATAAAGAAAACTCTAAAAATAATTGACCATATTAACAATAAAACAAAAATCATATAATCATATCAAGAGATGTAGAAAAAGCTTTTAATAAGATACAACACACATTTTTTTTGAAAACACTATAAAACATAGAAATGGGCCATTCCTTAACAATGGAAAGTAGTACCAAGCAAAACCTAAGAGAAAGTATTATGTGTCATAATTTGGCAAACACTGGCCTATGAGATAAATTCAGCCTGCTGCTTGTTTTTGTATGGCTTGTACGCTAAGAATCGTTTTAAAATATTAAATGTTTGAAAAAAATCAAAAGAATAAAAATATTTTGCGACATGCTAAAATTATATGATGTTCAAATTTCACTATTCATTAACAAAGCTTACTGGAAAACAATCACACTCATTTACATATTGTCTAGAGCTCCTTTCACTCTACAACATCAGAAGTAGTACTTGAGACAGAGACAGTATGTGTCACTCTTATCAATCCACATTGTGTAGCACACTACAAATTGCAATGACAATTTTAACTAATAGTATTTCAAGTGACATTTGTATCATTATGCCACAACATTTTATTTTATTTTTATTAACTGTGCACCTCCCTCATATCAAAATAAGAAAAGGGGGGAAAAAAGTTTTATAATCATTTTTCAGTCCAGGATGAAATTGAATTTTTCCTGAATGAGAAGAATTGTATTCATCCTCTATGACTGAACACTGAATGGCTTTCAAGATTAGTTTTTGCCACACACTTGATGTTTTTTTAATGAACTCACCTAAAATTACAAGGCAAAATAGAATTTATATGTGAAACGCAACAAAAAGGCAATTTGATGGTAATTAATGTTTGAATGATAAATAATGTCGAATTGCTTTATATACTTTCCATGCTGTCAAAAGCTAAAACAAGAAGCAAAATATCCATTCTCCTACAAACTTGCAGCATGTATATTTTCTTAGCTCAAACTACAGTTCCAATAGCCTTTGGCAGACCTCAGTGCAAATATTAAGGAAATTTCCACATTTCAAAATACATTTAACTGCAATTGAGCAGATAACACCTAACCTTCAATTGGAAGTGATTAATCTGCAATATGACATGCTAAAAAGCAAATATCAACAGAAGAATTAAATAGCATTTTATAAGTATCTTCAAAGTGATTAATATATTTAATTAAAATTAAATGATCATTGTTAGGTATTATCTTTGTGAAAAAATATTTTCAAAAATGAAATATATAAAATCTTATTACAGATCAGTAACAGCTGATGAATGTTTGAAATTGATATTGACGAAGGAGGACAATAACTTGGAATTCTAATTAGGTGGTTATACCCCCCAAAGAATTTCATTCTTCTCATTAGATTTGTATAACAAAACTTTATAGTTAGTTATAATTATATTTTGAATTTAGTCAATAAAAATTTGTGGAAATTTATTTTCTCTCTTATAAGTAACAACATAATATTCTTAAATTTGCCTCTTGGCCCACAAATCCTAAAACATTTACTCTCTGGTTCTTTACAGAAATTTTGTTGATACCTGTTTCACTTATCCTATGTACAGGGACAAACTAGAGGCTTTTCCATTAAGATCAGGAATAAAGCAAAAAGTCCACTGCACTAGCACTATTTGATTAGTGACAAAAATGCTAGCTATGACAATGTGACAAGAAAAAGAAAAAGAATAAGCACAGTAAAAGAAGAAACAAAATTATTACTTTCTGAAGATGATGATATATAACTGGATAATTCCAGAAAGACAATTAAAAAATAAAAGAGTTAGTTCAGTAAAGCTGTTGAAGATAAAATAAATTCACACAAATTGAGGGCTAGACATTTTATTTGATCCTTATGACCTCGAAAACCTGAAATGAAATCATTTTGGCTATCTCCACACCAAGAACTCAAGGTAAAAACTCTATGAACTAAACTCTATAGAGTCTTTACTAAGAACCTCTTCCTCCATGTCCCACTATGCTGCTGAGAACAAGGCTGCAGAAGCTGACCCACAGGCTTGTAACAGAGTTTGACTCCACGTTCTAACTAACCGCCACTCTTTCTCCCAGTGCTAAGTAAATAAAACCCCTAAAGATCAGAATTTGCTTAGGCCACAGTTAACTCTCTGTTGGTACTCTCTGTTGTACTGGCAGTACTCTCTGTTGTAAGACAGGTTTTCAGGAGCACAAAGGGACAGAGGGAATAGGGCAAGATGTATGTCCCACCTTGTAATAAGAATTCAACTCTATAACTTAGCTTTCACTCCTTTCCCAGTGCTCTGGAGATCCAAACCACACAGAAATCTGCTCAGTGGGAGAGTGCGGAAGAGAGAGAAGGATGTATGTGTGGAGGGGTAGTGTGACACTCCACTAAACTTGAGAATAAGAGCCCAGCATTCACCTGGGGCTTGTTCTGTCCCCCGAGAACTCACCTACGAGACCTAGACTGTTAAACTGTGAACTGCCCAGGTGGGCAAGATGCTTTGAGATGGAAAACTACGTGGAACAGTAGATAGAGGGCACTCTTGGGGGTCAGGAAGACCTCCTGTTTAATCTAAAATTCAAATCTAGCCTCAGACCCTAGCTCTGTGACCCTGGAAACATCACTTAAACTCTGTTTGCCTCAGTTTCCTCATATGTAAAGTAGGGATAATAAATAGCAATTACCCCCTACAGTTGTTATGAGGATTAAATGAGATATTAATTATAAAGTGCTTAGCACAGTATCTAGCATATCATAAGCATTTTATAAATGTTAGCTTTTCATCATTATTATTTTCCAGGCCACATAGAAACTGTCATCAGAAGGGAAAGAGACAGAAAATAAGCAATAGGGGAAAACAAAGGAGAAAAAAAGAAAAGACTGAAATTACCAAAGATTTCCAGGAGAAGAAAACTCAAAGACTATGAGCATAAACAGGGAAGACATGAACAGCAGAAGGAAATATGGCCTCCATATTTAATAATAATAATAATAACTTCTATACAGCACTTACTATGTGCCAGGAACTGTACTATGTGCTTTAAAACTATTGTCTCATTTGACCCTCATTTGACTTATACCTTGGGAGTAGGTACTATCATCCCCATTTTATATATGAGGAAATTGAGGCAGAGGTGAAGTGACTTGTCCAGGATCACACTACCTAGTACATGTCTGAAACCAGATTTGAACTCAAATCATCCTAATTTCTGATCTGGTATTCTATCCACTGCACCAACTAGCTACCCCATAGTAAAGGGATTCAGGTATGTATTAAAAGAAATACTGCAAAACAAAGGAAAATGATTCAATACTTAATGAGGCAGAGGACCTTGTGGATTCTGAGGAAAGCAAGGAACCAAAGCATGCTGTTTTGCAAGGGTTTAAAAGGGAAACAAGAATCATGGGCAGAATTTATGGTCTATACAGTAGAAATAATTGGTAGAATTAAAAACAAAAATAAAACTTCAATCTGCAAAACATACCAAAGAAACAAAAGAGATAACTGATAGGAATGCCAATGCATATGTCAAAGAAAGAAATGAAGAGAAGCAAAAAGCAATAACATTAAAATAAAATACATATAAACAAAACAGTGAACCTGAACAGAACAGGTAAGGATTATAAGTCTCTGAGGAGAATGTAACAAATCAAAAAACCCTGAACATCATAATGTAAGAATTAATATAAGAAAACTGCCCAGAACTTCTGTATGTAATAAACAAAGGAGAAAGGGAGGGAGGGAGGGGGAGACAGGAATGGGGAGAGAGGAAGAAAAGGGTAGAGAAAGAGAGAGTGAGAGAGAGAGAGAGATTCAAATATAATGGAAATTTGAATAGCAGAACTATTCTGCACTCATCAGAAAATACAAGAGAGAATGGAATGAGTTCCAAAGAGCAATGAAGTTCAAGATGCAGCCCAAAGTGACCTACATCTTATAAACGTGAGGCTAAGGATAAATGGAAAAAAAAAAAGATGATTTTTCAATAAAAAAGAGGTGCTCAAAGCATTCCTTTAATAAAAAAACCAGACCTGAAGATATTATTTGCTTCTCAAACACCCTTCACCACAGAAACATAAGAATGGTAAACAAATACAGCAAACGATGAAAATAACCAAAGACAGAGCAGTAAGAGACTTCTTCCTAAATGTACATGAGGAGACAAGGGCAAAGCAGAAGTCACACAGAAGTGATGGTGCAGAAACAGACCTGAAACATCGTGGAGTAAATCTCACAACACCCTGCCTGCAGATGAATCAGTGGTTTGTTTTTTTGGGGGGGGCGGGGGATTAAATTATGAAATGAGAGAGTATGTAAAAAGGGACAGGGAAAAAAGAACAGAGGGAAATGTGATGTACCCTACTCAAGTCAAAGGCTAATAATAAAGGTAAAATAACTCCTGTAGTCTCCCAGAAGAAAAGAGCCTACAGGAGAATGGGTAAAGAAGAAAAGGAAGGGATTGAAAAGAGAGGAAAGAAAGAGGCAAACCATATTTCAATGGTGGGAGGGAGTACCACTGACTAATACTCCTATGGGTAAAGAGAGATAATTCTATACAAAGAAAAAGGAACCTTACAATGGGTATTATCTACAAGGATTTGGCCTTAGAGAAACCACTCATTCTAGCTCAGGTGGACAATATGAACTCCTGAGGGCAACCAACACCCAGAAGAGAGGGTTGGGGAGGGGGAGGAAGGAAGATGGATAAGGAAGAATTGTAAGGCAAACAGGAGTAAAAAATGACCTGTGAGAGGTGAAAGGTAAAAAATTAATTGCACAATAAGAGATGTAGGAAGAATTCTACCTTGGGGCAATCCCAACCTTTTCTGACCAGTAAAAACTAGTGTTTTTCTAAGGTTGAGGTAACACAGAAAAAAGGGAACCAGGGACAAGCTCTAAAGGGCAATAAGAGAAACTGTTTAGAAGAAAGAATCTAAAATAAGTACTACAAAAATTTTTATTCCACAAGGAATATAAAGAACTATGAAAAATCAAATAAGTATAAGAGCAATGAAGCAAAGATTTAAAGTTTAGAAAAGAAAGAAAGGTAAGATAAACCATTAAGGGAATGAAAGAAATATTTTCAAAAAAAAGTTGCAAAAACTGAAATTTTAAAAATTAATAAAAACTGAAGAGGAAGAAAGAAAACGGATTCTATTTGACTGAGAAGAAGAAAAGAGAAGAACTAAATAACTAGATAAAAGCTAGAAAGAAAAAGCATCCAATAAGCAAAACTCAAAAACTCAGAAGAATAAAACATGGGGGAGGGGAGGGCTTGAGGATGGAGAGGGGAAGAAAACCAGTGGAAAAAGGGCAGCTATAAAAAAAAGATTAAGCTAAAATAATTAAAGAGATATAGTACTGTAATTACAGTAGAAGTGAAAAAAATAATGTGCATAAAAACAATTTAGAGATAAATTGAGGAAAATATAAAACTAACTTTTAAAAAAAATATATACAAGATATTTTATTTATGAACACAGCTAACATTTACATAGTGTTTTAGGGTTTGCAAAGTGTTTTACATATTTAAGGCAGGGAATCAGATAATACAATTTACAAAACTTTAGTATATAACAGGATAAACCTTCAGCTGTTTAAGAAGCTTTCTTGTCCAGAATGATATATTCTTTGAGATGTCCAGATGTTTGAGGTGTTACCTAAGGCCCTTTTCAATTCAAGTTGTCTGAAAAGTAATTTTATTTTTTATGCTTTTGTCTTTATGTAATATTCATTTCTGACCATAGCCCTCTTTCACCCAGTGAGAGTTTGTGGAACAAAGATTTTTTAAACATGTCAAGAAAAATAGTTGTTTATTATTCTCCCCAATTATTTGTTTGAGATGGCTCACTATATACAGGAAGGTGTAGAGTGAGATATAGATGGAAATGTTACATAAAGAGATCAATAAAAATTTAAGACAAGTTCAGTAAAATCAAATAACACTCTACAACACGTTAAATATCAGTAGTGCCTAACCTTTGCAATAAGGGGAGATTCCTTTCCTTACCTCTTCTCCAGGGTCAAACTTGGCCATCTTTTGTATATGGTCTTCCTGTTTCTGCTTACTTCATTCTGCATTAATTTGTGCCTCTCTGTGCTTTCTAAATTCTTCATATTGATCACTGATCATTAAACCTAACTCTTCAAACTTTAAATTTAGATGGATTAAACAATTCAATAAAAGGAAAAAGAATTAGAGACTGGATAAGAAAATAAAGCCCTATAATCTGCTGCTTACAAGAAACACATTTAAAAGTGAAAGACATATACAGAATAAAAACCAAGAGTTGGAAAAAAATGTACTAAGCATTAAATAAGCAAAAAAAATAAAAAGCAGGAGTTGTAGTAATGTTATGAGACAATACATAAGCAAACATTCAAAACATAAAAGAATAAACAAAGAAACTATATCATACTAAAAGAAACCAGACACAATCAATCAGTATCAAATATATATGCTTCAAATGCCTTAGCATACAAATTCACAAAGGAAACATTAACTGAACTACAAGAATACATAAATCGTTAACACAATAGTGACAAGAGATTTCAACATCTCTCCCCTAGTTTTAGGTAAGTCTCATGAAAATATAAACTGATGAAGAAATTATATCTAAGAGACTTGTGTCATCTTCTAAATGGGACTGCAAAAGTATATACATATTACTCAGTACCACACAGAACCATTAAAAAACTGACCAAGTATGAGGGCACAGATATATTGCAAATATATAAAAAGGAAGATATAGTAAATACATCATTTACAGACTGCAACAAAATAAAAATAGTAATCAATATAGGGACCACAAACAAAAGATACCAACACAAATAGAGATTTAAAAAAGGAAATTTTAAACAATGAGTGGGATCAAAGAACAAATTACAGAAACAATAACTATGTAATATAAGATGACAATGTTGTTAATAGCATACCAAAATATCTGGATACAGCTAAAACAATCCCCAGGTGAAAAAGTCATATCCCTATACACTTCCATTAACAAGACAGAAAAGAAAACTAATGAACTGAATGTGAATTTTCTAAAAATTAGGAAACCGGGGGGCGGAGCCAAGATGGCGGCAGAGCAGCAGCAACATATCGCAGCTCTCCCATAGCCACCCCAAAATACCCATAAAATAGGACTCTAAACCAATCCTAGAACTCCAAAACGCACACAAAGATACTTCCCACTAAAGTCAGCTCGGCTACGAGGAACCATATCAGCACTGCGAACTGAAACCAGCCTGCCCTGAAGCCGCGGCTGTGCCCTGGGGGCGGCTGGGTGGGAGGAGCGGAGGAGCCTCTCAGGTGAGCGGATTAGCAACAGCTTCAAGTGGGGATTGAGAAAGGGGGAGATAAGCAGTCCGGCCGAAAGGCCTCCAGAGCAGAAAAGCAAAGGCAGAGGTTTTGCACCGCCTCCGCGTTGTAGCTTCCTGCCCACGGTCTGCAGACAGTAGGGGGACTTAGCGATTGTTCTCAGGCCAGTGCTCTCGCGTTGAGCGGCCTGGATCTGGATCGCCGTCTTGGGCCTCGGTCTTGGAGTCTTCACTATCCAGTCAGCAGGAAGTAATTAGGAAGAGTCCCAGCATTGTCCTGAGAGCTACGGCAGCCGGGAAAACCCCAGCGATTTGGGACAGAGCTTTTCCTTCTGGAAGCAGAGCCCCAC
>CM053585.1:125301939-125317769 GCA_028646515.1 Pseudochirops corinnae | reverse complement strand
ATTCAAATTGTTTCTTCTTGGCAGCTTTGTAATATTTGCTCCTTGATCTGGGACTTCCGGAACCTGGCTATAACATTCCTAGGAGTTTTCTTTTTGGGATCTTTTTCGAGAGGTGATCAGTGAATTCTTTCAAGTTCTATTTTATCCTCTGGTTCTAAAATATCAGGGCAATTTTCCTTGAGAATTTCTTGAAGGAAGATTTCTAGGTTCTCTTTTTGATCATGGCTTTCAGGTAGTCCAATAATTTTTAAATTGTCTCTCCTGGATCTGTTTTCCAGGTCAGTGGTTTTGTCAGTGAGATATTTCACATTGCCTTCTAGTTTTTCATTTGTTTGTATCTGTTTAATAGTATCTTGATTTCTCATAGAGTCATTTGCTTCCATTTGCTGCACTCTAATTCTGAAGGAATTATTCTTTTTAGTGCGCTTTTGAGATTCTTTTTCCATCTGGCAAATTAGGCTTTTTAAGGCATTCTTCTTCTCTTTGGCTTTTTGGGCCTCTTTTGCCATTTGAGTTAATCTATTTTTTAAGGTGTTATTTTCTTCAGTCAGGTTGTTGACTCTCTTTTCATGATTTTCTTGCATCATTGACATTTCTCTTCCCAATTTTTCCTCCCCTTCTCTTATTTTATCCTTCTTAAACTCCTCTATGGCTTGTAACAAGTTTACATTTTTCTTGGAAGCTTTTAGTGTAGGACTTTTGGTGTGGGACTTCTGACTGTGTTGTCTTCCTTGCATTCCGTGCTTTGGTACTTTTTGTCCCCCAAAAAGGAATCTAAAGTTGGGTTGCTGAGGTTGGTTTGCTTCCTTTGCCTGCTCATGTTGCCAGTTAATTACTTTACTTTTGGACTCAGTAGAAATCTGCTTCCAGAGGGGAACACTTTGTCCCATATCACTGGGGTTTTTGCCACTGCCGGAGCTATTAGTGGGCCACCGTCTCTGCAGCCCCCACCAGCTTTTGCTCACTGGTCATGTATCTCAGAACCACCACCCAAGACCACAATCCCGATCCAGGCAGGTTAAGGCAAGAGCACTTAACCTCTGAATGGTCACTTGGCCCCTCTGCAATCTGCAGACCAGAAGCGCAGAAGCAGCCACGTGGAGGCGGCTGCAGGCCTGCTGCAGCTGCTTCTTGCCCTGGAGGCAGTAGGCTGGACCCGCTCCTTTCCCCCAAATTTAGCTGAGTTCCACTGACCTTTCACTTTTCCTTGTTTCTTATATAATTCTGGAAACTGCCACAGCTGCTAGCGATCCACTCTCCCCAGTGCTCCAGCTCCAGCTTGTCCTGGCTACCCTGGGGCTAAAGCCCATGGTTTCAGGCTGGGCTGGGCTCAGCTCCCAGCATGCTGTGATGAACCCTTCCCTTTGGCTTGCCGAGCTGCCTTCAGTGGGAACTTTGTTTATCTGTCACTTTGTGAATTCTGGAACTCTAAAATTTGTTTAGAGTCGTATTTTATAGGTGTTTGAGGTGGTTATGGGGGGAGCTCACAGAGTTCTCCTACTTCTGTGCCCCGCTTATCTCAAGAGGCTTCTTAATTCTTTCTTCTTCACTTTCTGCCACCAGAGTGGTATCGTCTGAGTATCTGAGATTGTTGATATTTCTCCCAGGAACCTTACTTCCAGCTTTTGATTTGTTCAGCATTTTGCATGATGTACTCTGCACATAAGTTAAATAAATAAGGTGACAATATACAGCCTTGTCACGTTCCTTTACCAGTCTTAAACCAATCAGTTGTTCCATGTTTGGCTCTGGCTATTGCTTCTTGGCCTGCATACAGGCTCCCCAGGAGACAGGTAAGATAATGTGATATTCCCATCTCTTTGAGGACTTGCCACGTTTTGTTGCGATCCACACAGTCAGAGGATTCAGTGCACTATAGTCAGTGAAGCAGAAGTAGGGTTTTTCTTGCAGGAGGGCTGGGGGCAGGGAGAGGAACACCCTTGCTTTCTCTGTAATCCAGCAAATGTTGGCAAATTGATCTCTAGTTCCTCTAGAAAACCAGCCTACTCTTTTAAGGGTGGCTTCAAATAGGTGCGATGTTATTCCCGCAGTTCCTAACACCACCCAACCATTTCCTAGCTCATGTCTGAAATTCCTTTAATGGGGTCATGTTAAGTCAGCAGGCATTTATTAAATAATGAATGTGTGCCAGGCACTGTACAAAGCATTAGGAATACAAAGAAATTGGCAAGTTTCCTGCCCTCGAGGAACTTTGTGATGAGGAAAAGACTTTTAAAAAAGCCCAAAATGTTAATTCCTTATTGCCCCAATACAACTGAAATTCATTTACTAGTTTTAGTCAATCAGTTAACCATGTGTAAATTATTATTGATATCAGATTTTTTCTTGTCTTGAGAAGAAAGAGAGGGGTTAGAGAACTATAGAAATCCTAAGCCCTAAAAGGGGAAGAAAAGGAGATTGATGTTTAAGGCCATAGAAAAAGGAGACAAGGAAAAACAAAGGAAAACCTAATTAAACTCAAAAATTTTTTTCCTAAGCCTGGATATACATGCAGACTGTTCTTACTTTACATAGTCACATTGTGCAAATTTGACATTATGTAAAGAATTCTGAAAAAAAGCCACATTTCAAAACGACTCACCTATGGTAACTTTACAGTACTCTTACCTCTGGGCTAAGCACTCTGTGGCTTCCCCTGCAAAACAACAACAACAACAACGACAAAAACCAAAAAAACCTACAACTCTCCAAGTGAAAGCAGAACATTGGAAGGGCAGAGAGTACCACCTCCACAGGACTGAGGCGTGGACTGAGACCTCCATTGAGAGAGACCTTTGCCATAATTTGCCTACACATGTGGTGTGGCCCATCTGTCTGTCTTCCTGTCCATGCTGGGGAGTGGTATCTCCCCTCACTCACAAACTCCATCCCATGTTTTCTTCCTCTTGATTCCTCTTCCTTCCTAGCCACCCGTATGCCTGGCCCTGGCTTCCTCGTGTTCCTCTTTCTGCTCTCACTTCTCTCTGCCCAGCTGCCACATGTCCTTGAACCGTCTACCAGCTACCTCCACCCATGGATGTGTGACTCCACTCCTCCCTCCCTCCCTCCCAGATCTTCACAAATTCAGATTTTGTAAAAATTGCTTTACATAGAAGTTTGCTGAACTTATGTAAGGCAATACCTGGCTTACCTTCTTTTTGGTTTTGGTAACTACATACACAGGCAGTTATTAATCTTCTACTATGTTCTAGGAACTGTGACTAGTTGTTTGGGGATACAAAGAAAAAAGTGACAATTCTCTGCCCTTTAAGGAATTTGTATTTTATCATGAGAGAGGTAAATATATGTCAAGTCAACAAGCATTTATTAAATGCCTGCTATGTGCCAAGCACTGTGCTAGGATAGAGCTTAGGATAAAAAAAATCCCTGTTCTCAATGAACTCAAAATAATGAAGGAAACCGCCTTCAAACAGGGAGAAGGGAAAGGGAATAAGCATTTATAGGGTGCCTGTTATGTGCCAGCATTGTGTGAAATGCTTTTTATAAATATTATCTCATTTGAACCTCACAATACCCCTGGGAGGTAGGTGCCATTATTTTCCTCATTTTGAGGAAATTGAGACAAATAGGTTAAGTGACTTGCCCAAGGTCAAACAGCTAGTAAGTGTATGAGGCTAGATTTGAATTCAGGTCTTTCTGACTCTAGGAGCTATCTCAATATACAAACAAGACAGAAACAGGATATATTGGTGATAATTTCAGAGAGAGGACTCTAACTTCGGGAAAGACTTCTTGTGGAAAGTGGGATTTTAACTGGAATCTAAAAGAAGTCAGAGAAGCCAGGAAATGGAAATGAAGAGCAAGAAAATTCTGGGCATGAGGGACAGTTGCTGAAAATGCTCAGACTCAGGAGAAAGAGTGTCATGTGTGCATAGCTCCAGGGAGGTCAGTGGTATGAAAAGAGGAGTAAAGGTGTTAAGAATACTGGAAAGGTAGGAAGAGGCTGTGTTATGAAGGCTTTTGACTATCAAACAGAGACCATTAAATTTGATCTTGGAGGTGATAAGAGAGCCACTGAAGTTTATTGAGTAGAGTGGTGACTGGGTCAGACTTATACTTTAGGAAGATCAATTTGACAGCTGAGTGGAGGATAGGCTAGAGTAGGCATAGACATAAGGTACAGAAACCAAATAGTAGGCTATTGCCATAGTCTAGGCATGGATGATGAGGGCCTGCATTAGAGTGGTGGCAGTGTCACAAGAGAGGTGAGATGTGTTACAGAGATGTTTCAAAGATAAAACTGGCAGAACTTGGCAAGTTGGTATAAGCACAAGCAAAGTGGGATTTTTGTTATTTTTTTCTTCTTGTTGTTGGAGTTCAGTTTCCTAGGCTCAGGGTAAATTGTAAACATCTAAAGGATTGATCTCCTTTAAACCCTAATAATGCACAGCTGTTCTGAGTCATGTAGGGTGCCTACTACTGGCTCTGAACCAATCAGGGGCCAAGTTTTTGTTATATATTCTGGGAGGTTACTATTTTGCTTTGGGGGTTCGCTCATGAGAAGGCTCTTTTGATTTCCTAGTTGAGATTCTGAGTAGGCGTTTGTTCAGGGCCCCTCAACTGCTTAGATGTCTGTGCTCCCTCAGTCTAGTGATGTATATAAAGTATATAGCAGTATTGCTATGTTGAGACTGCTGGAGCCCTGTCTGTTGGTCTTTGTGCTAGTTTCTCTGCTTTTATTTTCTATACTCACTGATTTCTCTGCAATTAAAGTAAGATTGTTAACCCCTTTAAAGCTGTCTTTCCTTTACAAGTAGATCAAAAGAACCTGTGCTAGCAGGCCATTATGGGCTTGCTTAGGGTCCTTGCTGATACACTTGGGATGCTGTAATGGTAACGAAATTTGAAGATCCCTTTGTATTGCTAAGTTAAGAGGTACTTAGCACCTAGTTTAAAATTCAGCCTCTGTTAAAGAAACAGAAAGTATGAACCCCTGTTGCTGACATAACAGGAAGGGGCTGAACAGAGAGGAGCTATACTGTATTTAAGGAAGAGCACAAGCTGGGCAGTCAGTACCTTAGGACAAGCATCTGGAGGCAGAGCAGCTGCTGCCAAAGAGAAAGAGAATTTCTCTCAGCCAGCATCTGAAGGCTGGGCCGCTGCTGCTGGACTGGAACTTCTGTGGAGAAAGTGATTTTGATTTTGAGAATGGGAGAAAAAGTGATTTTGATTTTGAGAATGGGGAGAAAGTGATTTTGGTTTTAAGAACAGAGCTTATGGTGCTGAAGACTCCCGAGAGCCAGCCAGAGCTGCTGAATTGCTGCTGAGGATTTCCAAGGGCTAGCCGGAGCTGCAGAAGACTGAAAAAGCATGACTATGGTGTCAGTACTTTGTCTGTTTGTGGTTTTGTTAAGCCTTAACTTCCCAGGAGTAGAGACTGTGAAGGATTTAAAGTGGACTGGACACTGTGAGCTTCAGTGTGAAACAGTACCTGCACAGAGAGCTGGACAAGGAGCTGGGTGCTGTCTGCCTTTGAACCCAGGTGACAGTTTGGTGAATTCAGGTAGGAGCTGGGACCATGGAACAGGAATCAGGGAATCTGAGAGCCTACCTTGGGTCAAGATGGAAAAACCTCTCCATGAATACTGAGTAGTGACTGATAAAATTTTAACTTACTTGTGACCTAGAGGTGGATGGTCTGTGTATTTTCCACTACCCCTTAAGAGAGTACTGAGTGACTGATATTGTAACTTACTTGTGCCCCATGGGTGGAGAAATTTGACTATTGTACTTTGCCTTGCCTCCTTAAGGATGAGTGATTTAAGGATTAAGGTGGCTCTCCTCCTTAAGAGTGATTGAATTAAGGATGATTGAATTACTAAATGATTGGTTACTAAATGATTGTACTTAGTTCAAAACTATATGATCACTTTGGTGAAAACTGTGTGGCCATTTTAGTGACAAGTTGTTGAGTTGTGACATGGTAAATGCTGTAGTTTGATTTTCTGTGATAAGTTGTAACATTATGAATGCTATACCTTGATTTTCTGTGAATGTTTTGCTCTGAGTTGTTATTGAATAAATAGAGTTAGCTATACTATAAAATCAGAACCTTGAAAGCTCTTCAACAGCAGTCCTCTGGAAAGCTGCTCGTGCTTGGCTTTACAGATGTTTTGTTATAGGGTGGACTGCATTACAGCAGTGGAGAGGGAGATGAGTTGGATGTTAAGCTTTGAGAGTCTAGATAAGCCACTGAACCAGCTGGCTACACTGCTGACTCATCTCCATAGGACTTTGTCTGCCATGTCACAGAAACCTTTACACCCTGGAAGCTCACTCCATCAGGGACTATGCCTCACGTTAGAAGTATCCTGAGCCCCTGTGCCTTTCCCTCCAATTGGCTAATTCTTGCAAGAGCCTCCATTTTAAGGTGGGCAGGCCCAGACAAACCATGTCTTCATTGCTCTCTGGTCTGTGTTGCTAAGTTTCTCTACTATGCACCCCCCCACACACCTTTTCTTAAATGGGCCTAATCATTGTTGTTAAACCTGAACTTCAAATTTAGTATGTGTAATAGTGAACTTAACATCTCATCTACCAAAAATGTCAATTCAGTTGCGAAATCTTATAGTTTCTGTCTTTACATTATCTTTTCTTTCTAGTCATACTCCTTTCTTTCCATGGCCTCACTGCCCCCTTCTCAGTGTTGTATATTCTTTTTTAAAAATTGTTTTCTTTATTATGAACTTGATAAAAAATGACAGACATGAACATTTCTATACAAAAAAAATAGGAAAATATTTCATATAAAACTATAAATCTCTGCCTTTAAAAACAATATATGTATATATATATATATATATATATATATATATATATATATATATATGTAGCCCTAATAAGTTTGAGTATACTTGGCCCAACCCCCACTCTCATAATAAGGCAGAAACCAAAGTGAGGCTACATCTGCCCCTAAGGGCTCTTAGGTTACTCCTGAGGGATTGGGAGAGTATATCTTTCTATGCAGCTAGGTAGCACAGTAGACAGTACATTGGACCTAGAGTTAGGAAGACCTAGATTCAGATCCTACCTCTGACATTTTACTAGCTATGTGACCCTAGGCAAATCACCTACCTTTATCAGTTTCAGTTTCCTCATTTGTGAAAATGAGTATAACACCTACCATGTCCTGTGGTGGTTGTGAGAATCATATGAAATAATAATGTGGAAAGCATTTTGCAAACCCCAGACCCCTGTATTAAATTCTAGCTATTATTTCTTCAGGTGACCATTCTCCTTTGTCAAGGCCAACCCACTCTGTATGTGCACTTATTCTCATCCCTTCCCATTGTCTACAGCAGTGGTTCTTAACCTTCCTAATGCCTTTAATACTAGTATGTGGTGTATCTGCATGTGGGCGGACCCACCTGGAGACTGATAGAGGAGTGGTGTTTCGGTTCCTAAGATCGTTGGAAATATATGTTTTCGATGGTCTTAGGCGACCCCCATGACCTCTGTGAAAGGGTCGTTCAACCCCCAAAGGGGTCGTGACCCACAGGTTGAGAACTGCTGGTCTGTGGAACATTGCATCCACAGTCGTTCCTACTGTCCCGCAAATGTTAATCCTTTTCCCATCAATTGGTTCCTTCCCTTCACATATGCCCAAGTTTTTCCTATTCTTAAAAATCCTTCCCTAGACTCTATCATCCTGTTAAACTATTGTCTGGCTTCCTTTTCTTAACCAAATCCCTCGAAAAAGTTTTCTATACTTATTGCCTTTACCTCCTCTCTTTTCACTTTTCTTTTTTTTGCAGCCTACCTTTTAACATCATCACTCACCTAAAATGTCTTTCCAGTTACCATTGATTGTCAGGACTGACCTGTTGCTAAGACTGACCTGACAGAAGTGACTCTGTGTTTTACCATTCATTGACCTGCCTATATCCTGAAAAATTCTTGTCTACCCAACAACTGGATTGGTCAGCTACATTTAGGGTTAGGAATGCAAGGTTAGCACTCTGCCAGTTTAGCAAACTTCATCAAGTCTGGGTGTATAAAATTAGCAAATTTCTCTAATTACAGTGTCCTTGTAGTTGATAAGGAGGGGGTCAGAGTCCAGACCACCTGCTGGTTGACTGCTTTTAGTAACCCCTTCCCACTTACCCCCTGTGAATCTGTCCAGTAACTACAAGAGCCCAAGAGGTCTGGGCTCTTGATTGAGGCACACAGCGAAGCCACCAGTGTGTCTCCCCCAAGCCTGAAGGGACAGGGAGCCACACATACTTAAATGTCTGTGAGTAATAAATTAGCTGACTGATCCTTTGAGTGCTTATGTTCCTTCCCAATACCCCCTCACCTACTACCTTCTCACAGTGATCTCTTACTGGTAAATCTGTTAGTGTTTTCTTAATCCTAATCCTAATCTATCTACCTGCTGTTTCTGACATTGTTAACCAACCTCTTCTTCTAGATATAGATTCTCTCTATTTTCTGCTTTTTGTTGACACTATTGTCTCTTGGTTTGCTTCCTTCTGATGTGACTACATCCACATCATGCCCCACCCCAGTGGGGGGGGTATTCCCCAAGGTTATATCTCTTCTCCCTCTCTGTTATTTCTTGGTAACCTTATCAGCTTCTATGGTTATATTTATCATGTCCCTGCAAATGACTCCTAGACCTAAATAGCCTGCTCCAGTTTCTCCTCTGAACTCCTTTTTTGTTTCAACAGCTGTCTGTTGGATTTTTCAAAATGGATGTCCTGTACACATCTTAAACTCAGCATCTCTAAAACTAAACTTTTCCCCTAAATCTCCCCATCTTATAAATTTTTCTGTTTCCGTAGAAGACACCATTATCCTTCAAGTATCACATGTCCCTCGCTCTCCCTCACTCCATGTATTCATTCAATTGCCAACATCTTGTTGTTTCTACCTTCACATCTCTTGCAAGTGACCCATTCTCTCTAGTCACACATCTACACACATCATCACTAAGGTTCAGGCCCTCATCACTTCTCACCTAGATTATTGGCACAGCCTCCTAATTGATTTCCCTGCCTCAAGTCTCTCACCACTCCAATCTATTTTATACATTACTATGAAAGTAATTTTCCTCAAGTGCACATCTGACCATGTGACTCTGATACTCAACCAACTCTAGTGGCTTACTCTTGCCTTTAGAATAAAATATAAATACCTTTGTCTGGTTTTAAAAGTCCTACACAACCTGACCTCAATCCACCTTTTTCAGGCCCATTGGACATTACTCTTACTTTCATATTTTGTGATCTAGTCAAACTGACTTTCTCTCGATTGCTCACTCAATGCATTCATTTCCTATCTCTGTTCCTTCTGCACACCTGGAAGGTACTCTCTCTTTACCTCTGCCCTACAGATGTAGCTCAGACATCATCTTCTGCATTAGAACTTTGCTGATTTCCCCTACTTCTAGTGCCTTCTCTCCCATGATACCTTGTTTTTTAATTACTTTGTGTGTATTTATTAACTTTATATTCATTTTTCATATGTACTTGTTCTCTCCTCTATTAGAATGTAAGCTCAGTGCAAGTAGAGGACATTTCATGTTTTGTACTTGTATCCCCAGTATGAAGCACAAGCCTGGCACATAAGAAGTACTTAATAAGTATTTTTTGGTCTTCCCTGCTACTAGTTCCTCCTTCAGAAATAACCTTGTGTTTACTTTGTATATCTTCTGTATCTTCTTATATTTGTATATATCTCACCTAATAAAATATCAAGTTCTTTGTGGGTAGGGCCTGCTTTATTTTTAATTTTGTATCACCAGTTTCTGGCATAATGCCTAGCACATAGATGATGCTTAATGATTTTTTAAAAATTTATTTTTAAATTATCAAGCATTTCTATTTTTTCTCTCCAATATCCACCTGCCCCCACTGGGAAAAAACAAGAAAGGAAAGCAAAACCCTTCCAACAAATATGCATAGGCAAACAAAAATCAATTCCACTACTATTAGGCATTTCTAAAAATGTGTGCCCCATTATACATATTTAGTCCAGCACCTCTCTTTGAAGAGTATTTGGAATCATAATTTTGTATTATGTTAATCAGAGTTTAATTTTTTTCCAAAATAATTGTTCTTAATAATTTTGTTATAGTATAAATTATTCTCCTGGTTCTGCTCACTTCTCTCTAAATAAGTTCATGCAAATCCTTCAGAGTCTTTTTTTTTCTGAAATCATCTCTTTCATCACTACTTAAAGTACAGTATTATTCCATTATGTTCATATACTGTACATTGTTTAACCATTCCCCAATTAATGGGCACCCCTTTAGTTTCCAGGGTTTTTTTACAATATGAAAATGGTTGCTATAAATTACTTTTATGCTTCATCTTCCTTTCTTTGATTTCTTTGGGGTTTAGGATTTATAGTGGTATCATTGGGTCAAAGCGTGTATACCTTTGGGTATTCACTTTCTGGACACAGCTCTAAATTGCTCCTCAGAATAGCTGTACTAATTCACAACTCCAGCAGTGTAGCTATTTTCCCAGCATCCCTCCAATATTTGCCATCCTTCTTTTTTGTAAACTTTGTTAACCTGATGTGTGTGAGGTTGAATCTCGGAGCTGTTTTAATTTGCATTTCTTCATTTATTAGTGATTTGGACCACTTTTTTTTGGTATGGCTATCAATAGCCTAGGCTTCTACTTCTATTTATATTCTTTGACCATTTATCCATTGAAAAATGACTCTTATTTTTGTAAGTTCAAATCAGTTTCATAAATAAAAATGAAACCTTTATCAGAGAAATTTGCTGCAAGGATTTTTTTGCCTAGTTATTTCCCTTCTAATCTTAGCTATATGGAATTTATTTATGCAGAATTTTAAAATTGTTATCATCTATGGGGTAGAAAAAAGGGGGCAGCATGTACTGAGTCAAACCACCACCATCACTCCCCTTGGATCCTGATAGAAACAGTCCAATAGCCTTATGAATATCAGTGTCCCCTAAACCACCAAATCTGCTTCCAGTGCAGTGCCTACATACAACTACCTTTAAGGGAGATACTCATTGTAGAGAAAGGGCCTACCTTCTTTATCACCACCAGCAACAACTGCTGAAACAACTTATACCCAAAATAGTAGATAGTCCCTGGAGCCCTGGGAGTGGCAATGTTCTTTCAGTCCACAGATGTTTTTAGCTCAGTCTTTATGGCCATGATTAGGGAAGCAACTCCTCTGAAGAAGGCACTGGTTATTCCTACCATCTGCTAGTTGGTTGCCACTCAAAATGCAAGTCAACCTAGGTGAGGCAAAGGGGCACCATGGGAGACAGAGGAGGGATAGCATGTGCTGGGCAAGGCAAACTACTACTATTATCACAACCTTGACCACCACATTCTCTTTGGTCCTTAAGAAAACAAGCCCCAGACCATGAATCCAAGAGCCTTGATTGAGAATAGCTGTATCTGTCCCCCAAGCCTCCAGACGTGTACAGCTTAACCTCCGCAGTCATCGTGGAGGGAAAGAAGTCATTGTGGAGAAGGGGCCTACATTCCTTATTACCACAAAACTGCCAACCAATTGCCATGAATAGAAAGATAAACAAGAGACCTAAAAGTAATAGAAAATCCCTAGACCCTCAGTTTTGCTTCCAGCCCAGTACTCACAACCATCATCTGAGGAGGCAACAAGAAAAGACTAGCTTTCCCAACCAACTACCACTTATGAGACAGATGAACCAACCTAGTGGAAACATTGGGGCAGACAGAGGTAATGTGCCAGACAGTTGAACCACCTCCACCACCAGTACCACCACAGTTTTGACAACCTCAGACTTTAATAGAGACAACCCAAAGACTGAAATACAAGAACCATGGAAATGGCAATGGTTCTAGCCCAGAAAATGCAACTCCTCCCTATATAGAAAGGAATTCCTGTGGAAGTATTTGTCATGAAAGCCTTTGACACTGTCAAATGATTTAACAGCAGAAAGTGACATGATGTTATCAGTGAAAATGACATTAAAGAAGAGGCATTACCATCAGCTTTGCTGCCATACTCTAAGGTCTGTGGGACCTTTCCACTTGATTGGCAGCTAAAACCTTCCATATGTGTTGTCTCTTTCATTAGAATGTGAGCTGTTGGAGAGCAGGAAGTGTTAGACTTTTCTATTTGTATCCTTCCAGCTTCTCTTTGTGTATTGTAAGTATTTAATAAATGTTTCATCCATTCTATGATACTTTCTCTGTCATATTTGATCAGATGTAATCATAGATCTAAAAGATAATTTCTTCTGATTTTCTTATGATGTGAGCTTTTATGTCTAAGTAATGTTTCCATTTAGAGCTTATTTGGTGTGAGCTTTTGGTCTAATTCTGATTTCTGCTTACCGGTTTTCTGATGAGTTTTTGTAACATAGTACTGAGTCATTGTCCCAGTAAGACCTCCATTTTTAACCAGTACCAAATTGTTTTGAAGATTACTACTTTATAGGCTAACATGAATTTTACTATTTTATTCTAGCTCTTTAAAGCAATCTTTGATAATTTCATTGGTATGTCACTGAATAATTAAATTAAGTCAAATAGTATTGTCATCTTTATTAAATTAACTTAGCATATCCATAAACAATTAATATTTCTTTAGTTTTTTAAATCTTATTTCCATAGTATTCAGTTGTTGTATTCCTCTAGTTCCTATGTGTATCTTAATAGGTAGTCCCACATATTTTTATATTTTTGTTTTTTAAAAATAAAATATCTTTTCTTATGTCTAATTGCTGGGTTCTATTGATAATACACATAAATGTTGATGATTTGTGTGGATTTATTTTTGCAAATTTTTGCTGATATCTTTTTTTATACCATCAATTTCCCCAAGAATCTCTCCTTCCTCTCACAGAGCCATCCCATATAATTAATAGTATTTTTTAAAGACAAAAAAAGAGAAAAAAAGCAGTACAATTGATTAACATATTGAGAAAGTCCAAAAGCATCTGCAGTATGCAACACCTATGGAACTTCCACCTCTTTGAAGGGATGGTTTGGGAGTATCTTTTTATCTCTTCTTTTGAGCCATGCTTGACCTTTATAAACTTGCAATATTCATCTTTGAATTGTATTTGTGTGTATAGGTTGTTTCCATTCACATCGTTGTAATAATCACTGTGTATATTTTTTTCTTAGCTCCACTTTATTCACTCTGTATCAGTTCATAATAGATCTTTTCATGCTTTTCCATATTCGTCACATTCATCATTTCTTCAGTAATATTCCATTACATTCATGTAACCACAATTTGTTTAGCCATTGCCCAACCAATGAACATCTACTTTGTTTCTAATTCTTTGCTATCACAAGAAGTGCTGCTATAAATATTTTTCTGTCTATGGGAACTTTCATCTTACCAAAGGCTTCCTTAAGGCCTTGGAATCTCTGGATCAAAGGGTATAGGTATTTTATTCATTTCATTTACATCATTCCAAATTTCTTTCTAAAATTGTTTTTTTCAATTCGCAGCTCCACCAGTCATGTATCAGCATGCTCATCTTCCTATAGCCTCTCCAGCAATGATCATTGCCACTTTTTGTCATCTTTACCAATTTACAGATAGTGAGGTGAAACCTCAAGGTTGTTTTGATTTGTATTTCTCTTATTATTAGTGGTTTGGAGCATTTTTTTCCTGTGATTGTTAATTCTTTGAAATACTTCTTTTGACAACTATTTATTCTTCTCATTTGACCACTCATATCTTAGGAAATGGCTGTTGGTTTTATATGTCATGGATACCAAACCCTGTCACAGAAATTTGACACATTGTTTTTTTATCCCATTTAGCTGCCTCCCTTCTTATCATATATATGCATATGTATATATATGTGTATATATATATATGTATATGTATATAAATTTTGCTTGTAGAAACTTTTCTATTTCATGTAATTAAATTTATCTGTTTTCTCTTTTATAATTGCCTCTACTCTTTCTCCTTCTACTACATCTTCTAACCATATCTGTGAGAGGTATAAGATCTGTTTCTCTTCTAATTTTTTTTTTCTGGTAAGATATTTAATACTAAGGTCATGTTATCCATTAAGAATGTATTGTGGAATATGGTATAAGCTGTTTATCTGAGCCAGCTTCTGCCAGATTGCTTTCCAGTTTTCCCAGCAGTTTTTATCAAATAAGGAGTTCTTTCCCAAGTAATTTATGTTTTCTGTTTTTATCAAGTACTGGATTATTGAGTTCCATTGTTTCTGATTCTCCCTCTTGTGTGATCTGTTGATCTACCTCCCTGTTTTTTAACCAATACTGGACAGTTTTGATGACTGCTGCTTTTATAATATAGTGTGAGTTCTGGAAATGCTGTTCTCCCTTTGTCCTCATTCCATCATTTCCTTTTGTATTCTAGATCTTTTGTATCTTCAAATGAATTTTGTTATTATTTTATCAAGTTCTGTAAAGTATCCCTTTAGTTATTTGATAGTATCATTAAAAATAGAAATTAACTTTGGTAGTATTGTCGTTTTTATTAGATTGGCATGGCCAAGCCATGAACCCTGATTGCTCCTTCAGCTATTTAAGTTCTTTATTTTTTTTTAAGGAACAATTTGAATCTACTCAAGTCTTTTGTGTGTTTGAGTAGATCAATTCACAGATACTTTACATATTTTGTAGTTATTTGGAATATTTTCCTTGCTATTATTACTATTTGTATTTTGTTATTATTATATAGAAGTGAAATTTATTTTTGAAGATTTATATTGCAGTCTAACTTTGTTGAAATAATTGTCAAATGATTAGTATGTTTTCTGATTCTCTAGCGTTTTCTAGGTATACCATGATATCAGCAAATAGGGCTAGTTTTATTTCTTCTTTGTTGTTCAGTCATGGGTGACTCTTTTGACCTTGCAGACCATAGCATGCCAATACTGTCCCAGGTTTATTCTTGGCAAATATACTGGAATGGTTTGCCATTTCCTTCTCCAGTGGATTAAGGCAAACAGAGGTTGAGTGACTAGCCCTAGATCGCACAGCTAGTAAGTGTCTGAGGCCAGATTTGAACAAAGGTCTTCCTGGCACCAAGTCCATCACTTTATTAACTGAGCCACCTAGCTCTTCTCTTCTTTACCTATTTTTATGCCTTTAATTTCTTTCTTTTGTCTTATTACTGTCGCTAGCAGTTCTAGAAATATATAAAATAATAGTGGAGAAAACAGACATCCTTGCTGTACTCCCATATTCATTGGGAAAAGTTCTAGTGTATTCGTATTACATATGATGTTTGCTTTTTGTCTTACATACTTTTTATGTTATTAAAAAGTTATTTTATCCCTATACTTCATAAGGTTTTTAGCACAAGAGAATGTTGTACTTTATCAGAGGCTTTTTCTATTTATAATGATAATTGTGTGGTTTTGAATGTTTTGGTTTTTAAGTCAATTAATTATGTTGATTGTTTTCCTAATGTTAAATAGTTCTTACATCCCTGTTATAAATCTAACTTGGTCATAAGGAATGATTCTTTGGATAAATCACTGTAGTCTGACAGAATTTTGTTTAAAATTTTTGAGCCAATTGTTCATTAATGATATTGGTATATAATTTTCCTGTTGTGTTTTATCCTTCCCTGGTTTAGATTTTAGGACTATGTTTTATAAAAGGATTCTGGTAGGGTGCTTGCTTTCTCAGTTTTTGAAAATCATTTCTCCAGTATTGATACTAATTATTCAACATTTTGAAATCTCCTGTAAATCTATTTCTTTAGTAATTCTTTTATAACTAACTCTGTATCCTTTTCTGACTTCAGTTAAATCTATTTGATCTTCTGGTAATTTGGTAATTTTGTATTTTTGAAAGAACTAGCATTTAGTTTTATTCTATCCA
>CM053585.1:125213730-125301439 GCA_028646515.1 Pseudochirops corinnae | reverse complement strand
TCCACACATACTCTAAACATACTTAAACCTTTCAGAAACTGATATCAACTATCTGGAGACAGGAGGGACTTGGATAAACCTTCATTTGTCCCCAAACCTTGTTATCTGTCTTTCATATCCCTCAAAACCATTATTCAGTCCAGCCTTCCTTTACATTTGTTATCCACAAAACAAGATGGTTCATATCTTTTACTGACTACTTGCTTTGATCATAGAAACTTGCTATAGGAGCAAAAAAAAAAAAGGCAGAGACATGTAATATAAAACATCCTTGGCTCTGTTTAAATTCAGGTAAAGTCACAGATATCCAACCATGCAGTATCGGTACCACCTCATAGCTAGACTCAGGAATAGGTGGGAAACATTCCTTTTCAAAGGAATTTCATGGGAAAGTTGCCAGAGGGATCCCATCCCAACTAGAGGTTGAGATTTTCCTTTCGGCTTTTACCAGATGTAGACTTCCACCTGTTAACAGTATAGGATCACACTCCCTCTGAGTAGCTTGTGGCATTTGATGCAGGCACTGATTTATGCAGGCAACCATACCCAAATTCAAACTCCAAACAAAATTTAGTTATGGTCCCAAATGCCTTTTACCTCAAACAACAAGTTTCACTAATCACAGCTTAGAGCTAGTTTTTTTCTTTTCTTTTTTTTTTTTTAAATCTTTAGCAAATGAGAGACCACGTTTCGTCCTATACAAATTTGACTCAGTTATCTGTATATTTTAGAAATGAGGCCTTTATCAGAGACGCTGGTTGTAAAAATTCTTTCCCAGTTTTCTGCTTCCCTACTAATCTTGGTTGCTTTGGCTTTGTACAAAAACTTTTCAATTTAATGTAATCAAAATTATCCATTTTGAATTTTATGTTTTCTATCTCTTATTTCGTCATAAGTTCTGTTCTCCATAGATCTGACAGGTAAATTATTCCTTGCTCATCCAGCTTGTTCATAGTAAAGACTTTAGCTTAAAAAGGCCAAGGTCTCCTACTGCATCCAGGACCATTTCCAGTTGTCCTGATCTATATCTCACCACTGGACCCAGATGGCACTGGAAGAGAAAGTGAGACTGGTGATTTTACAGAGCCTTCCTTCACTTAAATCCAATTCACTTACATGTCATGGCATTACCTCACTGATGTTAAGGTCCTCTTCCAGCACAGAGGACAAACAACAACTTCTTCATGTAAGATAGTGGTGAAGGAAGAGTTGATGGCAAAAGGCATCTAGGTGGTGTGAAATGAGAAAGAGGAGAGAAGAAAGAGCTCTGGGCAAATGCCTGCCTTTTTTTCAGTGAAATATGAGACAAGGTTCTCAGTTGAGAGGGTGGGGAAAGTTTCAAGAGGACTGAAAAAATTTGAAAGAGCCCCTATGGTGAGTTAATTAGGGAGATGTAAAAGGATTAACTTGGTATATATTGGGAGATAGGTAAATGGCACAATGGAGAGATTATTGGACCTGGAGTCAAGAAGACTGAAGTTCAGTGTGATCTCAGAGGACTTACTGTGTGACTCTGAGCAGGTCATCTAACCAGTTGGTGCCTCAGTTTCCTCATCTGTAAAATTGGGATAGTAAGAGCACTTACCAGGGTTGTTGAAGATCAAATGAGATAATATTTGTAAAGGGCTTTGTAAACCTTAAAGCACTGTGTAAATGCTAGTTACTATCATTATTATTAGGCAGTTATTAGTTTGCTTTTACTGAAAAGTTGCCCCAATATGATCCAACATAGTCTCCTCTTACACTGTTCTGGCCCCTACTCATTTTATGGATATTGATCGTCTTATTGATTTGATTGCCATTGGTTCATGTTGTAATCTTGGTAAGTCTACATTTTAAAAATCCCAACTTTCCCCTTTTCTGTCTTGCCTGCCTCCCCCTCCTTCGTGTGGTTGGTTAGACAAAATTCCTTTGGAATTTCCATGTATTTCACTTAGAAGGGTTTATAATATTTTAGGGTGTGGAAAGGGGAAAAGGGGAAAGGCATGGCTGTCATCTGCAAATTTGAACATTTGAAGAGTAGGGGTTCTTTTGTTTGGATTTATGCAGAATATTTTTTGGTTTTTGGAGGGAGGAGGGCAGGGTGATTGGGGTTAAGTTACTTGCCCAAGGTTACATGACTAGTACATGTTACGTATCTGAGGCTGGATTTGAACTCACGTTCTCCCGACTCTAAGGCTGGTGCTGTATTCACTGGGCTACCTAGCCGCCCCCCCAGAATATTTTTTTGTTAGCCTCTTAGGTGAACCTAGAGTTCTCTCTTTTGTAGCTAATTTGATGTCAGTACTCAGTAAAACAGTTAAAAAACTGTTTAGCATTTGGTCTAGAAAAAACCTACTGCAGGAGGTCAGATTTGAGCTGAGTCTCAAAGGAAGCCAGGGGATGGCAGTGAGGGGAGAAAACATTCTAGGCATGGGGGACAGTTGGTGGAAAGGCAGTGTTATATGCAGGGAACAGCAAGAAGGCCAGCATTCATAGGTGTGGAGGGTGGGGTAGTGGAGGAGCTGGGGAGAAGAGTAACTCTAACAGTTTTGCACTTAAGATCACTGACAGTTTGAGTGGGGAATAGATTGTTATTGTGTGGAGAAACTTGGGCTGGGGGGCCAAACAGAAGTCTATTATAATTGTCCAGATGTAGGATGATGAAAAAGGACATATATATGCAACAGTTCTGTGAGGTAGGTGTTATTATTATAGCCTCATTTTGCAGATAGGGAAACTGAGGCTGGGGTGGTTATGTGACTTGCTTAGGGTATTACTGCAAGTAGGAGTCTGAAACAGGATTGAAGTCTTTCAGGTCTTCATGGTCCAAAGCCTAGAGCTCTATCCACAGCACCATTCAGATACACTAAAGTGTTAACTAACCAGAATTTTATGATCTTGGAAAGCTTTTAGTCTCCCCATCTTCAAAACTAGTCAACTTTACATCCCCTTTATTAGGGGAGGGGAGAGAATAAAACAAATACCTTGCCTTGATCTCCTCAGCAAAATATAAAATCATAGGAGTTAGAAGAGATCTTAGAGATCATCTATTCGAACCCTTTGATTTTATTGCAAATGAGGAAGCACAAAGAAGTTATTTCCTAAGGTCACATAGCAATAAAGAATAGAGTTAGAATTTGAGTTTGAGACCTCTTGACTCTAAATCTAGTTCTTTCTATACCATTTTCCAAAAGTTTTTCATACATTTCTGTGCTATCCTTCCAGAAAAGATTAACTACTTCCCCCATCTACAAATTTGGCTTCTAATTCACATTTCTCTTGCTGTCTGGCTTGCTCTACTAGAGATTCCCATATTTACTTGCCCTACCGCCCCTTTAAAAAAAAAAATTACTCAGCGTCCCTCCCCCCATCTACTTTCCTTAACCCTTTAACTTTTTTTTTTTTTTAAATTTGCATCGCGTCAAACTACTGCCACCCTGTAGAGTTCCAGCGCCCTCCAAGGGACGATATCGCCCACTTTGGGAGCCTATGTGTTTAGACCAAGCCCTTTTTCTTGACAGAAGCATTGTTTAATTGTGTATACAATATTTTATCCTAGGAGTCCCATGTTGGTCAGTCCACCAAATAAACAATATCCAAGATTTCCATTCACCACTTAATTGTCACATCCAGTTGCTATGTCATGTTTTAGCATTATGCCCCCAAACTTACTTTAACACAATATTGATAGTAGATATGTTGTATTTAATTGGATAAAATTTCTAAAATAATCTCTAGAAATAGCCATTCCAGTGGCAAAACCTCCCACAAGATTATATTTGTTTCAGGGTAGATGTTTAGATGAATATTAATTTTTTTTTAAAAAAGTTTTAACATAAACACTTCAGAATTCAATTTAACAAATAGAAGTGATATTTTTGAGTGAGCTTTTAAAAATTACATTCCATAAGGATACATTTAAAGTGTATTAATTCAACAGTAAGTAACTAATGAGAGTATGTTATTGTTTTCTGTATTTAAAGCTGAAATGTCATTGCAGAATAGAGATTATAATTTCAAATTATATAATATTTGACATACTCATATAATCTTTTTAAGAAAGTAGCTTAGTTTAAATTGTGCATGTTAAGCCATTTTCTTTACCTAGGTAATTTTCTTGTCCATGTTCTGAAAACTGCTGAAGAAATAGTAGTATTGAATTTGCCATAATATAAGCATATTATTTATTCCTCTATAATATCAACTATTTATATTTTAGAGCTAAGGGAGAAGAAATAAGTAAAGGAAAGTCTAATAAGGAATTGATGGAAATCATTTTAGCCTGAGATGGATCAGAAACCATTAAAGGAATAATTCATTTTGTCCTTTCCTTAGGTTCTAGGTGAATGAGTATAATATAAGTTCATCACCAGAGGAGCTGTAGGGTGGTAATTTTTGGTTTTGTTTTCTTGGTTTTTGTCTATAGTAATTCTTAGAATGATGATCAAATGAGATAAAGTGTAAAGCACTGTATAAATCCTCGCTATTATTATTGTTATTAAGATCATTCACCAAGTTTTTTGGAGTTTGAATGTATTCCGTTGAAGGCATGTAATTTGTAGAAGGAATGCCAATGTAATCAAATCAACACACATTTATTAAGTTCCTAATAAATTAAAGCCAGGCAGTATTCTAAGAACTGGGAATGCAAATGCAAGCAAAAAGATGGACTGGTGCACTCCTTGAAGGAATTTACATTTTAATGGCATAATATAGCATATAAAAGGAGCCTGAAAGAAGGGAAAAGAGAGAAAGGTACCTAATATAGGGGCATTGAAGACATTTGAGAGAGTCAGGAATGCAGCCTGGAGAAGAATGAAGACGTCTGAATTGAGTCTTTTCCTTTTGGAGGTTCCAAGAGGAACCAGCCAATCAGAGGGAGAGGAGAGGCTTCAGGGTTGGAGTGAGCTTCAGGGTAAAGAATTTTTGGGGGCAATATAGGGAAAGCCTACAACTATAGATCCTCATGTATATAAATTTTATATCCTTTAACTTTTAAAATAGTCCATCTTATAACTAAAAACAAAACCCTTTTTGTTTTCTTAGCTTTCTTTGACATCTTCTGAGAGCATTGAATGTTTTTCTTCTTTTGAGACTAACATAAATTTAAAAATTGTATACTCACAGATTGAAAAAAGATCACAGTTCCTGGTTTTTAATTTCTGATGGTAAAAACAGACTTGCCTATAAACTACATTTAAGATTCTTATATTGATTTAGATTTTTAAAAAATCCACTTTTTTGATTCACATTTTATTTGAAATTTTTTTCAATTTTTTCAAATTTTGAAGTACTTATTTTTCTCATCTTTGTATTGTTAAAAATATTAAGAATATGTGCTTTGTTCAGAGTAAATAGAACAATTTTCAGTTTTGATATTTTCCTACACCCTGATCAAAATATCCCTCATTCCATGTTTAGTTTATTCTCTTTTTAAAAATGGTTTTGCAGGTGTCTGCTTCATGTGAACATAACCAAATAACCAAATCATTATTCAGTTTTTTTGATGTTACAAGCAAATCCTTTTATTTAAAGCCATTTAGTTTTTATTGATATTTTTGTTCTTGCATTACCTTTATGTCCCAAGATAATCTCTCCCAGAGAGCCATTCCCCCCCCCCCAAAAAAAAACCAAAAGGGGGGGAGATTGAGAAAAGCAGTTCAGCAATACTAACTAGTACATCAGTAAGCCTGCATCATATACAGTATTTCATGCTGTAGTAGACGAGAGTCAAACCTCTGTATGAAGTTACAAATTTTTCTGTTTGAAGATTCTAATAAGCTTTTGTGATTATATTAATAACTTTTTGTCTAATATAAACTATCAGAGGAAAAAAAAGGGACCATTTGGACCTGAGGGCCATTACATTGTCCTGATTAAATCTCCAGAGAGGGAAAGGGGTAATGAAGAGAGGGTAGTGACTAGAAGAAAGAATACTCTCCCTATTTTCTCTAATTTGTGGAGTTTATATCAGATGAAAAGTTATTATTATAAATTTCATTATTTATTATTTTATTATCATAAATTATTATAAATAAATATTATGGTATTATTGTTATGAAATCATAATAGCTTAGAGCACCTAATTAGGAAAATTCCTAACAGTAGTGGCTTGACTCTCTTACCCTTGTTAAGATTTTTGTTTATCTCTAGCTAACCCTAGGCTCTTTTAGTTTGAGTCAAAAAAAGCAGAACTTAGGACACATTTAGGTAAAAAAAAAATGAACAGAATGTATTATAGTATTTCTTACTGGATGTGCGCAGAGAGGGAAAATTGAGCAAAGAGCAGTCCTTGAAGAGGTGGGTACAACCTGTAGTCCTCTATCTTTACAAAAACATATGGAATTCTCATTTTTCTTCTTCAAGGTCATCCTTGGTCATCATAATTTTAGAGCATTCATATTCAATTTTTTCTTTCTGTACACATTATTTTAATCTTGACCATATAGTTAGCCAGTTTCATTACATAGTGTCAAATCCCTTGTCTTTTATTGTTACCAATCATTCTTTTAATTGCTCCTACTGATGTTCTGCTAAATGGATCTTGGAGGAAGTCATGCAAATGAACTGCCTGGTCCACACCAAATTGATGTTACTGTAAACCATTAGTCTACCCTCAATGCAACAAGACAGTTATTCTCTCACTCTGTTCTAACTTTTCTTTCCTCAGACTGTCCACGCTTTCTTTTCTCTTACTTAATTAACTGAGGATCTCAAGATCATTGAGGCCATTTGCCATAAGTTCCCTCTTCTTCTTGTCTCAAAAATCTCACAATCCTTAAAGTCATCATATACTTTTTCTTTAATCCAGTCTCTGATAATGAGGTGGTCCTTCTTTCAAAGGCCAGCTCCAATATGTGCCCTTAAATTCATCCCTTCCCATAATCCCAAACTGATTGCAACCTCAATCATCCCTCCCAGTTTTGGTTCTTTAGTCTTTCCCTATCTACTTTTTTTTTCCATTCCACATTCCAAAATGTACAAGTCTCCCCTAGCCTTAAAAAAACCTTCACTAAACCTCATTATTCCTTCAAGTTATTATCCTACAGCTCTTACCCATCACTTAGGCAGACTTCCAGGAAAAGCTGTCTCAACTCACTGCCTCAGTTTGCTTTCCTCTTACACATTACTTAAGTAATGTTATTAGTATTAAGCAATGTTATTGTTTAACTGAAATTGCTTTCTCTGAAGTTACCAAAAATCTCTTAATTTTCACATCCACTGGTCTTAGTCTTTGACATGTCACTGAAGAGGTGGAACCAAAATGCATAATAGAGAATTACTCAGCCAAACTCCCAAAGTCCCCTCCAGACAACTTTAAAATGATGCCTCAAATTGAATTCTGGAGTGGTAAAACTAACAAAAGTTTGAGGGAGACAATTTTCCAGCCTGAGGCGACCTAGGAGGTCGATTGGAGAAGTCTGTCTCACTGGGGTGATTGTCAGGTGGGCCCTGGAGCACAGGGTAGACATGCAGGCTACACCCTGGCAAGCTAGCAGTGGACTTGGGAGGTAGCTGCATTGATGTCAACAGCAGCTTCTGGAGCTCCCAACTCAGGCTGTGGGGGGTAGGGGAATGTCATAAGGAGATTGTAGGAAATATTTTACTGGTATTATGTTTGGGACCCTGTTGCATTGCCCATACATAGCTCTGGGTCACAGTCCCAGGGCCAGAAGGAATGATGGCATTTGTAGCTGCAGAGCTGAGAGAAATGCTTGTGGTCACTGATGGGAGAGTAAGAACCCTGATCTCAATTCCAAGTAAGAGAAGAGCACTAGCAGTTGTTGGTGCAAGAAAGCAGGGGATCTGATCCCAGTCCCAGGGCCAGGAGGAGTACTAATACTGGTGTCTGCAGGGGAACAAGGTCCCTTCCTGGGTAAAGACCAGAATGCAGGCTGGGAGAACAGTGACCATACCTCTCCTTAGATCACACTATCTTGAAAGAACTAATAACCTGTAGGATTGGTGTCCCCACCCTCACTCTGTAGGCACCTTCCCCCACTCCCCCAGCTTTGAAAAATAGCAGCAAGAAAGACCTGAATGGGAGCAGAGCCCAACTTTAACATAAAATTAAAAGTCAGGAAACAGGCTAGAAAAAAAAAGAGCAAACAATAAAAAAAAAAGAACCTGACTATAAGAAACTTAACTGTGGTGACAGGGAAGATTAAGACACAAACTCTTAAGACAACAAAGTCTAAGCAGCTACAGCTACAGCAAAGCCTCAAAGAAAAATGTGAATTGTTATAGGCCCAATAAGAATTCCTGGAAGAGTACCAAAAAAGATTTTAAAAATCAAATAAGGAAGGTAGAAGAAAAATTGGGAACTTTTTGAAATGCAGAGAAATTATGAAAAGAAAGTCAAGAGCTTGGTAAAGGAAACACAAAAAAATACTCAAGCAAATAACACCTCAAAGAACAGAATTGACTGAATTGTAAAAGAAGCACAAAAATGCTCTGAAGAGAAGAATCCCTTCAAAAGCAAAACTGGCCAGATGGAAAAGAAAATACAAAAGTTCACTGAAGGAAAAGAGTTTTTTAAAAATTAGAATTGAGATGGGGACAGCTAGGTGGCATAGTGAATAGAGGACCAGCCCTGGAGTCAGGAGGAACTGAGTTCAAGTTCAGCCTCTGACACTTGACAGTTAACTAGCTGTGTGACCTTGGGCAAGTGACTTAACTTCAATTGCCTTGCCTTCCCCCCTCCAAAAATAAAAATAAAATAAAAAATTAGAATTGAGCAAGAAGCTAATGATTCCATGAGACACCAAGAAATAAGAAAACAAAATCAAAAGAATGAAAAAAAATACAAGATAATAGGATATATCTCATTGGAAAAACAACTGACCTGGAAAATAGATTGAGGAGAGATAATTTAAGAATTTTTGGACTACCTGAAAACCATGTTCACAAAAAGAGCCTAGACATCATATTTCAAGAAATTATCAAGGAAACTAACTTGATTGTCTAGAACCAGAGGACAAAATAGAAATTGAAAGAATTGGTTACCTCCTGTGAGAGTTCCCAAAATGAAAACTCTCAGGAATATTATAGCCAAATTCTAGAGCTCCCAGGTTAAGGAGAAAATATTCAAAAAACAATTCAAATATTGGGGAGCCATAGTCAGGATCACACAAGATTTAGCAGCTTCCACATTAAAGCATTAGAGGATTTAGAATATGATAGTCTGAGCTAGGACTACAACCAAGAAACACCTAACCAACAAAACTGAGTTTAATTCTTCTGGGGGGAAAGATGGACATTCAGTGGAATAGTGAACTTTCAAGGATTGCTGATGAAAATACCAGAGCTGAATAGAAATTTTGACTTTCAGGTACAAAATTCAAAGGTAAATTAAACAGAAATCAACAAGGGATTCAGTAGGGTTAAATTGTTTACATTCCTACATGAGAAGGTGATACTTGTAACTCTTAATTTCTGTCATCATTAGGGCAGTTAGAAAGGAGTGTTCATGGAGGGAGAGGGTATGGATGTGTTGAATATGATGGGATAATTGAAAAGAAAAACAATTGATGAATGAAAAAGAGGAATGCACTGAGAGAAGGGGAAAGGGTGAGGAAGAATGGAGAAAATATGAAAAAGGCATGAAGGAAGACCTTTTACTATGGAGGAGTAGATGGGGACAGGAAGTGATGGTCATTGCTTGAACTTTATTCTCATTGGAATTGGCTCAAAGAAGGAATAACATATACAGTCACTTGGGAGACAAGCAGGGGAGGGGACTTGACTGAAGGGAGGGTGGATTAAGGGAGGTAGTGGTTAGAAGCAAAACAGACTTTTGAGGAAGGACAGGGTAAAAAGAGAGAAGACATGGGAAAAATAAGATGGAGGAAAATATGCAGTTAATCATAACTGAATGGGATGAACTCACCCATAAAATGGAAGTGAATAGCAGGATGGATTAAAAATCAGAATCAACAATATATTGTTTATAAGAAATGCACTTGAAATACGTGCACTTTTTGTTGTTCTGGTTCAGTTGTTTCAGTCATGTCTGACTCTTTGTGATCCCATTTTTGGGAGTTTTCTTGGCAAAGATACGGGAATGATTTGCCATTTCTTTCTCCAGCTCATTTTACAGAGGGAGAAGAACTGAGGCTAACAGGGTTAAGTGACTTGCCCCAAAGCACATAGTAAGTTGTCTGAGGGCAAATTTGAACTCTGAATATGAGTCTTCCTGATTCTAGCCCCAGTGTTCTATCCACTGTGCCATCTAGCTGCACACATACATAGAATAAAATTAAGGGACTGGAGTGGAATCTGTTATGCTTCAGCTGAAGTAAAGAGAGCAGAGGTAACAACCATTCTCTCAGACAAAACAAAAGGAAAAAATAGACCTAATTAAAAGATAAACAAGAAACTACCATCAATATTGAAATAATACCAATACTAAACATATGCACCAAATGGCATAGCATCTAAACTCTTAAAGGAAAAGTTAAATAGGTTACAGGAGAAAATAGTAAAACTATACTAATAGGGGACCTCAGTATTCCCCTCTCAGAACTAGATAAATCTAGCCATAAAATAAGAAAAGTCAAGAAGATGAATAGAATTTTAGAAAAGTAAGATAAGATAGACCTCTGGAGAAAATTGGATGGAAATAGAAAAGACTACTGTATTCGCAGCTGTACATGGAAACTTCACAAAAATTGACCACATATTAGGCCATAAAAATCTCACACTCAAATTCAGAAAAGCAGAGATATTAAATGTGCCCTTTTCAGACCATAATGCAGTAAAAATTATATTTAGTAAAGGGTCATGGAAACAGTAAAAATTAATTGAGAACTAAATCTAATTTGGAAGAATGAGTAGATCAAAACAAATTATAGAAACAATCAGGGTCATTAAAGAGAATGGCAACAATGAGATGATATACAAAATTTACGAGATGCAGCCAAATAGTACTTAAAGGAAAATTCTTATTTTGAAATGCTAATAACATCAATAAAATATAGAAAGGGTATATAGCTAAAAAAACAAACAAACCTAGAATTAAGAACAAACTAAAAATCCCCAAATACCCACTTGGAAATTCTGGAAATCAAAGGAGAGATTAATAAAATTGAAAGGAAGAAAATCATTGTACTAATAAAATTAAAAGTTGTTTTTATGGGAAAAAATAGATAAGCCACTGGTTAATTTGATTTTTTAAAAAAGAAAACCAAATTACCAGTATCAAAAATGAAAAGGGTGAATTTACCACCAATGAAGATGAAATCAGAGCATTATTAAGAGCTATTTTGCCCAATTATATACCAATAAAGCTGCCAGTCTAAATGAAATAGATGAGTATTTACAAAGATATAAAATTCCTGGATTAGCAGAATAGGAAATAGAAACCTTAAGTGACCTTATCTTACAAAAAGAAATTGAATAACCCGTAAATAAGCTCCCTAAGAAAAAATCCTCAGGACCAGATGGATTCATAAGTAAATCCTACCAAACATTTAAAGAACAATTAATTCCAATACTATATAAACTATTTGGAAAAAACAGGCAAAAAAAGGAGGCTTGCTGAATAATTTTTATGACACAAATAGAGTGCTGATACCTGAACCAGGAATAGCAAATACAGAGAAAGAAAACTATAGACCAATTTCCCTAATGAATATTGATGCAAATAAACTTAAATAAACTACTTGCAAGGAGATTACAGCAATATATTACAGTGATCATACACTATGACCAGGTAGAATTTATACCAGGGTGTAGGATTGGTTCAGTCTTAGAACTATCAGCACATAATTGACCATTATCAATAACAAAACCAGTGGAAATCATATGATTATCTTGAATGCAGAAGAAAACTTTTTATAAAATACAACACTCATTACTATTAAAAACATAAGAAAGTATTGAAATAACTGGAACTTTTCTTAAAATAAATAGCATCTATATAAAATCAATCAGCATTATCTAAAACCAGCAAGTCTTATCTGTAATGGGGATAAGCTAGAAGCTTTTCCAGTAAGTAACATCTGGGGTGAAATGGATGCTCATTAACACATCTGTTATTTAGTATTTCTCTAGAAATACTAGCTATAGCAATAAGACAAGAAATTGAAGGAATTAAAATAGGCAATGAGGAAACAATTATCACTTTTTGCAGATGATTTGATCATATATTTAGAGAATCCTAGAGGATCAACTGAAAACGAGTTGAAACAATAACTTCAGTAAAATTGCAGGATATAAAATGCACACATGTAAATTGTTAACATTCCTCTGTATTACCACCAAAGTCCAGTAGCAAGAGAGAGAAATTCCATTTAAAGTAACTGTGGACAGTCTAAAATAAGGCTCCCTGCCAAGGCAAACCCAGGAACTATATATGAACACAATTACAAAACATTTTTCACACAAAGTCAGATCTAAACAACTGGAAAAATATCAATTGCTTATGACAATGCTTAGACTACCAAAAATTTATTTTATAGAGCTAGAAGAAATACTAACAATTCATCTAGAAGAACAAAGATCAAGAATATCAAGGGTATAAGTGGGGGAAAAAAGTGAAGAGAGGTGGCTTAGCAGTACCAGGTCTCAAATTGTATTGCAAAGAGAATTATGGTACTGACTAAGAAATAGAGTGGTGGGTCAGTGGAGTAAATCAGGTACACTATACACAGTAGTAAATTACTGTAGTAATCTAGGGGTTGACAAACGCAGAGATCTAAGATTTTGGTATAAGAATTCATTATTTGACAAAAATTGCCAGGAAAAATGGAAAGCAGCTTGGCAGAAAGTAGGTATACACCTGGGGCAGGTAGGTGGTGCAGTGGATAGAGTGCCAGGAGTTCAAATTTGGTCTCAGACACTTACTAGCTATATGACCCTGGGTAAGTCACTTAACCCTTATTTTTCTCAGTTGCCCATTTGCACAATGAGCTGGAAAAGGAGATACCTAACTACTCCAGTATCTGCCAAGAAAATCCCACAAGAGATCATGAAGTCAGACATGACTGAAAAGACTGAGCAACAACAAATTCATTGTTGGTAGAGTTGTGAACTGGTACGGCTGTTCTGGAGAGTAATTTGGTAGTATGACCGGGGAGCTATACAACTGCATACCCTTTGACCCAGTAATATCACTATTAGGTCCGTATCCCAAAGAGATCAAAGAAAAAGGAAAAGGACTTAATGTACGAAAAATTATTTGTAGCAGCTTTTTTTTTTGTGGTGAATAAAGAATTGGAAATTGAGGGAATGCCCATCATTTGAGGAATGGCTGAACAAGTTATATATGGTTGGGATGGAATACTATTTATTGTGCTTTAAGAAATGATGAGCAGTGTGCTTTCAGAAAAACCTTAGGAAAACTCGTATGAAATGATGGAAAGTAAAATGATCAGAGCCAGAAGAACATTGTACACAGTAATGGATACTGTATAATGATTAACTGCTAATGGCTTAGTTATTCTCAGCAATACTGTGATCAAATACAATTTTGAAGGATTGAAAAATGCTGTCCACCTCCAGAGAAAGAACTGATGGAGTCTGAATGCAGATTGAAGCATATTTAAAAATTTTATTTATCGTTTTGGGGTTTTTTGTGTGTGTCTTTTGTCTTCTTTTGCAACATGGTTAATATGAAAATGTTTTGTATGAATGCATGTGTATAATCTATATAAAATAGCTTGCATTTAAGGGAGGAGGAAGAGAAGAGAGGGACAGGAAAAAAATGTGGAACTCAATGTTTTAAAGAAATGAATGTTAAAACTTTTATGTAATTGAGGAAAAAAATTTTTTAAATTTAATCTAATATTTGACATGTCACACTGAGCAATAATGCTTATTTCCATCACTGTTGGGGATTTTCTTAACATTACCTTCCCCCCATCTATACCCTGTGAGTTTTCTCAGTCTTTTTTGCTTATTCATCCTTATCATAGCTTAACCTTGGGCATGACTGGAGACTCTGTCCTGGGTCCTCTTCTCTACTTGTAGCTTCTCTCTTCTCTTATCACTTCTTGTACATTCAGTTTTCATCTTTATGCTAATTACTCCTAGGTCTTTATATTTAGCCTTATTGTTTTTCTTGAACTTCAACCCTGTGTCATCCTGTTTGACATTTTGACTTGGATATTTCTTGATATCTCAAACTCAAATGTGTCTAAAACTGGACTCATCTTTTCTCCCCCTCTCTATACCAATATTTTCTATTTCTGTTAAGGGCATTACTGTTTTTCTGGTCTCCCAGTTTTGTAGTTTTATATATCCCATATATCTGGTCAGTTGATAACTTATATTTTTATTTCCTTAACTCACAGATACCATCTTAGTTCAGGTCCTCATCATCTCTTGTCTGGACTTTGCAGCACTTTCCTAATTGGTCTCTTTGTCTTAGATCTCTCCACACCTTCCACCCCATTCCATCATTTACACAGCTAGCTGCTAGTGATTTTCCTAAGCACAGATCTGACAATTCTTCCTGTCTTCAGCAAACTCTCATTGTTTCCTTGACCCTAGGCTTAAAAATAAGCTTCAGCCTAGCTTTGTCTAGCCAAATTGGTCATTACCTCTCTATTTCGAGTTTCTGTGCCTTTGAATTTGGCCACCCCCCATGGCTGGAATGCACTTCTTTCTCACCTTCACTCCATAGAATCCCATACTTATTTCAAGACTTGTCTTAAACAGCACCTTCTACATGAATCTTTTTCTGATTCCCTTCAGTTGCAAATACCCTTCTTCTTTGGTTACGTTGTATTTATTTTGTATGTACTTAAATATATGTGTTGGCTCACATGATAGAATGTAAGTGCCTTGCGAGCAGAGACTGTCTTTTTTCGTTTTTGTGTCCCCTGGTGCCTTGCTTTAGTACCTGCCACGTAGTAGATGGTTATAAATCCTTGTTGGTTGATTAGTTGAAAGTTGTTTTGTTAGTCCTCTTTGCGTTAGTTAGGTTAGTTAGGTTAACCTTTAAAATTATAGAGTATATTAAACTTGCCTCTCTCTCAATTGTAAGGGATTATATTAAAAATATAAAAACGCATCTCTTTTTGATAGGGCACAAACTTAATAGATTCAGCTTTCCTGACTTGACATACTTAAATAATGATTTCTGTCTAGTGATTAAAATCTTATTTTATGTTGCTTTATTTCCTGTCATCAAACATGTTACTTCCAGAAACAAATTATGAATCTCTACTTAGCCTTGGATCTAAATAATTTTTTAGTTGTAAATAAAACTTGTAAATTACTTTCTTATAGCCCAAAGAATGCAATGGCGTCAAGATCCCAGTTGATACCAGTAAACCTAATCCAAATGAAGTGGAGTTTGATAATCTATATTTGGATATGAATGGAATCATCCATCCTTGTACACATCCTGAAGACAAGTAAGTAATTGTGGAATTTCAGAGTTGAAAGGGGACCCCAGAGACTATCTAGACCAATCTGTATTTTAATAAAAATCCATTCTACCACATAGCAGCAAGTAGTTCCTCAGGTGTTGCTTAAAGTTCTCCAGTGAAAGGAAGCATATTATCTCCTTAGCTAGCCCATTCTCCTTATGGATCATACTAGTCATCAGGAAATTTTTTTCTTAGGCACATCTAAATCTTCCTCTTTGTAACTTCTACCCATTGTTCCTGGTTCTGCCCTCTGGGAAGATCTTGAAGTCCTTTGTCATTATTTCTTCCATCCTCTGCATACTTTCAGCTTATCCTTTGTAAAATGTAGCATCCTTGAATTGACCATAATGTTTCACGTGGATTTTGACTGGGACAAAGTATAATGAGACTATCACCTCTCTAGTCTTGCACAGCAGACTTATCTTAATGCAGCCTGTCATTGTAATATGTTTTTTTGGCCACCAAGTTATGACTCATTGAATTTACAGTTGGCCCTCTAAATCTTTTGCAAAACAGACTCCATAGCTATGTCTCCTTTATAGTTATAAAATTGATTTTTAAAATTCAAATGTAAGACTTGGAAGTTTGACAGGAATAAATGTTTATCTTATTAGATTAGGCCTAGTTTTCCAGTCTCTTAAGATTTTTTGGACCTTAACTGTGTTATCTAGTATTATAGCTTTTTGGTATCTGCAAATTTGACAAGCATGATAACTGTACCTGTATTCAAATCATTTGTGTGATAATCAGCTTAGGTCAAGTACTAGTTCCTGGTGAGTACGGTCATTAGACAGCATAGAAGTTGACAGTGAACCATTTAATGGCTAATCTTTGGGTCTAGTCATTTATCAACTTTCATGTGCACGTAGCCATACTATTGCCTTCCTTTCATCTTGTCTACAATGAATCGCCAAATCCTAGATAAGTTTTGTGTATGTATGTGTATATGCATGTATGTACATACATATAATAGTCCCTTAGTCTACCAGTCCGTTAAACTCGTCAAAAAAGTCAAATGATACCTGGCTTCCATGAAGCCCTCTTGACTTTTTTTGATCATTGTTTTCTTTTATACATATCCACAAACTGTTCCTTTAGTAATATGTTACAGAATTTTCAAAGTTAATCTCATTTCCCTTTGGTTTGCGGTAGACCCTTCTTTGAAAGATAGGCCTTGGTAGTGTTTCATTAGTCACATCTTCCAGGTTTGTTTTCTTTTGCTTCTGTGGTTTTAAAAAATACATCATATATACACATACACACATATATATACATATACATGCATATATACATATACATAGCTTGCTAGGATACTTTTATTCTCCATCTACTTGTTTTGAGTTTCACTTCTTTCTTAGCCATTTATGGATTTTCCAATCCAAAGGTTATTCTCTTTGACAGAAAACAGATGCACACTAAATGTTGAGTAGCTCTGTTTTTTGTCATTATCATCTTATCCTCCCTGAGTATCATGCCTTCTTTCATTTCCTTTATCTTAATATAACTAAAATATGCCCCTGTTGGCTTTGTTTTCCTGTGCCCATGCAAGTTAATTCTCAGCTTTGGCACTCCTGACATTATTCTTATGGCATTGTGCCACCTTTTTGTATTCATCCTCCATTACCTGTTTTTACTTCCGTATTTTGTACAAGTTTAAGTTGTTTGATTAATTCTTTGTGGACCTCACCTCTTTAGACAGCTTACTCTTTTTCTCTTCATTAGTATTGTTTCTCTTTGGGTGTTCAGCATTTCATTTACTTCTGTTGAGATTATTTCCCTTATAGAATTTTAGGCTGAGAAATCTTACCTAGTCATTCTCTAAACTCTTAGAAATTAGCTCTCTAAAAATTGAGGTTGCCTGTTAGACTGTTCTGAGATTTCTTCTCCTTCTCACAGATTGTAAGATGGAGTGATCATGCTCCCTGTAGATGCTCATCATTTCAATTTTCTCATCAGTTTCTCTATTTTTCGGAGAATCCAGCTTCTGGTTTCCTTCTTTTGGTTTCTCTACCTTTTTGCAGCTCATTAGCAAACATTTATTTAATACTTTCCATGTGCTAGATGCTAGAGATACAAAGAGCAAAGAATTTACATTTTATCAGAGGAAGCATCACAAACACATATCAATAAATATAAATACCTAGTGTAAATGGTAATTTCAGGGAAATTGAGATAGTCCTTGTAAAAGAGGCAGCAGCTGAATTGGAATTCCAGTAGCCTGAGGTGAGGAGGGAATACATTCAGGCATGAGAGATATCCCGTGCCAAGTCAGAGATGCGGGCAATAGAATGTTTTGTGTGAGACACAGTAAGAAGGCCAATTTGGTTGAACCATACTGCTTTGAAAGAAATTAATATATACTAAATCTTGGGCAGCTAAGTGGCACTGAAGTTAGAGTGATAGACCTGTAGTCAGGAAGACATCTTCCTGAGTTCAAATGTCGTTTCAGATACTACCTGTGTGACATTGGGCAAGTCACTTAACCCTGTTTGCCTCAGTTCTTCATCTTTAAAAGAGCTGGAGAAGGAAATGACAAACCACTCCAGTGTCTTTGCCAAGAAAACTCCAAATCGGGTACCAAAGACTGAAATGATTGAACAGTAGCAAAAATCTGAAAGAATATGTCAGTGCTAGATAAAAAGAACTTTTCATGACAAACAATGGAATTTGTATTTTATTTTAGTACCAGTAAGTAGACACAGGAGCTTTTTGATCAGGGGAGTAAATGGTCAAACCTGTATATTAGGAACATTATTTTGAATAATGCATGAAAAATGGGGAAAGACTAGGGTCTGGGAGACCAATTTAGAATCTCTTGAAATAGTATAGGTAGGCAATGATGAGGTACTAAAATGATAACTGAAAAGAGAGAGAGAGACCAGTAGGAGAGAGGTGAAAGGAGAATCAACAAGATGTGGTAATTGACTACTTGGGGAAGTTTGAGGGAGAGTGAGAAGTCTAGGATGACTGAGATTTTTGAACCTGGCTAACTAGAACTATGGCCTTGGCTTTGAGAGGAATGGGGAAGTTTGGAAGAGGGGTGGGGTTGGGGGAAAGATAATCAATTAGCTCTGTTTGGACTGGTGGAGTTTAAGTACCTACCAGACATCTAGTGGGATGTTGGTAATTGAGAACTGGGGTTTCAAGGTGTCAGACAAAGATCTGAGTCATTTGCATAGAGATAATTGAACCTGTGGGAGTTGTTGAAATCACTGAGAGTGTAGGGAGAGAATAAAATAGAGCTATTACTAAGACAAGCCAAGAAATAATTAGCCACTCTACTTTTGACTAGGAGTGAATTTAAGCAGATATCCAAAAATTAGTCTCTTCTCCTATCTTTCATTGTCATAGCATATCTTTGTGGTAGGCTTGTAAATTGTTTCCTTAACTCATCTACTGCTTCTTTTTGTTGACTGTGATATGCTCATGTGACTTATAACCCTTTATTATGGTACTTAATAAAACCATATACTTTTGTTTGTTTCTTTCAGTATTCATCTAAATGTTCTCCACTATTGTCACACTATTCCTTTTAGTTCCTTGATTTCCTTGCATAGGCATATTTTAATCTGCAGTGCTAAAAATCCCCCTCTTTTTGAAATTTCGTGTAATCTTCCAAAACCATATTTCAGTCTTGAGTCTTATGTTTTGATTTCATGAAGTATCAGGGATGTTTATTATGAAATATGATGAAAATTTGCGTACTTTTCTTGGGATCTCTAATTTACATTGTTTCTTAGGTACACTTTTTGCAGAGTGTTATGTGGGTGATCTGTTTTGCCATTTTAAGACATTTCTGTATAAGATTATTTCTGTATGGTATAAGATGTTATCACATATAAGCATAATATGAACATTTTATTTGCTTTAAATTACAGACCAGCACCAAAAAATGAAGATGAAATGATGGTTGCAATTTTTGAATATATTGATAGACTCTTCAATATAGTAAGACCAAGACGGCTTCTCTACATGGCAATAGATGGAGTAGTAAGTATTAAAACAATTTCATTCATTCACTGATATATTGCTAATGTTTAGGTTAAAAGCATGTGTTAAGAGCTAGAAAGCATCAGTTGGGGAAGGGGGCAGTCTTGATTCTCTGTTTATGATGAGAACTTTTTTTGAGTCCTTAAAAGCTCAAGGCCACTATAAGTTACTGTTTTTGTATAATGATATCCACTGACTAAAGTTAGAAAAGATTGAAAAGTTATATAAATAAACATAATAAGAATTACACATTATAAATAAGACCAATGTAACTACTATGGCTTCAGTGCCATTCCTTATCTGCTCCCTAGGAATAGAATAATTTTGGTTTTGAGAGTCTAGACTGTAAGTGAGAATTATCAAATACCTTCTAAGTTCTCTTTACTCAATAAAAATACTTAGCTAGAGTAAAAAAAATATAATTCACCTATTTTAATTAGTAATTACGTTTTTCTCTTGGGTAGGACAAAAGGGAGGACAGGAAATATTTTATTTTCTGTTATATAGTCCATTTCATATTGATTTGAATTCTTCCTGGGGTATACCTTTTTTCTCACTACTTAACCCTTTATCATGGTACTCAATGAAGCCATCTTCACATTTTGTTGTTAAACTCATTTGACAGTACCGATTAGTAGAAAGTATTATAATTTAGCAGTTGTTATATGGGGGTTTCTTTTGTTGTCTTACTGTGGGCTTACATGTACTAGAAGGAACCCAGGATTATGAGAATGGTCAGGGAGAGACTCCAAAAATAGGGAGTAACAGCAGGGCCCTGAGCATTAATACAGGTCCAGAAATAATGGGTTATAACCCATTGATCCATCTCCATAAAATACTAGTTTGTCAGCCTTAAATAGAAATCTTTGAAACAAATGGATAGGGTCAAGTTGAATACATTCTGAATAAGTTGGTTTGTAACTATCTTTTTTTGGATCTCAGTCTTGGAACTTTTCCTGAATATGAAAAGACCTATTTCTCCTATATTATTAGTCATCTTCTGATTCATCAAGAAAGTGGAGATTTTCTCAGTGTTGGGTTACTATATTTATGAAACATAGAATTCTAGAGCTGGAAGGGACTTTGGAAATTATCTAGGCAATGTTTTCATTTTGCAGAGAAGGAAGCTAAAGTCTCCAAAATGTGCTATATATCCTAAGTTGCTTAGTCAGAATTCTCTAGCACTAGAATCCAGATTGTTCATCTCGAAGTTGAATTTGATGAACTTAGGTTTATATACTAACTTTAAGTTTTTCTCTGCTTTTGCTTCAAAACTTTATTGCTTTCTGTTCGATTTTTCTAATATTCTTCCTTCTTGAAAGGGTAAAATACAAATTATAAAACTGCTGGACATAGGCAATTAGGGTAGCTAGGAGTTATCACAGAGATTGATAATTGGAGTACAGTTAATTATATCTAAACCTGCAGAAGATGTTTTACTATTTTGAGGTTTGGGAAGAGGTACCTTCAAGCATCATCTTGGACTCTTATTTTCTTTCTGCTTAGAATTTCCTCCCAACAAACAGAAATAAAATTTCTGCCTGTTGAAATTTTACTTTAGCATCAAAGCCTAGGTCCATTAAGTATTCTCTGATAATCCCATAACCAGAAGTGATCTGTGTCTTTTCTCCTGCAAAAACTCTCATATTTCAAAACACCTTTTATCTTGTAAAATAAAGTATCACTGAATCTGACTGCCAACCGATTGTGTTTTCTTTTGTTTTGGTGCAGACCTGCGACTTCATTGGACAGGACCTAAACACAGGTCTTATTTACTCCAAAGCTTACTATCTTTTAAGACAGTGGTTCTCAACCTGTGGGTTATATGTTCAGTTTGTAACAATGAAAATACATCCTGCATATCAGATATTTACATTACGATTCATAACAGTAGCAAAATTACAGTTATGAAGTAGCAATGAAAATAATTTTATGGTTGGAGTAACCACAACATGAGGAACTGGATTAAAGGGTTGCGGCATTGGAAAGGTTGAGAACCACTGTTTTAAGAGGTCCCTTAGAGGCACTGAGAGGCACTGTGACATAGTAGATAATCACTTTTGAGTCCTGGAACTATTAGCTACCTCCCTGAATTCATTTTTTTTTTTTAGGTTCTCAGTTAAGCTATGGAGTTTGTGATTTATAATTTTAAATGGTATGTTCTGTTATTAATGGAAAATTTGTCAAATATTGGTATTATTGAATGTTTTATATTTCTTCCTCCATGTCATACATAATATTTATAAACTGATATTTTTCTTCTCTTTCCTCCCTCTTTCTGACTATACTATTTCTATTAAGTGCCTCATCTTTCTGGTCATTCACATATGCATTACTGGTGTTATCCTTCATTATTTATTCTTCTTCCCCCCACATACCCAGTCAGTTGCCAAATCTTGTAATGTTTTGCTCCACTATATCCCTCAAGTCTTTCTTCTTTTCTACTGATATGGCCACCACCCTAGTTCAAATTCCCATCCCGTCTTCACAGATACCTTAGTGGTCTCTGTGCCTGAAATCTTTCCTCTTGCAATCTGTCCTCCACACAGCTGATAGTGATTTTTTTAAAGCACAGGTCTGACTATGTCATTCCTCTACTTAAGAAACTATGCCTTGGCTTTGTTTTACATCTAGAGTCAAATGCAAACCTTTCATAACCTGGCCTCCCACCTATAATTTACTTTGCAGGCTTATTACATGTTATTCCCCTTCATATGCTGTTTGATCCAGCCAAGCTGTCCTTCTGTTCTCAGTGCATCCCCACCCTTCCCCTCTCTGTGCCTTTATACCTTGCTTAGGATGCACTTTCCTCTCAACTCTGCATCTGTCATATTCTACATGCAGACTTTCCTGATCTCCCCAGCTGATAATGTTTCCCAACTCAAAAAATAAAATTATCTTGTATTAATATATTTATTTTATACATATTTTCACATACTTATACATGTACATATTGTCGTCCCTAACAGAATAGAGCTCCTTGTATCTTTGTTTTTTTCTTTGAATTCCTGTTACCCAGATAAGTTCCTGGCGCTTAGTAGTATGCTACCTGTAAGTGTTATCAGCTGAACAATAATTTTTGCTTTCAGGCTCCACGTGCTAAAATGAACCAGCAGCGTTCCAGGAGGTTTAGAGCATCAAAGGAAGGAATGGAAGCAACTATAGAAAAGCAACGAGTCAGGGAAGAAATATTGTCAAAAGGTTAAAAATTTTTTGTTGAATTTCATTTTTCTTTTAGCTGTTTACTCATAAGTGGTTTTACTAATTCTTAGCAAGAACATTTTTTTCCTTAAGTTTAAAGTTTATCAAAGGATAAACTTGAAATACCTCAAAGTCATATTTGGCCTTTGGGAACAAGTTTTGTTGCTTCTTCTTTTAAGTCAGTTGAAAATCTCTCATGTCATTTATTATCTCTACCTAATTTTTCCTGTAGTTCACTATTAAGTTAGGAAAAGAACACTTGTTGACATACTGTGATGTTATTTTGGTTTGTTGAGAAGCTTTGACAAGTCTTAGTCTCTCTTTGTGGTGGAAAAAAAGGATGTGTCTCTGTATTGAATGGATATTTTAAGTTCCTCCCTCTTCCAAGTTGTTCTTTGTGCAGATTGTCACCAGGCACAATGGTTTATCCTATTTCTGAAAACCTGTAGATGTGTATGCATGTGTGCGCACACACACACATTAAATAGAGGGTGGGGTATATATCAGACCCTACAACCTTAAGGAAAAGCTGATAGTGAAATATGAATGTATACGTAAGGGTGTGCTTTTGTTGGTTCTGCTACCTAATGAATTAGAAATTCAGACCAATAGCTTGGAGGAAATGGATATAATAACAACAGTAAACTTAAAAACCTTTAAAATAAATCTGAACTCTTATTTAGGGTTCTTCCTACTATACAGCAAAGAACTATGCTGATCAGTAGTTTAAGAAAAAACATTTTGTATCTTGGGTTTCAATTTTCTTTGTTAAATTGTATGTCAGCTTTGCTAGAGTATTGTTTCCTGTCTACCCTGTTTATATATGACACTGTCTTGATTTTATTGATATCTTTGTTGTCTTTGTGTTACGTGGTTACATTTGTTTTTAAAAATAGCATGAATTAAGCATTTGTCATACCTTGAGAGAGTGCTCATCACTAGTACAGAGAGAAAATAGCAGTCAGAAAACGGCAAAGAGAAATGATATATTAGGGAAGCTAGGTGGCACAGCGGTTAGTGTGCACCAGCCCTAAAGTTAGGAGGATCTCAGTTCAAATCCAGCCTCAGACATGTAATAGCAGTGTGACCCTGGGCAAGTCATTTTTTAACTTCCAACGGCCTCCAAAAAAAAAAAAAGTAATTATAGATTCAGACAGAATTATTAACATGCGATTAACTCACCTTTTCATATTTGCTTGGCAGTGTGCATTTATCTGAATTTAATGTTTATAACATGTAGGTACATATCCTTTAAGCAATATGCATAATTTTATTTACATAGCATGAAGGACTTGTTGATGTTATTAAATCTTTGGATTTTTTTTGTGTGTACTACATATTTTAATGTAGTCTTGTCCAAGCTATTAATTTAGTTTTGGTGGAGGTTTTTTTAAAATGGTAAATGTGACTTGAGATGAAGGGATTCAGTTTCTTTGAATTGCACATTTTGTTCTTTAATATTTTGTTAATTATTCAGCTATTTGGATCAGTTTTTTAATGTGGGAACAAAACATTTCTCTTCCCCAGGTGGCTTTCTTCCTCCAGAAGAGATCAAAGAAAGATTTGATAGCAATTGTATTACACCAGTAAGTAGCGCTGTACTTTTCTAGCTATTACTAACTCCAAAATGACAGGTTAACATATTTTCTTCTGTCTCATTTAGGGAACTGAGTTCATGGACAATCTTGCTAAATGCCTTCGATATTACATTGCTGATCGTTTAAATAATGACCCTGGGTGGAAAAATCTGACAGTAAGTTTTGTATTTTGATATTTGAATTGTTGTGATTGTATTTGTCTGGACTTTGGTGGGATTAAACAGAGAAAATAAGAGAGAGTGGGGTGGGATTGAACAAGGAGGGAGGGAGAAAGAATTTGAATGTACATGTGTATTCTCTTAGAAGAAAAATAAAGCTTATATGTAGTTGCTATAAATGGGTGTTTGGTTAGGTAAGTTAGAGTGCTTTTTATTGGAAAGGTCAGATTTTCTATAATGAGTGATAGTTTAAGTTTTTCTCTAGAGACATATTTCAGCATCCTATCATCATTGCTTGTAGCCATTAAATAATCCCATTTATTTAAAACAATTACTTTAAAGGGCAGTGTAAAGTAAAATATCTGGGTAATAGTGTTGTCTATTATAGACATAATAAAAGCCCACAAGATAGAGATTAATTGGATTTTGACATAAACAGATGCCTATACTTTGATTGCCTTAACTTGCCATAACTTGTAGACATTTTGATACCAAAGTAATAAAAATATATATTTACAAACTTTCCATTATGGCTACATAATTATATGTGCTTATATTTTCTGTTATATTGTAGATTAGGAATGGTGACCTGTTTTAACTATATTTATTTTAAGAATCCATAATTTCATTGTTAAGGATATTCCTTCCATCAGTAATAATAATGTGAGTTTTATGCAGTACTTTTAAGTGTTTTGCAAAGTATTTACATCTGTTGCCTCATTTAAGCCTCACGGGCACCTTATGAAGTAGATACTATAGGTAGTATTCTTATTTTACAAATAAAGGAGCTGACTCAGGCTAAATGATTGCATGTAGCCATATGGCTGGTGGCAGAGGCAGGAATTAACCCCAGTCTTCCTAATTTCATGTCTAGCACTCCAGCCAGTATACCATGGTATCCTTCCTGTGCACCATTGCAAATTATAGCACTTCCTTTGCTTAATAGATGGTTTTAATGAATTGCTGTAGCATGTTACATTCATTTCTTGGTTGCCAAGTCTGAGGTTTTCCTTGCCAGAACTTAACAAAATTGGCACTTAGACACGTACTCTTTACTTAAAAGAATGCAGGAAATGTATAATAAATGTTATATCCTCTGATGATACAGAATCACAGAATTTAAAAGTAGAAATGGACATTGGCAGTCACCCTGCCCTAGACATACACAAAAGGAATTTTCGCTGTAACATTGGCAAATGGTTTTGCAGTATCTGCTTAAAGACCTTTGAGGAAGGAAGCCAAGCCATTCCACTTCTTTATAACTCCAATTGTTAGGAAGATTTTTCCTCAAATCAAGCATAAATTTTCCTCTTTGTAATTTCTACCCATTGCTCGTGGTTCTGCCCTTTGAGGACAACCAGAAAAATGTAATTGTTCCACGTGATGGTGTTTCAAATACTTGAGGTATATCACCTTTCTCTCTATATCTTCTTCCCTCATACCCCAATGTCGTCTCATTTCTGGGCTGAATATCACTAATTCTTTCAACTGATTCTCTTTTGACATGAACTTAAGGGCCTTCATCAGCCTGTTTTCTGATACCCTGAAATGAATACGAGACTCCAGATGAGGTCTGACAGGAGCAGAGTACAGTGAGATTATCATATCCCTATTCTTGGAAGGGGTACACCCTATGATGCAGCCTAAGACCATATTGATTTTTTTTTGGTTATCAAAATATACCCCTGATTGATATTGACTTGAGCTTGTAATCCACTAAAACCCCTACATTATTTTCAGCCCAACCAATTGTCTAACCATGCTTCCTCCATTTTGAACTTGTGAAACTGATTTATGTACTCAAATATGAGACTTCACATTTGTCCCTGCTGAATTTCATCTTGATAAATTCAGCCTAATGCTCTAGCCTATCAAAGACCTTTGTATCATCATTGTTACCCGCCATGTTAGCTTTTCCTCCCAAATGTGTGTCATGTTTAAATTTGATGAAGGTGTCTTTATCCAAGTCATTGATAAATCTGTTAAGCATCAGAGAGCCTAGCACAGATTCTTGAGGCACTCCACTAGGGTGGAGTCCATATCCAGGTCCATATCCATCATTGTCTAATCCATATCTCCATTTTCTCTATGAGATAGTATGAAACATTTTCAAAAGCTTTGCTAAAATGTAGGTAAACTATAGCATTTCCCTCATCGCTAGTTTAGTAATCCTATCAAAGAAGAATCTGAAATCAGACCAGCAAGTCCTGGAGTTCTTGAAGATATGCTGCCTCTTTGTAATCACCCCCCTTTTTCTCATTTTCTCTAGTCATTTCTTTAATAATCCATTGTAGAGTTTTTTTAGGAATCAAAGTCAAAATCACTAACCATTTTTTCTCATTTTTGAAAATTGAAACATTTGCCTTTTTCTGACCCTTTTTCCATGTTCTTTCAAATATTATTGACTGAGGAATAGCATCCATTTCTTTCAGGATCCAAGTATATAGTACATCTGGGCCAGGTGATTTGAACACATCAAGGGATGATCTCCTCTTACATTGGGTACCAATTTTTGTTCTTTTGTTACCAGTGTAAAAGTATTTATCCTTGCAGAACAAACAGAAATAAAATTAGAGTTGAGCAACTCTGTCTCTTCACCTTTGTGAGTTGTTATAGTCTCATCTACCTCAAAATGTTTCTTTGATTTTGTTTTTCTCCCAGTACAGTTTTAAAAAACCTTGTTTTTCTTGGCTTTCTTTACCAGCCTCAATTCGTTATAAATGTCAGCATTCCTTATACTTTTTACTTTTACAGGTGCATGTTCCACTTTTGTATTCATCTTATGTTACAGGATGAACATTGTACATTTCTTTTTAAAGTCCTAGTTGGTTTAGTGAGTCTTTTCATTGGGCTTTTCAGACATCAGTCTTTTCAGACAAATCCACTTTTCTTCCTTATTGTAATTGTTAAAAATAGACAGAATTTTTGGGAGCTGGTCATTTTTTAAAGTGAGTACCGTTATTTGAAAGATAGATAGCTATATAGAACATCTCTTAAATGCTTACTGTATTCCAGGTACTGTACTAAGTACTGGAAGTACAAATAAAATAAAGAAAATATAGTCTCTAACTTCTTTATGGAAAAAGACAACACGTAAAGAGAGCTAAAAAGCTAAAAAGCAAGAGGAAGTAGGATGCCCCCTTGGGGGAAGGTGGAAAAGTCTAGAGAGTCAAGAGTAGAGCCAGAAGAGAGTTGAGCATGGATGGAATAATGGTTCTAGGGAGGAGCTTAACAATCGGGAAGGATTTAGGGCTGGAGGCACTTTAAGGTGAGAAGGCAGTTGGTGAAGGAGTGCCATTAAACCAAAGAAACAGGAGTGAAGCTAAGAGAGTAACTTGAAATGTCATTATGCCCTTTAATGTAATATAATTTGACTACACACCAAGTTGTTCGTCATACTGTTTATTGATTGATGTCTATTTAGGTCAAATGTAGTAGTTTGTTTTTTTTTATAAAATTGCATCATTTCTGAAAAGTTTACCCTCTAACAGGGTCTTAAATGATTAGAATTATCTTAGTAGTTGATCAATTCAGACTAAAATGTAAGTTTAGGTTTATTCTATTTTCAAAGGGAAGAAGAGAATGGATTAATTGTATAAGTTCTAAGTACATTTTATTTTACAGGTTATTTTATCTGATGCTAGTGCTCCTGGTGAAGGAGAACATAAAATCATGGATTATATTAGAAGACAAAGAGGTAAAATCCAATTGTAAATGTTTTTTAAGATTATTTTATTGAAATGTTGACTAAGACTAACTTGGCTAAATATGTAAAATTGTTTTGCTTTTACCTAGCTCAACCTAACCATGACCCAAACACTCATCATTGCTTATGTGGAGCAGATGGTAAGTTCCTGATTGAATCTTTGAAAGTTGATAGTTTTTTTTTAAAGGTAGGCAGTGAATTTGATGCATGTGACTCCTATAGGCTTCACATGTCTTGTCAAAACACTTTAATTTTTACAATCTCTCTTTTTTTCCTTTAAGGAAATTTTGTTTTAAAGTAATCCTAGGTGACAATTTGTTTTTCAAGCCTACTACAGTTGTATTTTTGAAAGATATACTTAGTAGTTAATACATTCATTTTTCTTTAGACTGTCAGAATGTTTTGTGTGTTCTTTTTACTTTTGTGTACATTATGAAGTACAAGAAAGTACAAACTTAGCACAAGTTGCGGAACTCATGGTTAGACAGAAGTTTGTCTGAAAAAGATAAAAGAGGTTTTAGAAGATTGCCAATATTAGTCAGCAGCGAGGAGTGGAAGCCAAAGGACCTAATATAATCTTAAGTTGTTATAAGAGAGGTGTGACGTACATGATAAGGAAGTGATCCTTTCCTATACTCTGCTGAGGTCAGGCAACAGTGGGGGATTTTGTTCCATTCTGTTCACAGTTTAAAATGGGGTATTAGTAAACTGTGGAGTATCCACAGGAAGTTAACTAGATGGTGAATGGCTTTGAGTCTCTTGTATCAAACTTGGTTGAAGGTACTGGGGATGTTGAGCCTAAGGAAAAGGAGATTAAAGAAGGTCCTGATAGGCCTAAGTTTTCAGTATTAATAGGGCTCTCATGTGGAAGAAGGATTTGATTTGTCCTGTTGGACCCAAAGGGCAGAATCAGTAGAAATGGATGGAAGTTGAAGAATGGCACATCTAGGTTTGATATCGGGAAAAACTTTCTAATGATTAGAACTATCCAAAGTAGAATGAACTGCCATAGGAGACAGTGCATTTCCCCTCATTGGAGTTCTTCAAGCAAAGGCTGGAAGACCATTTTTTGGTTATTTGTAGGGACTAATCTTTTGGGTATGGATTGGGCCAGGTGACTGTTGATGTCATTTCTTACTGTAAAATTGTGTAATACTGTTAATAATTGTTGAAAATCTAATTTTCTTGCTATCTTAGACAGCGATTTGTCATCATTTGTAAATAATGTATATATCCTAATCATTTCTAATATTTATGGTTTGTGTGTGTGTGTTTTTATTTAATAGCTGATCTCATTATGCTTGGACTTGCCACACATGAGCCAAACTTTACAATTATTAGGGAAGAATTCAAACCCAACAAGCCAAAACCATGTGGTCTTTGTAATCAGCTTGGGCATGAGGTCAAGGACTGCCAGGGTTTGCCAAGGGAAAAACAGGGAGAGGTAAGGACTTCAGAATTGTTTCTTTTCAAATTAGATAAGAGTTGTTTAACCACTTTTTCTATGACCACTTACTGAAGTATCTTTGAATAATAAGCTTTATGTTGGTATCTAAAGAGCGTTACAGTTCTGGTGAAGCTAAGGTATAAAATATAAAAGCAAAAACATGAGGATTACTAGTAGTTTACTAGATTGTCCTATGACAGTTACTTGATATTTCTTCTCTTCCCCCTTCCTGTCCCCAAATTAAAAATAACTGTTTGAAGGAACTGCTTTTAAGTGCTTTTGTTTTTACTGAAGGTTTGAGATTATTAGGCAGGGATATTTGTGCTGACAGTCAAGTCTCTGACCTTTGGCAGGGCTCATCTGACTGCTATATTCCTTTCTGTGATAGGAATTCTAGGTAAACGTGGAGAGGGGAATGTGGTAACAGCTTTTATCTCTGTAGATCTTGCTAAGTAAGGTTAGGAATTCTGCTTTAAACAAATAACAGTGAACTACTGAGCATTTTAGCTTATTAAACTAAAATGAGTTTTGATGTCCAAATTCATTAAAAGAGAATTCTACCCTAATTAGGAAAATACTAGCTATAAGGAATAACAAGTTTTTAAAACATCAGTACTTTCTTCCACTTAAAGCTTTTAACCTAGAAAGTGCCTCTTTTAAAGAATTTGCTTTCAGAATATATACTTTTGGAAATGTCCAAGGTTTAAGGTAAACGTGTTTGGATTGTGCAGATTGCTTGCCATCTTTGCCATCTTGAGGGTGGAGGGAGAAAAATTTGAAACTCAAAATCTTATAAAAAATGAATATTTAAAACTATCTTTACATGTAATTGGAAAAAAATTAAGTACTATTTACTTTTTTTAAAGGGGTAAATATGTTTGAAATTAATAAATCAACCATTTCTTGTAGCATGATCAGTTTGAAGAAAGTCTTCCTGCTTCAGAAGGAGAGTTTATCTACATTCGGCTAAATGTTCTTCGTGAGGTATGCAGAAATAATCAACTGTAATTGTAAATTGTAATTGTTAATTAATTTGTTTTTTAATATTTTTAATTGTTATCCTTCTGTTGGATTTTTTTGTGCAGTATTTAGAAAGAGAATTAACTATGGCCAGCCTGCCATTTACTTTTGATATTGAGAGGAGCATTGATGACTGGGTTTTCATGTGTTTCTTTGTGGGAAATGACTTCCTTCCACATTTGCCCTCTTTGGAGATTAGGTATGTAAATTTCAATGAAATTAAATGAATGACATTTTACAATTTTCTGTATCTGTTGAGTAAAATAGTCTTAATGTGTTTATTGTAGGGAAGGAGCAATTGACCGTTTAGTTAATATATACAAAAACGTGGTACATAAAACAGGGGTAAGTTCTAATTTGAAAAACTTACAAAAAAATAAGTATTTCCTCTTTTAAGTAGATAACTTTGCATTTTTTTTTTTGATCACTTTCAGGGTTACCTTACAGAGAGTGGTTACGTCAATCTACAGAGAGTACAAATGATCATGTTAGCTGTTGGTGAAGTTGAAGATAGTATTTTTAAAAAAAGAAAGGATGATGAGGTAAAATAGTTTTTTTCAGTAGCTAAAATGCCTTATGTCCTCAATAGAATATATTTTGTTATGCTTTTAACACTTTCGAGTCCATTTCTGTACTGTTACATTGGATCAAAAATTATTAGTGATTACATTTTTAGAACATGATGTGATGGAGTTTATCTTAACATTCATGACACATGACTGCTTCAGAAGCTTACCTTTATTTTTAGTTTTCTTCTTTTCTCATTACTTTTCTTGGCAAAAGAAAGGCATAAATTACATGATTATAGTATGCAGAATCAGCTTGAGCTCTTTTTTCTCCCAGGCTCTTGCTAGATCTCACTACCCGCTTCCTGGGGTTCTGCTCTACCTTTCAGCAAACTCCTCCCACCACAGGCTCCATGTGATTAGGGGACAGAGTTTATCTTCAAAGCAAGGAAGCTTCCTGTGGGCTCTGCTCCACCCTTTTTAGCAAACTCTTCCACCCTTTTTAGCAAACTTCTCCCGTCACAGGTGCCATGTGGTTACATTCAGCCTATTAGGGGGCAGAGTTTACTTTCAAAGCAGGGGAGGTCTTCAAATTCTCATTGGGCCTGTTAAAGGGCAAGGAAGATCTTCAGATTTGCATTCCCATTACATATATGTCTGAGGCCAGATTTGAAATCAGGTCTTCATGAGCACTATCCATTGTGCCATCTAGCTGTCTCATATAGCATTTATTAAGTGTCTTCTATGTACTACACACTAAGTACTTTAGAAATACTTACCTTATTTGATCCCTACCTCAGCTCTGGGATATAGGTACCGTTATTATCTCCATGTGACAGATGAGGAAACTAAAGCATATAGGTTAAATGACTTGCCCAGGGTCACATAGCTAGTAAGTTTCTGAGGCTGAATTTGAACTCGGGTCTTCCTGTCCCCAGGTCCAGCATACCTTTGCCATCCCTCCCAGCTACCTCTAGGTTGGGTTGATTTTGGACAGAAAAAAGTTATGCCCTGCTAACAACAAAAACTACTGCTTTGTTATTCATAATACACTGCCTTTCCATTTTCTAAGATTTATTGTCGTGGTAACTAACTGGGTAGGTAGTGAAAGGGTTGCATTGTAATATGCCCTTTCCAACTAGCCAGAAGATTAAGTATTAATACTGTCAAGAAATATTTTAGCAGAAAGCTTCCTTAAAAGACACTTTTTGATGAGTTGTATGTGAATTTGTGATGTAGAAACTTTTTCATGTTTAAAAAATTAAATGAGAGGACAAACTTCATCTGGGGACCCTGTGTCTTTTGGAGCAATCATTTTAAAAGTTACATTGTTATAGTTAATTGCTAATCCTCCTTTTGGTGCTGCTGTGTGTGCCTAACCAAATGTTATGTTTAACAGTATTATGTACATTGCAGTGTGTGTAAAATAACAGTAATTAGCATTTATAAACTTTTTTAAACGTTCTTATTTATATTGTAATGTAGTGAATTATATCAGTACCTTTAAATATTTGAGATATTTGATCATTGTCACTTTGAGGGGCAAAGTGGCATTGATCACTAGTTATAGTTTGAACTTAATCAACAAAGAGCTTAACATCTTACATTTTTAGGGTTATATGTATTTCAGTTAAAAAAAAAAGTAGAGCCATAGTGATAATTTGTAAAATTGGTTAGACAGATCAGTGTAGAGAGATTGTTTTTCTTTTAGGTCTACTACATTTTTTGTATAAAAAGGAAACTATTTTGCTTCCATGTATTTCCCTACTCTTCATTACCTACTATCTCAGATGTATTGTGAAATATTAGGAAAGTCCTAAATGCCTTTTTAATTTTCTGTTTCTAATCATCTTACTTTTTTTATTTTTCAAAAATTTATTTATTTTTAGTTTTTTACATTCAGTTTTATAAGATTTTGAGTTCTAAATTCCTCCCCTACTTCTTGCTTCCCAAGATGGCATGTAATCTGATATAGGCTATACATGTGCAATTTATTACTTGCACTTTTATTTTCAAGATTTGTGTCTTATCTCAAAAGCCATGCACTTCATAATCGTTTATGCCATACTTTTCTCTATTTGCTTCAGGTTGGTGAAGGACAAAAGTTATGCCTTAGCTTAAATTTAGAATGATAGAAACTATCCAGAGCAGTGATAGCTAGGTAGCATTATCAAGATTTCAATATTTAACATTTCTGTCTAAAATTCCTAAATTATTACTAATAATCTTAAATTATACTAGGTAATAACAATAATTTAAATATTATGTTTTTGTTTTAGGAAAGTTTTAAAAGAAGGCAGAAAGAAAAAAGGAAAAGAATGAAGGTACTGTATCTCTTAAGCATAGTATTGGCAGAAAATTAGAATCACTTTCATATCTTTTTTACTAGGCCTCAATGACAGTAGGTAGCCAAGAGCATGCCTAAGCCAGGTCTCACTTAAAGAAATAACTAGTGATAAACTGAATTGCCTTTTATTCTTTTGCAGATTGCTTACAACCAACTGGTCTTCACATCTTCGCATGTCTTTTTATCCTCTATTCCAGCCTTCATACTAGCATTTAGATTAATCTTTCTTAAGTAATGATTTCACCATATTCTCTGCTTAAAAATCTGCAGTAGGCCTCCTTGGGTACAAGATAAAGTCTAAATTCTGACTGTTATTCAGAACCCTCTATAATATTTCCCTACTTTACTTATCTAGCCTCATTTTCTCCTATTCCCCAACATGAATCCTGTATTTTTAGTCAAGACTCTTAATTAACTATTAATTGGCTCCTGTTACTGGAATGTCCTTCTCTTCTATGTAAATCCTACTTAACTTTCAAGATCCTGGTCTATTCTTTCTTCTTTAGGGGTGTGACCTCAAGACCTCAGGTTTCCCACCCCTGTGACTTAGACTTATTCTTGTGTTCATTGATCTTACCCTTTTCTGGTATACACTGTATTATTGTCTGAATTGCCAATTTTATGTCTTAATTATACCATCCTTGCTTTATTACCTGTTTTTCATGTATGAATGTCTTGAGAGGCAGCATAATGTAGGATATAGAGATCCAGTCTTGGAATCAGGAAGACCTAGGTTCATGTCTTGTTGTTTGACACATGTTAGCTGTAGGAGCATGGACAAATCTTTTAACTTTTCAAGGCCCTGGAGCAAGATTCTAAGTTGTAGAGCAGTTTTACTCTGCATTAATAGAGGTAGTTCCTACACTGATGAAATAAATGGACATTTAAGTATGAAAATGGAAGGAGAACCACAAGTTCAAGAAAAATAGGAAATATCTGCAAAGATTTTATGATCAACTCTTTACCATTGAAGACAGTGGAGATACCTACTGCACTTTGATTATAATATCACAGTTTTATAGAGGAGGTAGAAATGATATTAAAGAGAATAAAGACTGGAAAACAGCCTGATTGAACCAATGTATATAGAACATGTATGCTTGAGGCAACATAATTGTGAGGGTATTGAGGCAGTAGTTAATTAAGTACCTTCTATATGCAAAACATTTAAAGGAGAGGAAGATACCAGAGGAATGGAAAACATCTCTAATCTCAGGAGTACCAAAAAAAAAAAAGGCATCTGAGAGAACATTATTATGGTCATAGTATACATGCATTTATTAATTTTCTGCCATGTGCCAGCACTATAGTAAGTGCTGGTGATAGAAGAAAGGAAAAAAACAGTCCCTGACCTCAAGAATCTTAAGTTAGAATGGGGAAGACAGCATGTAAACAGCTTTGTACAAATGAGATCTATGCAGAATAAATTGGAGATAATTCCAGAGGTAAGGCACAAAGATTAAGGAAGACTAAAAAGGATTTTTGAGGAAGGTAGAATTTTAGTTGAGACTTGAAGGCTTCCAGGAGGCAGATATGAATAAGATATAAGAAGTTTGGAACAATAGGAAGGGGCTAACTTAAGGAGGCCTTTAAAAGCCAAATAGAGGATTTTATTCCTGATCTTGTAGGTGATATGAAATCACTGGAATTTATTGAATGGGAGGGTGTTATGATCAGACAAATTGAGCACAGGATGGATTGGAGTGGGGAGAGACTTGAGGGAGGGACGCCAACCAGCAGCATATTGCAGTAGCCTAGATATGAAGTGATGAAGACTTGCTGCAGGGTGGTTGCATTGTCAGAGTTGAGAATGGTTGGTAGAAGAGATTTTTACACATGTGGAAATGACAGAACTTCAACACTTAATGGATGTGGGGGAATGACAGAGTAAAGAATCAATGATAACACTTAGATTGTAATCCTGGGTATTTGGGTGGACGGTGATACCCTTGAAAGTAATAGAGAAGTAAAAGGGGAGGATTTAGGGACAATGGGGTTCAGTTTTGGACTTAATGAGTTTAAGATGTCTACAGGAATTCTAGTTTAATATGTCCAGTAGGCAGTTGGGGATGGAAGACCGAAGGTCAAGAGAGAAATTAGGACTGAACTAATAGATTGTGCCAATTGAGAGGTGATGACTTGAATAAGCGTGATCTAGTAAAATAGAGTTGAGGGAAGGGGATTAGAAGAGACTTGCTGATTAAGTTTTATGTGAGGAAATAGACTTGAGAGATAACTATGAGGTGTAGATAATAATGATGGCTAGCATAGAAATCTTATTTCATTTGAGTATCACAAGGGCCTTGTGAGTTGGTATTGCTGGTATTGTCTCATTTTGCAGATGAAGAAACTGAAAACAAAAATAAAGAAACTTGGAGAATAGGCTATTTTATAGCAAAATGTATAAAGAATACCATCTTGAGACACCTTTATATAACATCTGCATGGAGATAGCAGTTCGTAACTTAAGCAGTATTGCAATTTAGGGGAGAAATGAAAGCTACATATATAGTGTTAGATTCATATGCATAGAAAGGAAAATTGAACTCATTTAGTTCTAAGAAAACCACCAAGAGTTATATAGAAAATAGAAGAGGGTTTAGGATAGATCCTTGTGAGACACCCTTATCTAGAGAGTAAGACTTGAAAGGTACCCTAACCAAAAAAAAAAAAACTAAGCAAGAGACCAAGAAATATCAGTGCCTTAGGCCAAATTATAAGGTGGTAGATATTGCCCATGTTTATGTTATACATCTCTTGAAACATGGACTCTGCAAAATGTTTTTGAATACATAAAACACATAGGATGTGTTTGCTAATCTTCATTTTTTTTTTTTTAACATATATGTGTATTTCTATTCTTGATAGAGGGATCAGCCAGCTTTTGTTCCTAGTGGAATTTTAACCCCTCAAGCCTTGGGTGCAAGAAATTCACATGGATCTCAAGTGGCCAGTAATCCAAGACAAGCAGCCTATGAAATGAGAATGCACAATAACTCTGTAAGTAGCTATTTATTCTTCCTTTACCTGATAAGCATGTAGTAAATAATCAATATATGTAGTAGTGATTATTTGAAATTGTTGGTATAATACAGATCTTACTAATTAAGTTAGAAAAGTTTTTCTTATTTTCTTAATTTCCCACTTAAAATTAAGTTTTCTCCTGATAATTGCCCAGTATTAATATAAAAATATTTATTTTGTATTAACTTCATATATATGTGAGAGAGAGTGAGGCAGAGTCAATAAATAAAGAGTCAATCCTTCAGGTTAGGAATTGAAGTTTTACTGCTTGTGTGTGTTGTTTTTGGCCAGGGAAAATCATTTAACCTCTTTACTAGGCCACTCTCTAAAGCTCTAGAACAGTTGCTGATATATAGAAGACGTTCTTAGGCCGCACCCTATAAAGATGAATTTGTTGGTCTGGTCTCATGCTATCCTGATTCAGATACCCACATTTTAAATGATACTGTAAAAATATTACAAAGTGGTAGTAATGAATTTGAGCAGGCCACAGTGGAATGTATGCTACTTGTTGTAACTTCTTAATAGAGTGTGGGGAATGGAGCAATAAGGTTGTCAGCCTCCAACAGCGTTAGGGAAGGGAGCTTTCCATGCTTTGCCTGGGTCTTTCCTTATTTCTAGTAGTGTCTTCTGAAAAATTTATCACTACAGAGATGTAGGATGACTGTTAAAATATTTCCTTTCAAAGTTTATTTTTGTGGGGAAAAAATCTTAAGATACTCTTTGGGAAAAGGTTCAGGAATGTGTATGAGGGGGGTAAGAGTCAGGAAAAGATATATCATAATGTTGAAAAAAACCTCAAACATTTCTTGCATGAGCTTTTCAGCAAGTTAGTGATTTGTGATCCAGATCCAAGAGTACTGCTTCAATAAGAAAGTGAGGAGGAGACATGTTTGAACAGTTTCTCCCACACGTCCAGCTTTTGTTATTTTAAGGTTTGAGCCTAGTTCCTTAAAGCTTGTCATATTATGTTTAAGGCAAATGCTTTAAAAAATAAAACCCAGCACACCAATCTTGTTTTAGTAGTTTATTCACTACTAGTACTTGTAATGTTTCTTCACAGGCTATCTCCAGTATGGAGAACTTTTGACATAAAGGGATATTAATTTCCTCTGTATTAAATGAAATTCAGAATAATGTTATCTTGAGGTACCTGTAATTGTATATATTTTGGGATTGCATCTGCTTCTCCTGTCTTATTGTCTAGAACTTTAGAACTTAATCTTTGAATAAACTTGATTCTTGTGAGAAGTGTAACAGAGAGCTTTAAAAAAAAAAACCGCTTTTTTGGGGCATCTGGAGGTTATCGGGACAAAGCATTCCTTCCTCTAAAACAGGAGGCCTAAATTTATTTTTATTGAAAAAATAAAAATTTGACATTTTTTTCTTAAAAATGTGAAAACCATTTTTAGCTCATGGGACTGTATCAAACAAAAACAAATTTGACCGTCCGCCCATAGTTTACCAACCTTTGCTCCAAAAGATTGAAAAAAGATGAGAATGAGAGACAACTGCCAGTAAAGCAGCATCAGAGAAGGCAGATTTCCATGCTATTCGTGGGTCTTTCCTTATTTCTGTGGTATTGACACAAATAAGTAGAAGGTCATTTGAAGAGAGAGAAAGCACTAATAACTTGAGGTGATCAGCAAAGCTTTTGGATAGAAGGTGGCTAGCACCTAATTTGAGCCTTGAAGAAAACTAGAGATTATAAGGGAGTGAGATTTCAGGGATGAGAGGCAATCTGACACAGAGATGTACTGGTAATGACTTGTAGAGCAATTTAGTTGGAACTTACGGAATGTAATAGCAATAAATCTGGAAAGGCAAGCCGCATCTCTGCTCCTGGTCTTTTTTTTAATAGAATTACTTGCTTAATGAAACCATGTTCCTTAGGGGAGATCTTAAGGCTAGGATCTTGAGTGCAATTTATTAAGTGATGGGATAGATACTAAGAATGTTTTCAATAAATTAGATCATATCGAATAACCTAGAGGCAGCAGTATCATAACAGAAAGTACACTAAATTGAAGTCAGAACCTCTGGGTTCAGATTGCCCCTCTGCTACTTAATACTTCTATAATATTAAGCAAATCACTTCACCTTTGTGGGACTACTGTGTAGAAGGAGAGGGTTGGATTAGATTTCAGAAGTTCTTGGTAGCCTAAAATTTTGTGGATATTATAAAATATGAAACATCATAAATGTTGATACTTGCATTTGTTATTTTCTTACTGTATTTTGTACTTTGGAAATTTTTATTTAACAAAGGTACACAAATGCCCAATGTATATTCTTTGTTTTTTAAAGTTTTAGTCATTTGAACTCTCTAAAAATTTCATTGTTCTTTAAGTACCTAGAACGTTTTGGGCTAAAAATTATTAACATGTAAATTGTGTTAGTTATAATGGTAATATTTTCATGAAATTGGAATTTTTACCTCTTGTGTTATGTTTGTACTCTGAATTTCATTGTAGCACATTGCTGTTGTTTTCTTCTTTCAAAGATTTAGTTTTATTGGATTCTGTTCTTAGTTCCTTGTATGGAGAAATAAATTTAAAATTTTCTTTTTTGTAATCTATATACTTTTACCCAAATTCTTGCAATTGAGTCAAGTTATTTTTCATTTAGTTAGCTTTGTGTTAAAGGAAAAAGTAATACTCCAAGACTTGTTTCCTTCTCAATTATGTTTTTGTCCTGATTCATCTCAATTTGTAGTACTTTAAATAATAATCAATTTAGAGGCTGTTATAATTGCAACTTTGGATTTTTGTGTGTGAGCTGGGACTTTGTATCCTCTATTTTATTGGGTAAAACTATCTACTAGGTGTTTAGAAGACTTTTATGAAGTTAATTATATAATGAAAGTAGTACCCTGCATGTTTGTAAGGCTTATATTTAAAGTGAGTATTCAAACCTTTTATTTGTACTGTAATAACTTTTGTCCCCAGAGTCCTTTAACATCTCCCAATACTAGTTTCACTTCTGATGGCTCCCCATCTCCAGGAGGAGGAATTAAGCGAAAAGCAGAAGATAGTGACAGTGAACCTGAGCCAGAGGATAACGTCAGGTGAAGCCATTTTTTTGTAGCACTTTGTTAGCAAATTGCTGAAATAGATGCAGTCTAATTAATGCCATTTAGCTTAGAGCAGCAGTGCCTTCCGATGCTTTTCTGTGATCTTTTTATCCACCAGTAATTAATGTGGAGGGTTAGAATATTCCGTAAATTCCAGTGAGATGTGTAAGCTATAGCTGTTAAACCTAAGTATCTAGATTAGTATGCGTGCAGGTTTTCGTCCTCCAAGCCACTTCTCCCTTTGAGACTAGGCACTAGATTGGCTAGACGTTCAGTGTTTAGATTTGATTATGTGATCTGAATGTCACTGTTTTGAGATTGAATTTTTAAGCTGTTTAACCCATAAAGTTCAGTTATCCTTAGATACATAATATAGCTGATTTTGATTATCTCAGTAGAATAACTCCTTTCAAAAAAGGTACAAAATCATGAATACTCAGAAGTGTACAATTGCATAAATTAAAGTATGTATAACCTTTGAATTTTAATTCATAAATTGATTTATAAGCATGAACTTTGTCTTGATGTGAAGTTATTTCCTTGGCATGTACTTGATTTTTAAAAGTGTGTTTTGATCGTCAGAGTCTTGAATTTGAGGTTTTGATAGTCAGACTTGCTCTCAAAAATAAAACAAAAACTTTGAAAATCCAAAGATAAAAGGCTAACAATTTATATTTCTCAGAAAGAAAATAGGTAAAAACAAAGAGTAAATTTCAACTGATTGCTTTCATTTCATTTTTTATCGAACATGTTGATGTTTGATTAAGTTGGAAAGTTGAGTTTTTTGGTAATTAGAAACTTGTTTGAAAATTCTCTCATTTGATAGTAATAGACTCAGTATTCTATAATTAGAACCATCATTGAGCATCTCTTTATCACCTACCTGACATATCAAGGATATTACCACTTCTCTTTATAAGTATAGCAGTTTGTTATGGTTTCTCTCATAGCAGCTTAACCATTAAGCATGAATAATAGCTTACTATATATTTTTAGCTTTCAAATTAAGATTATTTTTACTACTGAGTAGAAAATATTCCTAAATTTCTGCCTGTTTTAAGATTTGTCTTTTTTTTAAAAAAATCTTAGCAGCAATGGTAATATTGATAGTCTATATTAGTCAGAAGATAAATATTGGTCATTTGTCCTTAAATATGTAAAATGTGTAGTTAGTACACTTATACATAAATATTTTTAAATATAATATTAGAATAGCATGCAAATTGTTGATGTTTGTAATAGTTGGGGTTTTTTTCCCCCCTTGGGGGAAATTATACTTTCTAAGTGTAAGATAAAATTAGTATTTATGAGAATGTAGTTTTTATATTAATTTCCAAAATTGATTAGGAAAATATAGTTAAGAAAAATACCTCAAGATTAGCTTTATGGGTAGGTACATTGGAAAACACTGGCTTCCTGATTTGGTTCAGTGATTTAAATAAGTATACAATGAATTGTTGATTGTACTTCAGTGCATTATCAGCTTTGAGGAATTAACTGCAACTACCTAAGTCCTCCTCATTGTTCTTTTCATACATACAATAGCACTCAGCTAGTATTGGGGTGAGGCCTATGATAGAGTGAATTTACTTTTTTAGTGTGTTCCAAAACCAATCATAAATTATTTTCATATGATTAATTATCTTGGGTTATTCCATTTCTTTTTCTAGTCTATCTCCAATATTATAAATCAAGATTCTCTTGGCATTTTTTTTGTAACAGATTGAGCTTTGTATGCTAGTTGTTTATGCCAAAAGCAAATTTTGATTAAAAAGCCAAGGAACTTGGCTTACACAGTGGATTTTATGGGCCGTACTGGTTCGAATGAAATAAAAGGTTGCATTATTATTTTTGTGGCCACTTTTAGGATGGTCATATACTCTTGACAATTGGGATTTTTTAGAAATAATGCAATTAAATCTATTTTGGCATTGCTGCTTATATACTAAGTGTATCTACACTTGTGTTAAATTACTTTGTTTTTACGTTAGGATATTTAGACAGTTTTCATAATTAGCATCATAATTGAACATAAATTAACTGCTTGGGTTTTAGATTATGGGAGTCTGGTTGGAAGCAACGGTATTATAAGAACAAATTTGATGTTGATGCGACTGATGAGAAATTCCGTCGTAAAGTTGTGCAGTCTTATGTTGAAGGACTATGTTGGGTTCTTCGGTATTATTACCAGGTACTGAAATTTTTTTTTCAAACCTCTAAACTACTTATTTTAAGAAGACAATTTTTATATATTGTATTTACTGAAGTATATCCTGAAACAAAACCTGTGGGCTTTTCTTTAAGCTCCCTATTCCTGAATTGAATCCACTGCCCTAAATAATATTTTTGTAAAGCTTTCTGAATTCCTGAGAGAACAGTATATAACCCCCCTCCCCTGTGCACGCACACACGCATGCATGCACACACACACGTGCACGCACACAACAGCACACTCAGCACACTCTTTCTCTATTGGGTTAAAGGATTTTACTTCTTTATCACATAGGATGATTGACTTAAGAGATTATTAAAGGTCAGCGTTCTTTAACTTGGAATAAAAATTAGGATGATGCAATAACTAAATTAATTAATTGAAAGTGACTAAATGACTTTACAAAGAACAAAGCATGCAATATACTAGTAAGAATTAAAAAGGAATTGAATTGTGTCAATCTTCTCAAAATAATGCAGTGATGTTACATGAAGTGCATTATAATTGAAGTAATCTGTGTCTGGTTTAAATCTTTTGATAATTGAGATGTCAGATTGGTAAGAGATTAGTTAGACATATTGGAAGTGGTAGCACTGATCGTTAATAACTAATTTCGTGCTCTGAGAGCAGAGGGAGTTTTATGTGACCTGGGAGTGGATGAAATTTACCTACTAAGCAGCAGAATTGTGTGATGCAATTAGTGTTAATATGTGTAGGATTTATTTCTATTGATAATATTGTAACGTCTATTTAGTGTCAAAGCACTTAAAATAAACATTTAAAAGTTCCTCACTTTTATGAATACTGTTTAGTTTTTCATTAGTTTAGAAGATTTGATTATTATTTTATAGTGGTAGTAGGAAACATTTTGTCTATATTGGGACAGTATTGTGTACTTGACATCTCCTTTATTTTGTTTGAAATTTGTTTACCTTGGCCACCAGTTAAGGAAAATTGAAAGTTAATTAAGTGTTAAGGATTGGCCTCATTTTGTCATGTAAGGAAAAATCAGTTTTCCTTCCTGAAAGTTACTATTTAAGATAAGGTATTTGAGGGTAGAAGATAGATTCTTTGCCTACTGTGCTGTCAAATATGTAGATTTGTCTAAGTGGATATGTATGTTGAATTGTCATTGATAAAGACAGATAATATTTTAAAAGCATCATGGTTCAGTGATAACCTTTTAAGTGCATTAGTTTTGTTTCCTAGATCCCAGATACGTATTTGATAATAGACTATTGTTTTTAAAAACACTTTTATGGTTTTTTTTTTCCTAAACCCAAACTTTTCATGTCTTAGGAATCAAGGAGTTTAGTAATAGAATTGTTAAAAAGACAATCTTCCTAAAAGTGCATGGTTGATGTGTACATATGAACTATATCCATTTTGGTGGTTTGTATGCTTAAAATGTTACTTCTTAAAGCAATCTAATTTTCATTATATTCATTGTGTCTACACTTAACATAATATTTAATACTTCTAGGGCTGTGCTTCCTGGAAGTGGTATTATCCTTTCCATTATGCACCATTTGCTTCAGACTTTGAAGGTATTGCAGATATGCCCTCTGATTTTGAAAAGGGTACAAGACCGGTAAGATTGATTCTTGAGAATCATAGCTTTTTGGAAACTTTTTTGCCAACTTGAATAAAAATTTTACATTTTCTTAATCATTTATCTTTTTTTCAGTTTAAGCCACTGGAGCAACTTATGGGGGTGTTTCCAGCTGCAAGTGGTAACTTTTTACCTCCTTCATGGCAGAAGCTTATGAGTGACCCTGTAAGACATTTTTTTTTTCTTATTAAAAAGTGTGTGTATGTATGGAGGACTATTCTTTTTTTTTTTTACATTTTTATTAATCTTTAATTGAATCATTACAGCTTTTATTTTCTAGTTTAAATGCTATTAAAGAGTAGAACTCCTTGAAATTTAACTTTAGCATCCCTAATTTTGTCGTTACTTGTCTAGAAATTAAAAAAAACTTTTCCTGTACATTGACACTTCAAACTTTTATTTTATTTTTTTATCTGCTTTCTCTGTCCATGATGACTTCAAAGTCTAAGAAGATAATCCTGAAATAACCTTTGGACTGGTCATTTCCTTAATGTGATCATTGTGTGATAAAATATGATATAAGAGTAGACTAGTATTTAATGAACAAAGTCTGTAATTTTCACTTTTAAAATTCTAGCATCTGTGTCAGTTCCTCAGTCTTTTAAAATACAATTACAAAAAAACAAATTCATTAGTAGTAGAATTAGATTATCTCTGTAAATTGTGTTAATTTTGAAAAGCTATAAAAATCATAATCTGAATGAAAGATAAACATTTTTAAGACTAAGACATAGCAGACTTTCAGTTGCTTTTAACATTTTAATTTCATCTTATTTCCGATGTAGGAATCTAGCATAATTGACTTCTATCCTGAAGATTTTGCTATTGATTTGAATGGGAAGAAATATGCTTGGCAAGGTAATACATTTTGTTACTGATTTCAGCTTTAAAGAACCTGAATGCTTATATTTGTGTATGTATGTATATATTTGTGTTTGCATATGTACACACACATACATAAATAAGCAAAACAATAATGACATTTTAATTAGATGTATTTGCTTTGTGTGCTATACTTAAAAAGTCTTAAAGTGAAGATTTGAAAAATAAAAATTTATATTGAAGAATGAACTGGGATTTTGCATTTAACCTAGAATTGACAGTGGTTAATAATTATTTTTTCTTCTATTATTTTTACTTATCAGCCTTGATATATAGTTATGTCTTTTATTTTCTTTGCATTCAGTAAGTAGGTCTTATTCTGATTAGTCAGTGCTCATTAGTAGGTGAGCATTGGGGAAAAAAAGAACATGAACACACAGATTCTGTTGGGGATTTGCTTATACAGTAATGAAGTAGATGTGGTAGTTTTGATACTTTTATATAATTTTGAATGCTAGTTTTTTTTTATTCTTTAACATCTTCTGTCTTTCTTTTTCTTCTTTTCCTTCTAGTTTGCCTTAGTGTCTAGCAAAAATGTCATTACATAATCAAGTTCATTTTGAGGACACATTAATTTTTAAAAAATTAATAAACAATTAAATGTGGTAACCAAATATGTATTTGTACTTGAATGACTATCTTATATGTTATTCATAAAACCTGACTTTAACCAATAATTTTAACCTTTTCCTCAGTCATACATTTTATTGGTAAACCAAGGAAGTAGTAAAAATTGATCGATATCTAGTACCTTTTCTTTCTTCCCACCATTATCCTTGGTGCTAATGAACAAATAAAACATCAGAAAGAGAAGTAGGAGAATTAAAAGGCATGTTTGAAACAAACACAAAATGGGAAAAATGTAAAGTTTGCTTTATAATTTTCTTATTAGCTTTATTTAGGGTGGATTTTTGGAATATAGAAATACTTCATGATTATGTGAAATTGAGTTCCAATTGGTGATGAAAATAAGGTATACAAACCAGTAGTGAGAAGGGAAGTAAAAAAGTAAAATTTTGTATACACACACAATTTTATCTGTTTCATGCTTTGAGAGATAAAAAGTGGATATCAGAAGTTGTTAGAAACCAGATTTCTAATGAAATTTGTTCATGCATTAACAAAAGAACTTGGGAAGGAGGAATTAGTAAGAAAACAAGAGTACTTTTTTTGATGCCTAATTAAAAAAAATATATACTATTAGTTTAAAATATTCAGTTCCACAAGTTTTCGAGTTGCAAATTTCCTCCCTCCACTCTCCTCCAATGGGATGGCATGCAATCTGATATAGGTTCTGCATATACCTTTACATTAAACATTAGTGAAGTTGTAAAGAAGAATTATAACCAATGGAATGAATAATGAGGGAGAAGAAACAAAACAAAAAAGAGAGCAAGTGGTTCACTTCAGTCTGCATTTAGACGCCATAATTCTTTTTCTGCATGTGGATAGCCTTTTCCATCATGAGTCCTTTGGTGTTGTCTTATAACCTTACTTTGCTGAGGGGAACCCAGTCTATCAAAGTCAGTCATCACAGATACTGTAATTGTCTGGAACGTAAGTGTCTGTAACTGTGTACAATGTTCTCTTGGTTCTGCTCCCCTCACTGAGCATCTGATGCTTAATTTTAACAATGAAGTAAATTGGATTCTTGGATTACCAGAAGCATGTTAAATAGACATGTGTTGAATAGATAAGTCATATCTTTATTACTACTCTTTACTGAAGTTGAAGTCCTGTAGTTTTTTAGAAATAAAATGCATAGGAGAAAAACCACATAGGCGTAAAGCTTATAGAACTTTAAATTACTCTCTGCTTTTAGCTATCAATGAGTTAATTATAATATCAGTTGACAATGTAATATTGAGTTGCTGAAATGGAAGCACTTAATCCTTAGTTTTGGTGGCATTTTTAAAAACCCTAAAAGGAAATTACTAATATCAGCAATTATTCTTGGTGGTTTTGTTGTGATTTTGTTTGAGGATTGATCTCTTGAGTTATTTATTAGAAACATGAAGTTACGGTTTTTATAAAGTTTCTTACATATAAGTAAATTTGCTGGAATTACTTGAGTTGAATACTTCACTGTTACGTTATAGCCAGTATTCTCTGCAAAATATGTATGTTTGTTAAATATTTTTCAATATGATAATGTTAAGTATACTTTCCTTGAGATAAAGTTCAGTATTCTTTGAAAGAATTATCATTATGAATGGTGAAATATGACAAATAGTTTCCTGGCATTTCTATCGTATTGTGCACTATCCTAGCATTATATATTTTGTGTGGCATGTCCTTTGCGTTGAGTGCTTTGTGACTTTAATGCTGCCAATAGAAGTTCAAGTTTCTTGTTTGATAGGATTTAATTGCTAGAACTTCTTTGTATCTTGAGGAAGATTTTCTTTAGTGGAGATTTTTAGCTGTTGATAACACATTGGATCAGAAGTTAATAAGTAAAAGAAAATAATTCCGTGTTGCTGGTGTTACTACTCAGTGCTGGCTTAAAACTTTTTTTGTTTTATATATTCAGACTGTATGGTTAAATAAATTTGGTTTCATTGTTCCCTGTATTTCTTTTTTAATACATTATTATAATTGAAATTAATTTTCAAACAGTTCTAGATATAATGTAAAAATTTTTTTTGCTCTTTGACTTGATATTAAAAATAATCTTCTCAAGAAACAAAATTGCATCTTTAGAATGAATTTTGTTAGGGCCTGTTCTCGGGCATCTACTGAATAATTACTTTAAAACTTTTTTTTCTTTTGGGTAAAAAATATAGTCATTGAGACAGAAGTCAAAAAGTAAAATCAGCTATATAGAAGAAAAGCAAAAAAATAGGCGGGAAGTTTCAAGATTTCTGTTTCCTGACATTTATATTATATTTTTATTTTATTTTGTTAAGTTACTCAATTTCGTTCTAATTTGGACGTGTCTCTCAGTCACAAGAAAGGATAGCTCTGATTGTTAGGAAATTTTTCCATGATGTTTAGCCTAAATTTGTTTCTTTGCAGCTTGTACCCATTGTTTTTGGACCAACCCTCTGGTGCTAAACAGAACTAGTTTAATTATTCTTCCACAAGATAGCACTTCTAATATTTGAAAGCAGTTATAATTTCCCTCTTAAGCCTTCTCTTTTCCAGGTTAATTGGAAACCTAACTCTTTTCCTCTTCCTTATGTGTCATAGACTCCAGGTCCTTCACCAGCTTAGTTGTCCTGCATACTCCCTGGCTTCTCAGTGTACTCTCAGCACTAAATGTAATACTCTAGATATATGTAGTTTGAGATTACAGAGGGACAGTTATCTTATTATTCTTAGAACCTATGCCTATTTTGATGTAGCTAAAGATCACACTGCTTGGCTCCTTAAGTTCACAGTCCTCTAAGACTCCCATATCTTTTTCAGACAGACTACTTTTAGACACCATCCATTTTACAAATGAGGTCCAACATTGAGATTGTGACCAGAACCTCAGTCTGCATTACTTAAATGTAAGCACCACAGCCACAGACTCAGTACACATATCATATTGGCTTATTTGAAGGAAGGAGGTATCCATTTTTACACTTGGACAGTGAATAGAGAATGTTTTTATTTGATACTTTAATGTTCTGTCTACATGAGACAATATGGAGTTTGATTTGATTTCCTGATTGATTCTTTTTTTAACTTAAAGGAAAAAATTGTTTAATAACAAGCTCAAGGATTTTATTGCTTTTATATTTACATAAAGTCATAGAAGATGCCCATTTCTATGTCATATAGTTTGAGAGTTCAGTGTCCAAGTACTATTAATTTCTAAAAATCTACTATATTGTCACCTAATTTTTATATATATTTATATATAAAGATATATGTAATCATATATATAAATTTATATGTCACATATATACATATCTGTTTGTCTGTTTATACATGTCAAGCCTAGGTTGATATGTTCTTAATAAGAATATCTGGCCATCATTTTTAAAGAGCTAGCGTGTCTTTTTTTAATAGATGGCATTCTCAAATGTGTGATCATCGACTGTTCCATTATTCCATAGCAGCAGAAACTTTTACTGCTATTGAAAGTTAAAGTTTGTCCTCATTGTTTTCTGAAGGGGCATTTATGACAGGTGATCTAGAAAAAGTGAGCAATTAAGTCATTTGAAGTTATAACTTATGGAAATCTTAAGCTGTGACTTTCTGCCATTTTTATTTTTTTCAACATTCTAGCCAAGAATACTTAACCTTCTAGTTTGAAAAATTAGTATCAACAGTGGTCAATCATTTTTTAATTTCTCTCACCTCTTGGTCTTTATACTTTTTTTTTCTGTACTAGCAGTACACTTCTATTAGAAGTAGATTTAAACCATTGGCAACAACATTAGCTGATTCTCATTTTTAAAAACCAGGTGTTGCCCTATTACCATTTGTTGATGAACGTCGTCTCAGAGCTGCTCTGGAAGAAGTTTACCCTGATCTTACCCCTGATGAAAGTGAGAATTATATTTTAAAATATTAAGTGCTTAATGTATAGTCATGTACTTAAAATTTCAGTCATGTGTTTTTTATAAGTTTGTACTTCTATTATGTTACACTGAGTTATAAAAAAAGGTTGACTCAATTCTCTTATTTAAAAATATCAACTTTGATGTTGTTAAGTTAATGAACTAACAGTAGTCAGCATTTTTGTACTTTACATGAATTCATATATAATGTCCAAAAGAAAATCTCAAAATTAAATTCTTATAAGAAGAAGACATGATGAAATTATTTGTAAGAATATTGATTTCTATACTGTTCCACCTTGTCTGACAAAAGAAAAATTAGTTGAAAAATAGGCTTTCTTAAAAGGAAGGCGCTTAGTAAAGCATTTATTGACTACTATACCCTGTAGGCACTATGCTAAATACTGGGAGTATAAAGAAAGGCAAAAGACAGTGCTTGCTTTCAAAGAGCTTATAGTCTAATTCATCCAACTATGTTGTAAACAAGTTGTAGTGGGATAGATAATAACAGAAATAGTGCGTAAATGGGGAAGCTAGGTAGCTCAGTATATAAGAGTATCAGGTCTAGAGTCAGAAAGATTCATCTTCCTCAGTTCAAATTTGGCTTCAGGTACTTACTGAGTTACTTGGGGCAAGTCACTTAAGCCTTGTTTCCCTCAGTTTCTTCATCTGTAAAATGAGCTGGAGAGGGAAATGGCAAACCATTGCATTGTCTTGCTAAGAAAACCCCAAAACTCATGAAGAGTTGGGCACAACTGAAAAAATGTACCATTGTTAAGGGGGATTGGAATTACCTTCCAGTAAAGGGCAAGATTTTAGCTGGGACTTGAAGGAAGCCAGGAGATGGCATGGAGGGACAGCAAGTGAAAATGAAGAACAGGAGACCAGTGTTACAGGGTGATGGAATAAGTGAGGTGTGATAGAGGACTGAAAAGGTAGGAAAGGGCTAGGTTTTGAAGGCTTTTAAAAACCAAACAGAGGATTTTATATTTGACTCTGAAGGCAATAAGAACACTGGGAGTTTATTGACCAGAAGAATGACAGGCCAGATTGTACTTTAGGAAGATCAGTTTGACAGCTGAGTGAAGGGGAGAATGATGTGGAAAGAGTTGAGGTAGAGAGATCAATGACAGAGGGCCCATACCAGAACAATAGCTGTGTCAAAGGAGAGAAGAGGGGCATATAGGAGAGATTTTATGAATGTAAAATCAACAAGACATGACAGCAGATAACAGTACTAAAATGAAACTCCGTCACAAATGGAATTGTTTTGACAACACTGATATTTGTTAAGCCATACTCATTAGAGACTGCAAAAGTCCAGGTTTTCTCAAAAGATAAGCTTTATATGAATTTTTTTAATGCAAAAAGAAAAAACTTACAAAAATCTTTGTATCTGCTTTGTTTATCAAATTCTTCTGTAATCTCTTTATAGTTCTTTAAACTAAAAAAAGTTACTTTCTACCTGTATTTAAATAACTTGTAGACCACTAAATTCTATCTTACATTCGGAGATCTTTGATACTATCCATAAAAATTTTTCATATAAACAAATTATTAATTTTGATAGCTGAAATTTCTGATTTCTGAAAATGCAGCTGCTTTTATTTTATGTTTTTAAAAATGGTTTGACTTAGCTCTTCTTTCCGTCTTTCTGTTTGTCTATTCTTTTTCCTCTCTTTTTCCCAGCTAGAAGAAATAGTCTTGGTGGTGATGTAATGTTTGTGGGAAAACACCATCCACTTAGTGACTTCCTTTCAGAACTTTACAAAACAGGTTCCACAGAGGTAATTAATGCCAGTATTCTATTTGTTCTAACGTTATAATTTTTTTTTTCCTGTTAAATTGATTATACATTTCTTCATAGGCAGTAGATTTACCACCTGAACTTTGTCATGGGATCCAAGGAAAACTGACTTTACATGAAGAAGCCATCCTTCCAGATCAGTGAGTATTTGGATTTAGATATTTGCATTATAGGTTTAAGACAGGAATGACTTTTAGAGATCATATAGTCCCACTTTCCTCATTTTATAGATATACAAACTAAGGTCCAAAGAGGTCAAATGACATATTTAACCATCACTTAATTCTATACTTTTGAGTTTTGTGGTGTTTATTTCCCCATTTTCCTTAAAGTTAGAAAAGATAATTTTAAAGATAAATAATTATAAATTTTTTATGTTTAAAAATAGTGTATTTTGTTTATATGCAAAAATTGGGTACAATCAGTCAAGATACCAAGTTCTTATAAATTCATTTTGTATGCTCCTTTCCCCTTTGGACAGAGTAATTCTAATTCTTCCTTTAAATGAGATTCATGTTTTGGTGACAAGGTCTTAAAATATCAAGATTCAGGAGGCATACTACAATAATATTCATAAACATAAACATTTTCTTTAGTTCAAGAATGATCTGTTTTAGTTGGAAGTTTGCTTAGTTAGTATTTCATCTCATAAGTTATTTTCTTTAAACATCTTTCATTTGCAGCATAGCTTTTAGGCATAGAAGTGATAAAAAGTGGCTATTTAGTCTAGCTTACACCTGAACAAAAATATTCTCTATGCTATATTAAAGAAATAGTTATTCAGCCTTTGCTCAAAGACCGAAGGAGGAAACCATCTTCCTTTGTATTTTGCATTGGGATGACTGTTAAGAAAATTTTCCTTAAATCAACCCTCAGTTTACTTCCTTGGAACTACTTCCTGTTGCTCCTATTTCTGCCCTTTGGGACCAAACAGGAGCTACTCTTCCATGTGACAGCTCTTCAGATCTTCACAGATAGCTATCCTATCCATTCTAAGTCTTTTCTTCTCCTGAATCAGTATCTTCAGTTCCTTAAACCTATCCTCATAGGATGTGAACTCAAAAGCTTTCACTGTCCTGGTTGCCTTCTAGTGGACATTTCACCAGCTAATCAAGGTCCTTATTGCTACCATTGTCAAGTAGAGGACCATCTTTTTGGCTTTTAAAGTTCTTTACAACCTGGCCCAATTTGTAAGGTAATTTCTGGTCATCTTACAGTGTTCTTACTGTTCTGAGCACAACTTTCAATCTCTTGTCTTCATATGTTTTCCGTGGCTACCCCTGTGTGCCTGCAGGGCTCTCTCCTTCACCTCTACCTTTGTCTCCAAGTTTCCCTGCCCTTCCTTAGGAATCAGCTCCAACTTCACCCTCTGCAGCCTCTAGCAGTTCTAGTGCCTTCCTTCTGAGATACCACCCAGTTGTGCTCATAAATCTTACATGAATAGAGCAGGGTTTAGACTGTTAGACTTACCTACTTGAAGTCATGGAACATGTTTTTGCTCATCTTTGTATCACCACTGCTTAGCACAGGGCCTTATTAAACTAGCACAGCACGTATTAAATGCTTACTGACCAACTTCCTAAAATTTGTCGCCCAGAACTGAGCATATTGTTCCAGATTTGGTTTGGTTGAGATTACATTGGACCTGTTGCGTACTTATTGTGGAAGTTGGTGCTTTTCATAAAACCTAAGATTGTTGATTCACTGAACTTCCTATTAAATCTCTAAATCTTCAGGCTTATCTTGAACTTGTCTGGCCACGTCTCAACATCTTACACTAATGAGACTGATTTTTGTAACCCAAATATGACAGTTTATATTCATCACTGTTAAATTTCATCTTATTAGGTTTCACCCAATGTTCTAGCTCAGGGTGGGGAACCTACAGCCTTGACCACATGAGGCCCTCTAGGTCCTCAAGTACAGTCCTTTTACTGACTCTAAACTCCACAGAACAAATCTCCCTAATAAAAGGATTTGTTCTGTCAAACTTGGACTCAGTCAAAAGGTCACACCCAAGGATCTAGAACAGTGGTTCTCAACCTTCCTAATGCCTCGACCCTTTAATACACATATGTGGGCATATCTGCATGTGGGTGGACCTGCCTGGAAACGGATAGAGGAGCAGTGTCTCGGTTCCTAAGACCATCGGAAATATTTTTGCAGTGTTCTGTGTCAAACAGGTCGGGCCCACAGGTTGAGAACTGCTGGTCTAGAAGGTCACATGTGGCCTTGAGGCTGAAGGTTCCCCACCCCTGTTCTAGCCCATCAGGATCCATTTGGATCTTGATACTTAACAATGATACTCAATATGTTAGCCATTCCACACAGCTTTGTTATGGCTTCAGATACCATAAATATGCCTTTAAGTTAGTGATAAAAATGTTGGATAGTACTAGCCCAAGCTCATATCCTTGGGGCACATCACGTATAAACTTCCCAAATTGACACAGAATTATTAATGACTTCTCCCTGGATCTAGCCTTTTAACCGATTCTGAATCCATCTAATTGTATTGTTGTCTAGCCTTAACCTTTCCTTCTTTTCTGTGAGAATAGCATGAAAGACTACCATTGTTTTGCTGAAATCTTTGTAAAGTTTGTGCTTCATTCCAGCCTAGTAACCAGGTAAAAATGGAAATGTTTAGTTTGGTATGCCTTGTTCTCAGTGAAGTGATACTGAATTTTTGTGAAATAACATTTTTATATATATGTGTATGTATATATATATATATTTTTAGATCATTTAAATTTCTCTATTTGTTTCTTCTCCTGCCCCACCCAGAGAGTCATCCTCTATAATAAAGAATTTTTTAAGAGAAAAAGAACAAAAATTCAGCAAAAACTGATCAATACATTGGAAAAAAAAGACATTTGTAATGTTCCACAGCAGTGGACTCCCCCATACCCCCACCCTCCCCACCCCTCCTGGGGTAAGTGTCTTCTCATATCTCTTCTTTGGGGCCAAGCTGATTCTGAGTTTGCAACATTCATTTTCCCTTGTTTTGAGTTGATTGTTCCTTCTAATTACACTGTTGACATTGTATAATAGTGTTTTCTTGACTCTGCTTACTTCACTTTCACATCAGTACATAGCTTTCCATGCTTTTCTATATTTGTCATATTCATAATCTTGCAGCAGGATAATATTCTGTAATATTAGAAAACAGAAGCAACATGATATTTAAACCACTCTATCTTCTCTTTGTCATCCATTGCTTATCATGGTGGTCTTCATCCCTCAACAGCTTTTGTTCACTCATGTAGAACAGGTCATAATGTTTTAAATATTTTTTTTCTCCTTTAGAATAGTATATTCTCCTGTTCCAGTGTTGCGAGATTTGACACAGAACACTGCAATCAGGTAAGTGATCCAAAGTTTGGTAGTTAACTCTGTTATTATGGGTAAAAGCAAAAAAGAATTCCCTTCTTATCTTTGGATTTGACTTGTGGTGGTATCAGCCATTCTTAGAACCTTTTGTCAGAAATTATGCTGGAAGTGACTATAGATTATCTAGTTAACATTTTAACATTTGGTGGATGAGAAGATTGAAGTACCAAGCAATTAAATAACTCTAAAAATAAATAGTAGAGCTGAGATTCAAACCCAGGCTTTCTGACTCCTAATTTATTTGAAAGGAATTTTTCCAAAATTCCTTCTACGAATTTCAGTCATCCATAATATAACTGAACCTAGAAAAAGATTCTGGTAGAGAAAACAACTCTCATAAAGCCTCTGCTTTAGGGGAAAAAAAAATTAAGTAACTACCCCCAGGTAGTTGTTGATTTACAACAATTGTAAGAATTAAGGCTAGATCTTTAAATTTTATTTTCTCGATTCCTTTGTCAGCTTTCAGTTCTCCTTATGTTAGAAAGGACAGGAGAGGACTGTGACTATATGTGTTATAGAATTGTTTTTCTAGAGTCAGAGAAAGTAAATTATCAGAGAATCTTAGAATTTGAAGGGACTTGAGGACAACTGCTCCAGATCTATATCTGAACAAGATCTCCTTGATCAGGAGATGTAACTGATCATGTTATTGCCTACTTTGATTGAAGACCTCTAGTGAAAAGAAATTCATTACATTCTGAGGAAGCCCATTCTTTGGGATATCTCTGATTGTTAGGAAGTTGTTGCTTACTTCAGTCCCAAATCTATTATCATGACAGTAGCCATTCATTGCTCTGAATTCTGCCTTCTGAAGCCAAGTAAAACAAGCTTGATCCTTCTACATGATAGCCCTTCAAATATTTGAAATTTGCTAAGGGAAAGAGACAACAGAATTACTCTTTTTTTAACAAGAGTTTTAAAGATATTTAGTTTCGGAGTAAGTCATTCTCTACACCTCATTTGCCCCAAGTGCCTCACTATAGCAATTGTCAGATCCTAATAATGACTTTAAGTCATTAAAAGTTGGGTGGCAGTGGAGTGGGCTGCCTGGAGGATTAGTGATTTGCCTTCATTGGATCTCATTTTCTTTGGAAATTTAATTATCATCTTGTTGGAGTTGTTGCAGGAGGGATTTTACATTCAGGTTTGAGTTGGAAGAGATGACTTAAGAAGTCTCTACCAGGGTGAGGCTAATTGGCACAGTGAATAGAGGACTGGGCCTAGAGTCAGAAGGACCTGAGTTCAAATTCAGCCTCATACACTTAACACTTATTAGCCATGTGACCTTGCGCAAATCACGTAACCCCAATTGCCCTGCCTTTTCCCCTCCAAAAAGCAAAAAAGAAAAAAAGAAATATCTTCCATAACTGAGTCTGTGGTTTTAAGAAGTGTTTAAAATGTGTTCATAATTCTGTACTTAATAAGCCAGACATCAGCAAGGGCTATCTTTCAGTACCTGAATGAATCTATGATCATATTAAGAGTATTCACTGGTCACCAGAATCTATCCCTGCCATTTTTATTTTTGTACATGTTTACATAGAGGATGTTTAATCATCATACAAAACAAATTCCCACGTTTTTATTCCTCATCATGAATCCCTTATCCCTCTCACATGAAGTGAGTAGCATATTTCATCAGTCTTATGGAATCAGGGTTGGTACTGTGTTTTAAGAAATTCAGTATTCCCAAAGATCCAAGACTATTTGTAAAGACTTATGATGAAGAATGGTATCTACTTCCAGAGAAAGAACTGATACAGACTGAATGCAGATCAAAACATACTATTTTTTACTTTCTTAATTTTTTTGTACTTTTTTGTTTTGGTCAATGTTTTCTTTCACAGCATGACTATTATGGAAATGTTTTGCATGACTACATATAATAACCTATATAAAATTGCTTGCCGTCTGAGGAAGAAGGAAGGTGAGGGAGGGAGAAATTTTTTTTAAAAATAAAGTTAAAAATTGTGTTTACCTGTAATTGGAAAAAAACCCTAAAATTGATTTTTTAAAAATGCAATATACCTAAATGTTTCGAGGTTATTTTCTTTAATGTTGTTAAAGAGTAATCGTTCTCTTTGTTCTGCTTATTTCACTTTGCATCAGTTCATATAAGTCTTCCCAGGTTTCTTTGAAATTAGCACTTTTGTTATTTTTATAGCACATTATTGTTCCATTATATCCACACACTGTGATTATGTTTAACCATTCCTTAATTGGTGGACATCCTTTTAGTTTCTAGTTACTTGCCACTACAAAAAACAAAAACAAAATTCACCTACTTCTATTTTTGTACATATGGATTCTTTTCCTCTTTTTTGATCTTCTTGTGGGATTTCCAGGACAGTAGGGTCAGCTGTACCAACAGTTCTTTAGTGTGACTCTTTTCCCACAGCCCTTCCTAAATTGCCTTTTTCATAATCTTTACCAAAAAGATGAATGTGATAGTAGAACTGCAGAATTACTTTAATTTTCATTTATCTAAATTATTAGTTATTTGTAATATTTTTCTCATATGGTAATTGATGGTTTGTATTTCTTCCTTTGAGGACTGATTGACTGTTCATACCCTTTGATCATGTATCTGTTAGGGAATGGTGGTTGTTCTTATAAATTTGAATCAGTTCCTTATTTATTGTGGGCATAAAACCTTTATCCAAGAAACTTACAACAAAGATCTTTTTCACATTTATGTATTTCCCTTTTTATTTTAACCATATTGGTTTTGTTGAAAAAAATTTTTTTAAATAAGTTTTATATATCTCATCTATCACTTATTTATGTCTTTGTTCCTTTTGTTTGTTATAATGTCACCCTTTATGTCTAATTCAGATATCTGTTTGGAGCTCATCTTGATATTTGGTGTGATATTAGTTTATACCAGATTTGTGTCTCATTTTCAATTTTCCCACCAATTTTTGTGAAATAGGAAATTCTTACCCTAGTTATTGGAATCTTTAGATTCATCAAACACTGCTGTGTTTATTTCTGAATGTGGTATACTTATTAATATTAATATGATAGATCTTTCTATTTTTTTAGCCAGTTCCAAATAGTTTTAATGATGACTTTTTTTTTAGTATTGTTTGGAATCTGGTACTGTTAGACATGTCCTTTCCCCATTTTCTTTTTTCCTTTTTTCATTATTTCCCTTGAGATTCTTTAATCTCTAGATGAATTTTAAAGAATATTTTGTGTAAACTTGACTAATGTTAATTGTGAAGGTAGTTGTATAACCTATATTTGATTACATACTGCCATGGGGAGGAAAGAGAGAGGGAGAAAATTTGAAACTCAAGGGATTGTGGAACTGAATGTTGTTAACTAAAAGTAAATAAATAAAATTTTAAAGCTATTTTGTATAGTTTTCTAAAACAGTCCTTTGGTGTGGCACTGACTAGGTAAATTAATTTAGGGAGTATTGCCATTTTAATTATGTTGGCACCCATAAACTGTTAATATTGGCACCTATAAACTATTACTTTCCCCAACTATTTATATATCTTTATTTCTCTAAAGTAGTTGTAATCATATAGTTTATGTGGATTTATTTTCTGTCTTGTAATTTTGCTGAGGTTATTGTATCAGTTGATTTTCAGTTATCTCCTTTGGTTAAATAAGCCTTCATATCATCTGTAAAGAGTGGGATTTGTCTTTCCTCTTTGATTATGTTTATTTTCTTGATTTCCTTTTCTTCTCTTAATTGTTATACTAGGATTTCTAGTGCTTTGTTTTTAGTGTGATGACTATTCTTGTTTTACTCCTGTTATCACTGGAAAGTAATTTTCTCAAAAGTCTGACATAAATTTTGATTTTTATAAAATAAACTTTTTATTACTATGTTTATTATTTTTCTTTGAATCGACCTTGTATTACAACTATATATATCATATTTTAATGTCATTGTTCATTAGTGGTATTTTGTCTCTGCTTATTATCAAGACCTTGTTTGTATCATAAGAGTTTGGAAGCCTTGGAATCAATTCTTTGAATGTTTCATAGAATTTACTTATAAATCCATTTGGTCCTTTGATTTCTTCCTTTGGGAATGCGTTTTGGTTTGTTCAGTTTCTTTTTCAGATGTTGAGTTGTTTCTGTTCTTTTAGGTATTTTACATTTTTGTAAGATTTCATCATTTAAATTATCAGTTTTCTTGGCATATATTTAGGCAGAATAGTTTCAGATAGTTTCCTTTATTTCCTCCTCAGCTATGAATTTTTGTAAAAATTTTTATGCAACTTGGTTTTCTCTTTTTAAAAAAATCTCACTAGCTTTGTTTTTTTTTTTTTTCAAAAAATACTCCCTAAATTTTCTTAGTTTCACGATTCATTTTTTGGCTAATTTTGTTAATTTATTTGATTTTCAGAATTTTTCTTTGTTACTCTCTTGGAGACTTTAAAAAATATTTTATTTCTTTAGTTGTATGCCCAATCTGTTCTTACTTTCTTTTGCTGATGTAAGAAGCATTTAGAGATTTAAAATTTCTCCTAAATACTGCACTAGTTGCATGTCATAGGTTTTTGGTTCATTGTGTAATTGTTGACATTTTTCTCTGGTGAAATTTTCTTTGGTTTTTATGACTTGTTACTTATAGTCTGCAATTAATTTTTAATTCTTCAAATGACTTTTATAAAAATAAGACTTTTATTTCATTGTGGTCATCTAAGGATATGTTTAGTATTTTTGTAATTGATTGTTACAGGTTTATACCTCAGTATGTGGTCAGTTTTTGGAAAGGTGTCCTTTATATCTGAAAAATATGCAAATTCTTTTCTTTTGTCATTTAATAATATCCAGAAATCCATGATCTCTAATTTTTCCAAAGTTATATTCAGGTCCCTAATTATTTTCTTGTTTATTTTATCACAGTGTTATTTTGAACAATCTTTGTGAAGATTTTTAAAACCTTAAAGTGCTATAAAAATATTGATGATGGTGATGTTGTTCTTTGGTCACAGGCTGCCTGGATGATGGGTTGGGCTTGGGTTACTTGGTGCTGATCTGACCCTTTCTCAACTTCAGTAGTTTGGTTGTTATTTTTGTCATTGTTGTTGTTGTGTCACAGGCTGCTTGGATGCTGGCTTGGGCTTGGGTTATTTGGGTGCTGGTCTGGCCCTTTCTCAACTTTGGTAGTTTGGTTACAGGCTGAGTGCTGGACTGACTCTGTCTCTTGCTGGATGTTTGGCTTGGCATTGCCTCATGTATGACTCCATGGCCAGGAGTCCAAGTTCTACAGAACAAATACTTTTATTAAGGGGATTTGTTATGTGAGGTTTGGATTCAGTCAAAAGACCACATTTAAGGATTTACTGTGCCACATGTGTCCTCGAGGCCATAGGTCGCCCACCCCTGTACTAGCCCTGTATATTTCTGCTATTCAGGCTCCCCAGGGACCCTCTTTGCTTTTGTGGCTGGGGCTTGAGCCTAGTGCTGGTGCTTTATTGGCTCTGTCTCTTGCTATGGAATGTGACTGCTTATGCCTTTCATTTACCTGTCTTGTTTACCCATAGCTTCTGCAGGATTTTAACAATCTTTTTGTGTAGCCCTGGACTAGATGGAAGCGTTTATGCCTGATTCCTTCTGGCTTTTTCATTGTTCTTTAATATATGGTATTTGGTTTTTACTAGTTTGTTGTAGGCTGAGTTCCTCTCAACAGTTCTTAACATCTGCCTTCTTTCCATGGTTCTTCATTATGGTCTTTTTATTTTTTAGTTCATTCTCCCTGGGATTTTGTTTCCAGAGATTTTTCAAACCTTGTAACGTATAATCTGTATTTATAGTGTTCAAAGGATATTGTTGAATGTATCACATGTATTCACAAAAAACTCTTGGAGAAAACATTTACCTGTGACCCACATACTTCATGTATATCAGTTTTTGATGACTCATTGAAGTTGTGAGATCCTTTAGTAAAGAAAGGAACAAGGTCTCCTGAATTTTCTAAATTCTCTCCCTCCTCCAAACCCCTACATATATAGAGTGTTAAAACAAGATCCTTCTTTAACATCTGGTGTTACATATTTTAAAATAGAGCAAGTACACATTAGTTTCTTGGAAAGTGTTTCCCAAATTTTATACATTTCACTATTACTTTCAGTCTAGAGGATCAGAAATTTCAACCTTTTTATTTTTAGAGAATGTAAATAAAGATAATTTAAAATTGAAATTTATGGATAAGCTTGATAATCATAGCTGTAATACTATTTGTTGTTAAGTGGGGAACTTAAAATTTAGAAGAAAACTCGTAGGAAGTATATGGTAAATACTTAAATCCAAGTACATGTGATAGATAAAATAAAGACCTGATGGTTCGGAACATTTAGAAGGGTTTAACTTTTAGGTAATATAATGCTTTAGGGATTGTTAAACTGTATACCTCCTTTTGATAGAATGGAAGGAGAAACCTGTAAGTCCTAAAAATGGCCTTAAAATGAAATGTGTATTCCTCATAAACTTTTCAGTATGAGAAAGGATAGAATTTTTATTTTTAAATTTATTGTGAATTGTGTAGGTATAAAGCCAAAGTAAATTCATAACTTGCTAATTGGAATTTCCTCCTTTCTCTGTGATGTACAGTAGGAGCCCCAGAACAGTACTTTAAAAGACATTTTTCAAAGGATAATTCTTAGTGAATTGAGTTTAAAAAAATGTTGTTCACTCCACTTTTATATTCTGTTGAAGCGTCAAAAAAAATGTGTCAGAGGATTTCATTCTTAGGGATATTGTTTAAAGTACTACTTGTAGCACAAATGAAAAATCAATTTAGCATCCTCATCTTCAGCATCTTCATAACATGGTAGACTTTACAATACTAGTGACATAATCTTGTGATTGGAGTAGTAGGTTACATGTCAAGAATTCATTATACCACATTGTAAATGCTATAGGTCTGTTGGTATTGGATACTGTATAGTGTCTAAGTTCATGTTGTGCCTTCCTGCAAATGGAAGTGGCTCATCTAAAAGTTACTCATCTGAAAGCACTTAAATAAAATCTGAGTGGAAAATCTTGGCCATTAATAGCAGAAAATGTATTTTATGTTATGGGTGGTGAAACTTGTATTTATTTGTACAAAATCATTGTATTTTGAATTTTAGGAGCACCTTATCTTCTGTTAGGAGAATTTTATTCAAATTGTAATTTGGATGAAACTGTATTAAGAGTTAAATGTTAAATATAATATTATTTCAGTTAACCTGAATCCTTGGCAGTGTGGTATTGTTTTATTGAAGGGTGTGTGTGTGTGTGTGTGTGTGTGTGTGTGTGTGTGTGTGTGTGTGTGTGTGTGTGTGTAAACCCCGTATTTCATAGCCAAATTAGATTTAGACCCAAAAGGAACCTCATGGGAAAACTAGTTCAGTCCCTTCATCTTTTTTTTTTTAGTAGTAAAGGCTCAGCAAAATGAAGTAATTTGTCCACTGTCACAAAGGCAGCCAGTGGTGGGAGAGCCCCAAGTGATAGAGCATAGTAATCTGGCCTTGAAATCTAGGCCCTCTGACATCAGATGGAGTGCTCTGTCCACAGCTCCGTATTGCATATAGCTCTAGAAATGCTCTTTTCCTCAAGGATCTGAGAAAAAGGAATATTGCTGTTAGGAATATAAAAGAGACTTTGGGGCAAAAATGTCTATGCTTGATTTTAAAACTGTGTCATTTTTACCTTGCAAAGTGGAAAATTATGAAGAGATTGTTTGGGTTTGAATTTCTGCAAATTTTATTCCTTCAGATATCATACATAGAAAAATTCTTAAGTCATGATATGATGAAAAAGTTGGGATAATATAAAAAAGTTGGTTTGAAAAGAATATCAGCAATAATGAACTTTGTTATGTACCAACAACTTAAAGCTTTAGTAGAATTAGTTTGTGTTTTATGTATTTTTTTTAATTTAGAAAAATTATTTATCATCTTGGTATAAAGTTTTAGAAATTTCCATATTAACATCAGGAATCCTCTAAGAAACAGTGGAATTTAATAGGGAAGCCTGTGTCCCAATCCGTTTCCTCCCTTTCCTCCTCCCCCCCGTTATTGCATCATTATTTCAGAAATTGATCTACAATGTCTTGCACCTTGAGCCCCAGTGTCTTCATCTGTAAATTGAAGGGTTTGGACTACATGGCCTCTGAACTCCCTTTCAGCTCTATATCTATGACCCCATGATGCTATGACTTTAAGGGTAAATAAATTCTTTAGTTTTTCTAGAATAGTAGAATTTTTAGTTAATCAGTAGAGAGTAGCAAGACATTTGTTAAATAATAGAATTATTTAAATACAATTATTTAGACATTTTAAACTTATAATGGGAGAATTCAAATCTAAGAGGAAGAATTCAAATCTAGAGAGTGTGAGACCAGAGTATTGCATGAATAAATTAAATATTATTTCACCCATTTGTTTAAAAGGTTAAACATACTCTTTCATCAACCTGCATGTCTGTAATTGTCTTTGAAACCTTTAAACTTTTTGTTGGCTCCTTACTTGATTGTCAATTACTTCTATTTAAAAATAGCATTTAAAAACTAAATCACGATAACCCTCCTCCCACCACAAATGGATGTGATAGAGAAAGTTTTAAAGTGATAAATCCAGAGGAGGATTGCAAGAAACAGAATTTCAAAGTTGTATGACACCTCTTGAATCTGAATTTCATAGTGTTTGCTAGATTTGATTTATAGTCCATTTTAAAATAAAATGCTGTGTAATTATGGCCGTAATAAAAGCATGACCTTAGAGAAAATATGCTATCCTCCTTTCTTTGCAAAAGTGGGGACTATAGGTATGGAATACTGCATATGCTGTCAGACTCTGTTTGATTGGGTTTGGTGAATTGACCTTTTTCTTTTTTATTCTTTATTATGAGAGATGGCTTACTTGGTAGAGGAGGGAGGGAAGAAGTATATATTTAGGAAGAAAGGTGATATAAAAACAAAAAAGCATCAATACAGATTTTAGAATAGTTCTTAAAACATCAGATATATACAGTTAAATGCAAAAAATAAAAAAACAATTCAGAAGACATACATATGACATTAACTCACATTTATGCTACTTCCTATCATTACAGCAAATAAGAAGAAAATTTTTTAAAAACTGATTAATTTGGTTTCTGGTTTCAATTATTTCCTTTTTGGTGTGGATAAAATACAGTGCCCAACAGAGCTAGAAGAAAGGAGAAGGGGAATAAAGGACACTAAATGAGCTTAGACTGGATTTTTTTTTCCTGAATAAACATTCACTTTTGTCATATTTTGCAATTAGTTATCACTTTTATTCCAGAAAAGCTACCAGTAATGGTATTTACATATTAAAATGAGAATATATTCCTTCAAAGTAGGCAACTTCTTTCTTTGTTATTGTACATAAATTGCTTATTTTTGTATCTAACAACTTTTGGTTGTTGTTAACCTGAACTGTTCTAAATAGTAAGTTCTCTAGTCATCAAGAAATTAAAAGTAAATCCCCACTTGCTATGTGATACTTGTCTGTTATCTAGTACACAGACTGAATTTTGTGCCGTTAAAATAGATATACCAATCAAATCTCCTTACAGTAAGATGGATTATAAAACAAGAAGTCTCTAAGATCACATCCTGTGAAAAACTTGTTAGAAACAACTTTTTCTTTAAAAAACAAAAATTCTAGTAAGCTGAAGAATTTTATTGTAATGGGATTTGATCCCTATTAAATGCTAAAAAGAAATCCTCAGTATATGTGAGCAGATTTAAAGATTTTTAACATTTTGAAAAGTTTAAATTTTAAAGTGTCTTGTATTTTTCCTATAATTTTCCCATACAGTGCTCTTGACACAGGAGACACTAAACAGATGCTGTTGACTGGTATCAGTTTGAGAAGGAAAGTGCCTAAAGTCATCAACCAAAGGGAGAAATAATTAGCTGAAAATTTAAATATCTGTGGAATTCAGTTATTCACATTAATATAGCCATTTGAGAGTTTAAGTGATTCACAAGTTGTATTTAATTTGGACTTTTTATTAAAGGGTTTGTTTGCTCTTTTTCAGTATTAATTTTAAAGACCCACAGTTTGCTGAAGATTACATTTTTAAAGCTACAGTGTTACCAGGAGCCAGGTAACTAAGTTTATTTTTTTTTCAAAACCAACTAGATTATTTCATAACAGTCATGTACTAAGTAGTGTAACTAAAGATATTAAATTTTCAAATATTCAGAAAGCCTGCAACTGTACTCAAACCTGGTGATTGGGAAAAATCCAGCAATGGACGGCAGTGGAGACCACAGCTTGGCTTTAACCGAGACCGAAGACCAGTTCACTTGGATCAGTCAGCATTTAGGACACTAGGGTGAGTAATATACTACCCATTTCCTTATATATTTTTTTTCCCCAAAGTCTTTTTTACCAGAAAGTCATAAATAATTTTAGCAGTGATTCTTTTATACTCAAGAGTCAAATCATTTTAAGAATAACCTTGAAAATTGGTGGAATGCAGTCTAAATCCTTAATAGACTATAAATATGTTCATTTTTTCAGTTTCTTGGATTTTTTTCTTTGAAGCATTTTAAAATTTCCTTATCTAGCCTGATTTTTCTTAATCTTCTAAAAAATTATTTCAATTATTATCTTACTATGTTATAATTTTTTATTATTAAAATAAAAGGCAAATTCTTTCAAAAGACTAGCAATATTTTGTAACTTTAGTTCATTTCATCTCTCTTCTATGTGTAAAGCAATATATTATATGCAGGAGATAAATAGCCCAGAAGACCCAGTCCTAGCAGGACTCTTCATGGATTTTATTATTCCAATGAAAGGGAACAGAGGAAAGTGAATAAGATTAGGTGTATCATTCATTAATCATTAATATTGATTAAGTGCAGATCATGTGTAAGGCACTCTGCTGGGCCCTGGGGATACAAAAACAAAAGATAAACAGTTTGGGGTGGCACCAGCCCTGGAGTCAGGAGGTCCTGAGTTCAGATCCAGCCTCAGACACTTAACACTTACTAGCCATGTGACCTTCAGCAAGTCACTTAACCACAATTACCCTGCCTTCCCCCTCCAAAAAAAAGAAAAAAGATAAACAGTTCCTGTCTTCAAGGAGCTTTTATTGTATTGGGCCTGATAACATGTATGTATGTAAATATGTACAAATTAAATATACACAGAATAAGTTGGGAACCCGGAAGAAGCAGTTGGGTAACACCAAGAAAGGTTTCATGTACAAGGTGGCACTTGAGCTGAGATTTGAAAGAAACTGAAGCTTCCAATAGGTAGAGAGGTAAGGAGAGAGAGCATTCCAGCCACGGGAATGGTGTTAAGGAGCAGCCTTTACAAAGGGAAAGGAAATGGAGTGTCATGTAAGGATTAACAAGAAGGCTTTGGAAAAGGAAATAAGTCTGTTCTGTGACAATCATGAGGGGTGGTGTGGGGGTGTCCTTTCTCTTAGTTATTGTCAACAAGATTCTTGCCATAGTCCTCATTAATAGGCTCATGTTTCTCCCTGGAAGATGCTCATCTATCTGAAAGTCAGGGTGACTTCAGAAAGGTCCAAGGAATGGTTGATATTGTGTTTGCTGCCCAACAACTCCAGGTGAAATGCCAGGAGCAGAACAGAGGTCTGCAAACAGTAATAGTGTCAGTTATGAGGACTTAGGGAAGATTGTGTCAAAATTTGATTGCCTAGAGAAGTTCATCGATATTGTATGCCAGTTACATGATGGCATGCTTGCATGGCTTCTGGATGATGGATGATGCTCTTGCACTTTCTCTGGTGTTACCAATGGAGTGAAATAAGGCTGGGTGCTTGCTTCTCTGCTTTTTAGCATGATATTTTCAGCAGTGTTGCTAGATGCCTTCAATGAGGATGTACAGAGCAGTAAGGTCAGCTACCAGATGGATGGTAAATTACTCATCTAGAAAAGTCTACAAATCAAGACTAAAGTAAAGGAAGAATTTGTGCATAACTTTGTTCATAGATGAATGTGCACTCAATGCAGGGTTTGAGGATGTGATGCAATAGAGTATGAATTGATAATGGATAATGGATCAAAATGCTAATTTTGAATTGGTCTGACAACATCAAGAAAAGTCTTTACCAGCCAGCACGTAGATGATGATGAAGTTGACTGACACCTTACTAGAGCTATCTCTGTTTGGGAGTCTGTGAAGGAAGGTGTGGGAGCAAAGAGGTATTAGGTTGCCTACCAAACTGAAGGTCTATAGCAGCACTTTTTTTTTTTTAATGCTTTTTGGAGGGCAGTTGGGGTTAAGTGACTTGCCCAAGGTCAGGAGGCTAGTAAGTGTTCAAGTGTCTGAGGGCGGATTTGAATTCAGGTCCTCCTGACTCCAGGGCTGGTGCTCTGTTCATTGCACCACCTAGCTGCCACTATAGCAGCACTTCTTAAACTTCTGGGTCTCAACTCCACATGAGTTTGCAAAAAAATTGGCAACAGTAAAAGGTTTCTGAATGTGCCATGACCAAAAATCAATTAAAAATCAAATGTGTAATGGATCTGAGGTGTTTCTGGTAGTGCTTGCGCATGTTGCATTGAGTAACTTCACTGCTACCTTGGTTCTGAACACACAACATGCACACTTTGCATTGCATGTGCCATCATGCCATGCAGCACCAATGAAGACTTCTGAAACGTGAAAAGGAGTCATGTATGGAAAAAGTTTAAGAAACCCTAGTCTACAGAACCATTGTGCTGACCTCATTATTACATGCCTGTGAAACCTGGACAGTATATTAGTACCATGCTGGGAAACTAATAGGCAGGAGGATTCCAAAGATTACCTGGCATATAAGACTCTGAGGTCTTTTTTGAGCTGAAGCATTCAAATCTCTTACTGCAGAGAGCTAAATTTCAATGGGCTGGCCAAGTTGTTCAAATGCCAAACATAAGTTTGCCTAAAAAACTAGTTTGCAGAGAACTCGCACAAGGCAAGTGCTCATGTAGAGGTCAGCAGAAGCAATGCAAGGACACTTGAAAGGTCTGTCTGAAGACCTTTGGAATCAGTTGTGAGACACGGGAGTCCCTGGCACAGGACTGCCCAACTTGGTGTGCCTGCATAAAAGAAGACATTGTGTTATGTGAGCAAAGCAGAATTGCATTAGCTCAAAAGAAATGTGAGATACACAAATTTAGAGACATCTCCACTCCAGATGTTCATATGGACTATTTGTGCCTGACCTGTGGTAGAGCCTTTCCAAACCACAGTGATAAGCCACAGTTGGACACTGAACCTTGATCCCAATATAGTGTTATCATTTTAGTCCTCTTTTGAGCATGAAGGACAATAATCAACCAGCAGGGTCATTTTGACTGTATTATAGAATGCATAAAGGGGAGTGGTGTATATTAGAAGGCTAGGAAGCTAGTTTGGAGTAGTTTCTTAAGAGTTTGTATTTGACCTTTGAGATAGATAGGAGCTACTGGAGTTTATTGAGTGGGGGAGTGGCTTAATCACATCTATATTTTAGTGTGATCACTTTGGCAACTGTGTGGAAAATGCATTAGAGAGGGAGATACTTGAGGCAGGAAGACCAATTAGGAAGCTGTTGCAGTAGACAAGAAAGGTGATGACAGGCCATTGTTAGTTGTATGAGTTGGAGAAAAAGGGATAGATGTGAGAGGTATTGTGGAAGATTAATCAATAATACTTATAATAAGATCATAGGATCTTAAATTTAGAACAGAAATGATCTTAGAGATCATCTTGACCTCATCCCCCTCTTTTTATAGATGAGGTAATAACTAAGGTCTGTAGAGGTTAAATGACTTGAGCAAAGTCACCATTTATGTTTAAAAGAAATTTTTCTGATTTTTAAATGATTTTTTTGCACATTATAGTCACGTCATGCCAAGAGGTCCAGGAGGTGGACCTTACAGCAATGCTGCGCCACCTGGAAATTACCAGGGAAATTTATACAGGCCAATGATAAGAGGACAAACACAGATTCCAAAGCTTATGTCAAGTAAGTTATTTCTTTTCTTATATAATTTTATTTTTAAGTGGGAGATTTTTCAATTTTTCTTTACAAAGATAATTTTACTTTTATAGTGACAAATTAGTACCAACAAAGTTTATTAATGTTAGACATGAATCTTTAAGGGCCTGTATTCTACAACTACCATTCTTGGTATTTGTAGTCTTATTATTTTAGCACTTAGTATGATATATAAAGTTACTGTTGATCAATTTGCTTTTCTCATTGCTTTTAAGATAAAAATCTGCTTTTGTGTTTTTAGAGGTAGCACAAGGATGTTGTTTGTATTTTCCCCCTTTTATCAATAAAAAAATAATATAGTTGGTGTATGGCATCTATCAGTAATCATAGTCCTATATTTTTTGGTTGTGTTTTTCAGTCACTTGTACCTTTCTTTTTAGTGCTTTATATTTCTTTCATATGCAGAAATTGTTGATGCTAGTATAAAGAATTAAGTTCATTTGTACTGTTCTTTGGGTTTCACATTGTGATATATTCATCAAAATGACATTTTAAAGAAATGTCATATACACTACAATAGAAATTTCTGTTTTTCCCCATGTCTGACAGCTTTACTGTACTTTGATCTCATGTATTTTGCCTAGGCCTCGTAATATTCTTATGTTCACTTTCATGGGTTCCCTGGTTTTTCACTGTTTCTAAAAATCCTTATGCTGGTTCACCAGTACTTCAGAAAAGCACTCCCAAGAGGCTCTGTGTGTGATGAATTTTAAATATTTCATGCTTGTTTTGCAACAGCAAAAATATGTGATAAGAAAGAAATCCCATTAAAAGGGGGTCCTGTTGGCCCTCTTATCAATCTTTTACAAATCTGAAGCTTGCTATGAGATACTTAGAATATTCTGTAATCTAATAGTAAGGGCTCAACCACATACAGAAATTCTTTCCATGTTAAAATGTTTCTCAAAAAATGGTGTGGTGGATCTCAACGTGGAAGAATCCTCAACTTCAAAAGATAAGTGTATTTGTAAAACTTGTTTAAGAATATTTTAGGCAGATCAAAATAATGGTGAGACTATCATGATAATTGGAAAAAAGTATTTAGAAAATGCCTTTCATTTTGAAGAACTATACCATGTATATTGCTTTTTCAGGAAATACTTTTAAATTTAATTCAACTTAACAGCACATGGCACAGCAGGAAGGGGAATGTAAGGGCTTTTATTTAGGGCAATTTAGGGGTTTGGATTTTAGGAGCTGGGCTAGCTCTAGTGACAACCATTATTTTCCAAAACCTTAGAAAATAACAATTCTGAGTATTTCTGCCTTTTCACCCAATGATGTATAGCAGGATAGAAATAAAGAAACCTGTGATTCTGTGATTGAGAGAGACAGTACAGAATCAGTTAGGAACTAATTTTACCATAGAGAGGACCCAGTATAATTCTATTATAAAAACAGTAGGTCAGAAGGTATGGTACTTTGATAGTTTTTTAGCTGTTTCTAACTTGTTTCCTGGAATGCTTATTTTATAGCTTTTCCAACAAAGTATTGGTATGCCTACCTTTCCAGGGTTCCTTTAACATTAGTTATTTCAGTCTTTTGAACTCTTAACAATTTTCTAGGTGTGGTAAGGCATTTCTCTTATTAAAGTATTAATGATTTGAGGAGTAATCATTCATATAGTCGTTAGTAGTTTCCTCATCTATAAAATGGGGATAATAGTAGCACCTATCTTAACAGAGTTGTGAGGATCAAGTGAAATAACATGTAAAATTCTTTACAAACCTTAAAGCACTATATAAATGCTAGTTTTTTTTAGAACTTAAACTACTTTTCCATTATGAAAAGGAAGAGGGAAATGGTATAACATGTAGAATGTTTGAAGGGAGGTTTTTATTTTTTTTAAAGAACAAATAAGACACTTGGCCTTCTACTAGGCAGATATAAAGAAGAAAAGATTGAAGATTCCTTAGAAGAAAAAAGGTTTATGGACCCCAATCCTAGAAAAGAAAGAGCAGACTTTAGAGGATGATACTGAAAATTCACTTCAATTTAACCTACATTTTTTGAACACCTGCTGTGCCAGGAAGTACAGAAACAAGAACAAAATAGTCCCTTCGAGGTGCTTATGTTCCTTTGGGAGTGGGGACTCAAAAAACAAACGTAGGAAATGAAATACAAAACATACAAAGTAATTTCTGAGTCAGGGAACTAACGAGGAGAATAGAATCAGAAAAGGATTCCTGTAAGGGATGATACTTAAGCTAAGCTTTGAAAGAAGCTCTGGTGGTGGGAAACAGAGTGGGTGCATTTCAGGCCTAGCCTGGGCAGAGGCAGGATGTGGAATGTCAATAGAGAGATCAGCAAGGAGGCTTGTTTACCTAAAATGTCCAGTAAGAGAAGAGCCTATGTAGGAGGATTGCAAGGGGAGGCTAGAGCCAGAAGGTGGACATAGTTGTGTTGTATTTGGGATGCAGCTGGGAGTTTGAGGGCCAGGTTTAGAATATTGTGAATATTGGTAAGTAATCATTGTCTGTTTTGGGGTGTGCAGAAAAAAATGAAAGGTGACATCAGTTTCTTCTTGCTTTTTAATCATGGAACAGGATTTTTTCAAGTGGATAGTCAGATGTACTCAGTGTTAAAGATTAAGCAAATAGGGTATGATAGGTAAATGTGGCTAATGAACCATTAAAATGACAGATGATGGTATCAAAACTGGGTAAAGAAGTAAAGTCAAAATAGAATTACTAGGAAAATATAGAAAGGTGAAGGTCCTAATGAAGATTAAGAGCTGGTTTTTATGTGAGAGAGAATACTTTGGGAAGTATTAGAAGTCTGGGGAGGTAGAATTTTTAAGTTGAGTCTTTTAGAAATTAATTCAGTTCTGTAAGATGAGTAAGGTATGGCTAAAGTGGAGGTGGAGGTGGAGTTTGTTATAGTTGAGAACATAAATGAATTAATGTGGTCAGGGGTATTGGCAGCCTGAATTTTGAAGTGTCAGAATTTAACAGAAAGGGTAGAGAAGGAGATTTAGAAATAAATTATATGATCATTAGGGAAGCTAAGAGAGTGACTTACAATCATATTATTGTAACAAAGATAGGGAAAGGTGTTTTTTTTTCCTTTTAAAAAATAAATTTGGGATGATGGCATATAATAAGATGAAAAATTATATAAAATGTGGAAATCAAAGAAAACTGGGAGTACAAATTAAAATGTGGGGATAAAGAAGTACATTGTACAACAGAGAATTAAAAAACTGATTTAAGAACTTTTAAAATTGTGTGATGATTGCACCTGACTGGTAGCAACACAATTAGTCGTATTTTAAATTGTACTGAAAATTTTTGTCATTGAAGTCAAAGGATTTTAGAGTTAGATAAGACCTTAGAGGTCATTTAATCATTTTCCTTATTTTAAAATTTGATTAATCTAAACTATGTGCCTGAGGTACTGAAGACACCAAAAAGATTTTTTTTCATGTATAACATCTCAAAAATATGTTCTACTTTTTCATACTCTAGAGGAATCTAATATAAATAGTTCTTACTTCTATGTAAATTCACAGTATGCAAATTTGACTTTTTATAGAGTTTTGTAAGAAATCTGCATTCCAAAAACACCTATGTTAACTTTACAGTACTGTGCTCTCTTTCTGCACCTGTACCTCAGCTTCACACTCTGTAACCTTCCCCCCACTCCCCCTTCACCTGCCCCTCCAAAAAATCATTTGAAAAAAAAGTGAAAGCAGAGGAATGGACACATGGAGGCCAGAGGCCACCACCCTGGATCAGGGGCTTGACTTGAGACCACCATTGTCAAGAAAGGAGACATTTACCCCACTCACCCAAACTGTATCCCTGTCTTCTGTCTGTCTACACTCAGGTCCTACATGTCTGTCCCCAGGCTCTGAGTGTTGTCCATCCTTTCCTGTTTGTGTCCATTTCTGGCTCCCACATTTCTGCCCCCAGAGTAGTATTCCTCTTGGTTCCAGCCAGGTGGCCATGTGTCTGGCTCAGGCCCCTGTGTGTTCCCCTTCCTGCTTCCTGCTTTTGCTTCCCTCTGCCTGGCCCTCATGGGTCCTTGAGTCTACTGCCAGCCCCCTTCCTCCACAGGCTTATGGCTCTTTCCCTCCTTCTCTTCCTACTTTCCCTCACATCCACAGGCAACTTCTCATTACATAAAAATCACCTTATGCTCGAGGTATACTCAGTGGTCCATTTAAGATAGAGCAAGAACTGTCTATACCTCCCTTTGCAGCGTTTCAAAACAATTATGCATTTGTCTGTGAAGTTTTTCCTAATGTCCTTTTAATTCTCTCTACATATTACATATAGATACACATTTTAAGGATGTTGTTGATTCAGTCCTTCATTCTCAGTGAGAACCAGTGACATCATGAGGGTGATGTTTTGACTTGTGTATGAATTGGATTTAAGTGAGACAGAGCTGTGCAAAGTCATCAGCCTCATCGTCTCCAGAGTCATCAAAATGCAGTGCAAGACAAAAGTTTAGAAGATTGTCCGTGGCCCAGAGTGCATTGGGTTGCCTTGGTCTTTCCCGGGTCTTAGTTTGATCGATGTAGGGCTAGGTAAGAATTGAAACAAAGGATGGCCCAGTTTACCATCACAGACTATCATTTTGGGAGGGGGAAGACCTTTAGGGTTTCTAGCCAGAACAGAAAATAATTGCTATTTAGACTCATTCTAAGCCGTCAAAAGCTAAACAGAGGCTTGAGGGCCATCATTGGCTATTGAGTGAGCCATGCAAAGGAGAGTATACATACATACATACATACATACATACATACATACATACATACATACATATGTATGTGTATACACAAATATAAAACTACTGCATATTTCCCTTTAGCCATCTTAACTCTTTTAATCATCATAACTTCAGAGTTGGAAAGTACCCCAGAAGCCATCCAATCCAAAGCTATTCCTGTGTCTTGGCCATTTTGGGGTACCTTTAAGATTTGGGAAGTTTTTCCTCACATTACACTAGATTTGCCTTTTTATGGCTTATACTTCTCAACAGGTTATGTAAGGAGACTGAAAAATAGCAAATAAACACATATGAGCAAGTGTAAAATTATGCATTTAGGGGGAAATGGTTCCAGCTAGGGGACGTTGAACCCTGATTTAGGGAAGAAATTATGGGAGTGATCATCATATGTTCTTTCTGCAAGCCAGCCTGTTATGTTCGTACAGTTGACACAATAATAAACAGAAAGCATTATCCTACTTCTTACGCAAACCTGCAGTACTTTGACACTTCTGGTCACCAAATCTCAGGAAAGACATGATGATAAAATAAAGAGAGAAATTTAAATGATCAAGATACCTAGGTAGCTGCACTGTTTGAATAGGCTTTAAAAAAAATGATACTTCAGACTTTAGAGAAAGGCAGAGAAAGTGTATTATTTAAACTGTGGAACAAGTTCACTACTGACTTATTCAACAAATGCCAGAGAAAAAGACCTCTACAGTGTTTTAGAAATAGTACTTTTAAATTAGAATCCTCAGTTGTCCCTGTGCTGATAACTTGTTGGAGTCAAATACAGTCTCCAGTATTCATTGTGAATGGCATATTTGGGTTTTGCAGTCTCCAGTATCTGATTTGTTACTTTAATTAAAGTCAGTAAGCTTGTCAGTTAACTGCATTTAAAAAGTGATTTTTAATTAATGCAGTGAATAAGCATGAAATTTTTTCTTTGATAGCTATACCGATTAGGTATAAATTGAAAATACATATAGGTTCAAGAAGCGTTTAGCTATATTATTTGCTGTTTATTTGGTAATACTTATAAAAAATGCTTTTAAAAAGGCATTTAGGGAGACCACTGATTCTTTGAGATTTGCAAAGTAATAATTGGTATTTATTTGGCTTTAAGGGTTACAAAGTACTTTACATGCATTTCCTTGAATGAGATATGTAAAGTGCTTTACAGTGCTTAAAGCACTATATAAATATTAACTATATTGCGGTTATCTCATTTGAGCTTCCCAATAATCTCATGAGGTATGTACTATAGGTATTATTATCCCTATTTACAGATGAGGAACCTGAGACTCAGAGGTTATCCATGGTGATGCAACTAGTAAGTATAAGAAATGGGTTGTAAACTCAGGTTTCTTCTGACTTCAGGTCTAACACCCTATCTCCTGTGCCACATTGGGTCTTTTAATGAAAATAGCCATGCCATCCCACAAATCATTCCTTTGTTCCTCAGCCAAAGGTAAAACACTGGGACACCACAGACTAAATCTAACACTTAAACTGAAGTCTAACACTTCATTGCTTATATCTTTTACTATGTAACACTGCATTGTACACAATTAAATAAAGCCAGACTTTGCTAATAATGCTTAATTATAAGGAAATTCAATGATTTGTGTTTTTTCAGTGATAGACAACTTTCCTTAATACTAGTTCTTCCTAACATTTATTTTGAGGTCCTTGTAATCTGAATCTTTTTTTCATATTAATATGGTTAATATAAAGAAACTCCTTAGTGAGTAAATTCCCTCTAGCAGTAGGTACCTACTCTATAATTGAAAGGCTCAAAATTGCCATCAAGGGTAGAGGCGGGACTTTACCATATACTGGTAAAATTGTTTTTTTGTTCCTATGTGATTTATTTTCGATTTATCCTAACTTAATTTTGCTAGTGTTAGATTAATTACTGTATATGATGCTTCTATTTTTAAAATGCACTAACTCCTAACATTGATAAATTCTTTTTAAGTCTACTTTATTCTTTTTTTTTTAATACCCTGTCTTCACCTCTTCGCATTCCCCACCGCTCCCCAGTGTGTACTTTACTTTTTTGAATAAGTGGGGTTCATGTTTGTTGTGATCTAGATATGGATAGCCATGCAAATAGCCATGCAATTTTTATAGTATCCTAGTTTTTGATATCATATAGAAAAAACAGCTTCCTTTATATAATTAGTTTGAATGTAATTATATGTTTTAAATGTGGAAAAGTGTTATGCTTTATGCAAAAAAGATAGTGTTTTACCTATTTAGTTCATTCAGTTCTTCTGGTTATGTAGTTTAAACTATAATTAGAATTTCTGTCAGCACTATGGATCATTCTTAGGAAATTTCAGATCTATACTGATTTATTAGTTCTTTTAAATATCTTTAATATCATAGCTTTGGGTTTTTTTTGAAAACATGATCATATAAAATTGTGCTCAAGAAGGGCAGTTCGGTCAATCAAGCTGCCACCTCGTTTTCAATTGCTGCTGTGGGTGTTTCTTACTTTTGTTCTCTGATTTGACTTTGATGTGCCAATTTTCAGCTGATGAATAATTGTCCCTGTGCTGATAACTTGGAGTCAAGTACAGTCTCTAGTATTCATTGTGAATGGCATATTTGGTTTCTTCAATCTCCAGTATCTGTTTTGTGACTTTAATTTTAAGTCAGTAAACTTGTCAATTAACTGCATTTGAAAAGTGATTTTTGATTAATGCAATCAGTAAACATGAAATCTTTTCTTTGATTGCTACACTGATTAGGTAAATTGTCACTTGAGAAGCTGTTGAAGAAGCCTTGGTGAATATGGCCTTATAATGCTAGGAAATGCCTAACTTTTGAAAAACCAAAAGAAAATATTAACTGATATTTTTCCTCTCTGGTCTGAACCTTTTTGAAGTGCAATTCACTGTCTCACCATGTTTTTATTCTCCCTCTCAAATTGATCTTCTGTCAAAGCCATACAAATGAATGGTAATAAGTGTGTTTTAAATTCTACTTCATTACTCATAAGACTGGATATTTCTGCTTATGAATACTTAAGGACTGTATATGTTCCTCAGAGCTGCATAAAGAGATTTGATTAAAGGTAGTCATGGCATTTTCTTTTATCCTTTTTTTTTCTTTTGGATTAGAAAAAGACTCTTAATAATTCTGAGGCAGAATATTTTAAGTATAGCCTTTATACGTTTTCTGGTGAATTTGCAAAAGTATTTGTGTTTGAAAAATTTATATTTGGTTTTAGCCCAAAGAAAAGGGCATGTTCAGTTTAGGGGATGGAGGACAGAAAGTAACACAGCTTTTCTAACTGATCCAAACCTTATCAAGGCAAATTGTTCAGGTAGTCTACAGCAAGGGTTATTAACCTGAACATTAAAAAAAGTTTTCACAATTGCATTTCAGTATAATTGCTTTTCTTTGTAACCCTGTGTACTTTATTTTTGTTATGCACTTGAAAAAAAAAACCCATTCTGAGAAGTCCATAGATTTTACAGATGGTGAAGAGTCCATGACATCAAAAAAGTTAAGAACCCTTGCTCTTTTGGGTAGAGAAGGGTATACTTAATAAAGCTTTACATTTAAACACCTTCAATTAGACGTTTACTTTTAAGATAGAGTAATTTAGTAAATATACAGTGTTTGGTGTTATTCTGTGATTTTGCTATATTTGTAGGAGACGGCTTTTCCCTTGCCTTGTATCCTTTTAAAATTTTTTCTTTAATTTCATAAATTATATTGTGGAAAGATTATTTTTACATTAAAATATACTTTTAAAAATTGATTATATTCCTAATTCTTTATCTTATGACGCAAATCTTGAACAAGAAGGGACACTTCTTTCTCTGTGTTCTCCATCCACTTGTGTGACCACACTTTTAGTCTCCTTTTCTGGCTCTTCATTTGCTATTTTCCTTGGTGATAACATTGGCTACCATAAATTTAGTTATTATTTATCTCCATATTGATGACTCCAAGATCTACTTAACTAGTAATAACTTCTTTCTTGATCTCTTTGAAGACTTTAAGTCTCACATCTTCAGTTGCCTTTTTGGACATCTCAAACTAGATGTCCCATAGATATCTTAAACTTAACAGGTCCAGTTTGGTACTTGCCTCCTTGTTGTTCTCATACACAACACTCTTATCTCCTGATTTGGGACATTTTCATTGACTTTCCTTCATACCTGGAATGCCTTCTTTATCTTCACCTCCTGCCTTCTCTGGCTTTCTTCAAGTCCCACCTAAAATCCCACGTTCTACAAAAAAGAGGCTTTGCCCAGTCCATCTTGATACCATTGCCAGTCCTCCATGATTATCTCCAGTTTCTCCCATATCATACTTGTACATAGTCATTTGCATGTTGTCTCTCCCATTAGATTATGAGATCCTTGAGAGCAAGGACCTCCTTCTCCCTTCTCCCCCCCCTCTTTCTTTTTGTCCCCAGTGTTTAAGCACAGTGCTTGGCACACAGTAATAAATATTTGCTAACTGACTTTAAGCTATCTAGTCCAATCTCCTCCATCCCCCTTCACATCTTTACGAATGACAAAATTGAGACTCAAAGAAAGGTTACATAACTTCCCCAGGTCATACAGTTAGTGATTCTCTCAGGTGGGATTTGAACATAGATTATCTCCTTTGTCTGACACTCAGTTTACTAGGCCACCACACCTCTCTGTGGAAGCTTTTGAAAATACTCAAGGAATAAACATTTCTTGATTTTTATCATACAGCTTACAAAAAGATTACATGAATCACAGAATTCTTAAATGTAAATGGGCATGTTGCCAAGGTGACTACAGCAGTTCAGTGACTTCTGTAGAAGAGACACTAATATGTGGGTCAAAATGGCATCAAGCTATGTTTCTTTTTGTTTTTTGTCAATATTTGTATTATGTATATTTGCACTCCAAAATAAGCAGTTCTTCTAGGAACAGTGAATCACTCCTTTGCTATCAGCTTTGTTTATAAGAATACTTGATAAAATGCATTTCTTTGTAAGTAATCTGTTGGTATTTACTATATTTACATAGAGCAGGGATTCTTAACCTAAGGTCCCTGAACTTGATATTATTCTTTGATAGTTTGATAACTTAATTTCAATATAATTGTTTTCTTTTCCAATCTTATGCATTTCTTTTTTTTTTTTTTTGGAGGGGGGAAGGCAGGGCAGTTGGGGTTAAGTGACTTGCCCGGAGTCACACGGCTAGTAAGTTTTAAGTGTCTGAGGCTGGATTTGAACTCAGGTCCTCTTGACTCCAGGGCTGGTTCTCTATTCACTTCACCACCTAGCTGCCTGGAGTCCTATGCATTTTAAGATATTCTGAGAAGGGTTCTGGCTCTGACTTCAATAGACTGCCAGAGGGGAATGGTCCATAACACAGAAATCGTTAAGACATAGAATAAGCAAAACTAATTAATATTTCTGGTACGAGATGAATATATGTTGGAAAGTTTTTATTTCCTTAGCATCTTGCAGAAGGATACTGCTTCCTGAAATGCATAACTTCAAAAGATTTTAATGTGTTTTGAATCAATTTAATGAATTTACCAACAGATTTTTAAAGGATTCTTTCTAAGGTTCTTTAGAGGACAAAAAAGTATATTGACCTTCCTTTTCAATCTCAGCTTTTTAAAGAAAAGTTTCATGGTAACATATTCCATCACTAAAATCTCTTCTAGATACCTATCATAGCTTTAACTTTATACTTAATACCAGAGATAGTGTTAGGAACAAAGTTATGATTCGACAAATTGGCCAAGGTGTTTATTCAGTGGAGACTGCTTTATAACATGTTATCTTGAGATAAATACTCCTATTTAGGTTTTCAGTAGGAAGAAACCATGTCGTTCAAATAGTAACTATTCTTTACAAAGCTTTAACAATTGTACATCAAGTAATCACCATTCTCTGCTGATTCTGCCTGTGAAATTGTAGTGATTCAGAAATGTAAGCTTATAGATTGTGGAGGTGTATATTTACATACACATATTCTTTTATTTCCTGTCATGTATGTGGTGACTAACTTTCTAGATTTCTTTTCAAATTTTGGGTATTGCTGCTTATTTGAAAAACATTGGGAAATAAAAGTTAGTATCCTAACATAATACACTGACCATTCTTCATTATTCTCTTCTAGTAAGAACTTGCCTTAATTTGAGAACTAATGTTCTACTTTTGGTCAATAAATGAATGCCATATTTAATTCAAATTAGGGGAAGTTAAATCTCTCCTATTAACTATTTGAGTTCCAATTTGGATTAAGTTTTGAAATAATCAAATGTACAAAGGACAGAAATCCAAAATCTAATCTGGTTCAGTAATAGAAAAATCTAATGCTTGCATTAAATTTTGCTCTACCTCAGTTGGAACAGGGAAGGAGAAAAATTCATTGTCTTTCTATTTCAGTTCTATCAACATGAAAACTTCAGATTTGTCTTTGCTCAAATTTGGTCCACAATGTATATTTTGTCCACATTTAGAAAGCTCTCTACAGTCTTGCTTTCTTAGCTCCTGTTTTGATTGGAAAGAAGCCCAAGGTAGAAGTAGCAGAACTGCTAAAGATGAAAATTAATCTGAGCTGGGAGAATACTTTGAAAGCAAAAGCACCTGCCTTATGCTGCCTCTCTCCTTTGTCTCATGTTTTTTTTTTCATTTCCCATTACTTTCTAGAACATTGTCCAAAAAGGATGAAATACTCCTTGTCTTTTTGTTTTTTTTAAGGGATAAAGATTTCTAGTTTTCTTAATGTCTATATTGCATATGTGGTTTGAGAAAGAGAAAATACTAAGTTGTAGCTTCTATTTTCCTTAAAATGTGAGCCTGAATACATTATGTTAAGCCTTGTTGTCAGTTGCATATTGCCAGTTTTAACAGGGTGTTAACTATCAACACAATGCTCTCATTAGACAACTTCTGGAACCAGCTGTTTTAATTAGGTCACACTTAAATGCCATTGAAGATCATCAAAGATGTCACTGAAACTGAAGCTTTTGATTGATACACAATTTGCTGAGTGCTGTGAACTGACCAGGGAGCTATTGATTAGTTGTTTCTTTCATCCTGTTTACTGGTCAATTTGTTTAGAAGAACAGCAGTCATTTAATTGTGTGTTGTTAAAGCAATGTTGTTGCTACTACATCTTTGTATTAGCATTGGGGTTTGACTACAAGAGAACAATAGAAAAGTGGGTGGTCTTTATAATTTCTTCTTGTTTTACTGCCATGTGTTTGAGAGAGATTTTATGGTCTTTTAATGCAATGATATCTAGGTAGATCAGCTTTCTTTTCACTTTCACATGCCTAAGGGAGATTTCAGATTACTAAACTTGTTTTTTCCACTTATTTTGCATATTAACAGAAATAACTAGCCCTGACCAGAACTGGAGACTTAAATAATTTATTTTGCCCATTACATTAACTGCAAATGTAAAGATTAATTTTTTATAATTCTTGAAGTATTTATTTGGATTTTATTCAGTGCCTGTTATATCTCAGGATTTTTTCCCCATCATTTGAAAGTGTACATTTTAACAATGACTTGTTTTTGCGTTCCCATTCTAAGCCTTCATTTAAAATTTTCCATCCATTTTATAGATATGAGACCACATGATTCATGGAGAGGCCCTACTCCCCTTTTCCATCAACCAAGATTTGACAGGTAATATTTATATAAAAAAATTTTATGTCCCATTTGAGGGGGGGGGAGCATTAGAAACTAAAATTATTGTGGTTTGAAATGTATTTTCTTCTAAAATATGTAAGATCTTCTTGGGATTTATAATTTAGGAAAGTACGGTTCAGGTCTTTTGAAAAGAAAACACTTTGCTTCAGAAATTCAAATTTTATGTAACTGTTAGTACTTTTTTACTTTCTTGGTTCTTGCCTTTTTATTTTATTGAAGCTATTGAGGTACCATGAAATTCAGGACAGAGCTTAAAACTGCATTAGATTTTGGACAGGCTAAACAAATTTCTTTTTTGGAGGGTTGTGGAACTTAATGAGGCATAACTAATGGTGTTCCACTTTTATCATTTCTGTGCTGGTAGCACAGCTTTAGCACAGACCAACCATTGATTCTTGCTACAAACCTCTTGAAGTCCTAATCAGCTTCTTTGGTACAACTTTTTCAGGGCTGACAAGCCTATTGTAGGGCAGTGTCACTGTAGGTCAGTAGTTATTAGTTGCTACTGAAAACAGTTTCTTTAACTACTTAAGACTGAACTGAATTAAATGCAGAAGGGACTCAGAAGAGGATTATGGAATCTGCAGTCTAATAAGTACCATGGAATAGAAAGAATGTGACATGGTTTAGTAATAAGGGATGTTTTACATGTGTTCCTTCATTGATAAGTTGTATGCCCTTAAGTCAGACTACAAATGACAAGCTATGAATGTTATGAATAATTATATTAATATCTACAGAATACCTTGAAAAGTACAGCTTGAAAATGAATAGTTTGTGTTTTACTTGGCAGCACCAATAAAAGCTAAGAAATATTTGCCTGCAGAGGCTTGTTGAAAGATCTTTTTTTCTGACCACATTATAGTCTTCATAATTCTGAATTCTTCTAATATTTTATTTCAATGAAAAATTTACTTTCAACATTGTATTTAGAATTGTAAACTGCTGTCCCATTTGATCAAAACTTGACCAGGGATTGCTTCAGAAGTACCATAATTTTTATAATTTTTATGATCAATTTTAGAAAAGTGACAGAATTTCTAAAAAATTATTTTTATTAATATCCATGAGTAACAATCTTGAAAATTCCAACATCAGTTATGTAATTTATTCCATGTTTAAAATTGAGTATTTTTTCTGCCTCTTTTGTATATGGTACTTTTGTTTCTAAATGTACCAATTCCACATTTTCTTGCCATCTCATTTGTTCTATCTGTGTCCCTATTTAGAAACACCAAATAATTTACATTTTAAGTGTGCTAAATGACATGCATAGCACTAAAATGTTGTGTAAAAGTTTTGAACACATTAAAGTTGATTTGGACCTGATGTTCCCTTTCCACTGTTGCATTTCTAGATGATCTTCCCCTCAAAAATACTTTTCCCCCCACTTTTCTCCTTATGATTCTGTCTTTACCTCGAAACTTCTTTTAGCTCACATTTATTAAGCACCTATCTTATCTATGACTATTATACTTGAGTTGCAATTACAAAGAAGTAGAATAGGCAGTTCTTGCCTTTGAGTAACTGTGTTTTATTAATTGGATAAATTATATTTTTTCCCTTACTCAAATAACCTCATCCAAATTTAATTTCTTCCCAAAAGGCTTTTGCAGATTCCCAATTTTGCCATTTTAATTCTCCCATTCTTGTTTTTTTTCTTTAAATCTAGTAAACAGTAATATGCTTTTTTAAAATGAATTTGGTTTTCTAATTAGGGGGAAAAAATTTGTGAGGGTAATAGAATTCTGTTACTCTAGAAAATATAGTTTGCCGTAAAAACTGACTGCAGAATTAGCAGCAAAATGGTGTGACATATTTTTGAAAGTAGAAGAAAAGTTGAAATTTGCTCCTCTTAAATAGCTTAAACTATATCCTTGAGTAACCTAGAATTATCATTTTAATTTTATTTTTAAAAAAATTTTAAAGTTGATGGACAAGCAAAAGTGGAGAGAGAGAGAGTGAGTCTGGGGGGGAGTTTGATGGTAGGCATCATTGAATACTGTGTTTTGCAAGTAAATTTATTAGGTTGGGAAGCCTTTAGAAAAGAAATATATGCACATCAAACTGTACTTTATTTGTTCCTGATTTAATTCCTTGTATTGAATATTGCATTTTATTTCACATTTTTAAAAATGTGATTTTCTAAAATGCAGTGTTAATCCTAAACCAAAGATTTTAATTGCTTTGAGAATCTGAAAATCTAATGCTAAGATTCCCATGGCAACTTGAACTCTGCCCTGCTCTGTGTTTACTTGCAAATGGAGGCTTTCATTACTCAATTGCATGCAACTGGGCAAATATTACAGTAGAATTGAACCTTTGGTATAGAGTCTTCTTCATTGTTTTTTCTACTTCCGTTTATAGGTTTCATTTCTGATATGACAAAAGGTTAACTTGTGATTAATATACATAAAGAGATCATTAAGTTTGTCATAAACCTAAACTTCCTGAGAATTTAAAGTATATAAGTGGAAAAAGCAAAATGAAGACATGAACTCTCAACTACATTTTCTGTTTTGCCTTGCTGTGTTATTTCACAGTTTTAATCAGTCTTTTAAAATAGTTTCAAAAAAGAAGAGATTTAATTTGTGACAAAAGGCTTTTCTAAAGACTTACTCTGACTTAAGAAATATAAATTTTAAAACTATACATATCTAGAAGTATATACTTTATACATTGTTAGCTATTGGTGATCGATAATTTGTATGTTTGGAATGAGATAGATTTTTGTTGTTAAATTTTTATATAAGTAGCCTGAATATTAAATTTTAAAATATTAATTTAGACTAGTTTCAGAACCTGCCTTATCTGATATCTTTATGCACATTTACTTTATGAAGAAAATATTTTTATAAGTATCAAGACTTCTTCTAGAGTAATGTAGTAATGTATAATATAAAACATGTATAGTAATATTTATAATAGTAAATGAATAGTACAATATTGATAAATAAGTCCCTAAGGGACAGTGAAAGATCACCATATTGCATTCCTTTTCTTACTGTTTGGTTAAGGATTTTGTTATCTCATTATGTAAAAAAAACTCTCAAAATCATGTTAATCAAAGATAGAATATGAGGTTTTTTTAAACTATAATTTTGAATTCAAAACAAAAACCAGAATTCAACCAGTAAGTTTTCTTGGTACTTGAATGAATGCTGTCATACTGAAATTAATAATAAAATCCACAGCTGACACATTTATCAAAACTCAGTTGTCTTATTAGGTGAGCCTTTCCCAGGAAATATATTTTGCACATCCTTTGTCTTGTTGTTATCTTGTGCTTTTCGTTTATGCAGCACTATTGATGTGCTTATTAAAATAAGAACAGATAATAATTAATTGTCACATTGTGTTTATTTGAAAAAAATTGAACTAGAAAATATTTAAACTAGAAAACAGCTTTGAGTGTTTTTTCTGCATCTTAGGATCCAGAACTTCTTGTTTTTAATTGCTTTATTTTTAGAACCATTATAACAATACATTTGTTAATTAAGTTATGGTTAAAACTACTAGCTAAAAATAATCTTAGCTATCCCACAAAGTTCTCCAGAAAGCAGTCCTTGTTTTCCAAGCATCATACAAGAATCATTATCCTTGGTATTTAAAAAAACAACAACAACAAAACCTTGAAGTAAAAAAATGAAAGGTTTGAACAAGGGAGGGTAGCTGAATTCAGACTTGAGTACGCAGTCGTCAAAAGGATATTTTAACCGAGCAAGCTCAAACTCTAGCTTCTTCAAAGCAGGGGAAGTGAAATTGAAGTATTCATCTGTTTATAGTTAAAATGAGATAAATTTATCTGTCTAGGAGCTATCTGTGTGTATTGCATTATACTTATTATCCAGACCCTGAAAAATGTTCCAGTAAGAATTAAATTGTGACTTTGACCCCAATTCCTGTGTAACAGGTGCAGTACAGGCAGTGCTTTATATTAATAAGGTATGCTTTCTTAAAAATGCCAACTTTTTACTTTTATCTCTTGGACTAAATGTTCTATAAAAAAATAAAATTTTAAATGAGAGAAAAATGTCTAAAGGATCAGGGAGGAAATTATGCATTAAATGTTGCTTGCCTTTAGAGGCTATATCATTGCTATATCATTTTTCATGAAAATTTTTAATTAAGCCGTGATTTAATACATTATACCTGTTGCTTTATATCCATAAAGTTAAAATAGACACTTGAAGGCAATTAAAACATTTCTTTTTGCTAGCAATCTGGGGTGACAAACTGGGTTATAATAGATGTAGAATTTGTGTTCCCATATAAACTGTACACCAAATGTCAGTCAGTCCATGCCAATTAGTGCTTATGTTGCTAGGTCACCATGGTCAATTGAAAGCTGCATCAATAGAACTTGAAAAGGTTTCTTCCCGATCAGACCTTCTGACATATTGAGCAGAATAATGGATGGGAAAAAACAGCCAAGGCCCCTACCCTAGATTCAAAATACTCAGCAGTAAGAATTCATTTGCAACCTGCAATTAACTAGAAAGAATGGAGTCCAAGAAAGAGTCTGGACATTTTAGAAAATAAAGCCTCATTCTCCTGTATTTCACATGTTTACTCTTTGCATAGTGTCTTAGACATAGCTAACTTGATCTTTGGATCTAAATCTAAATTTCAGGTTGCTGAAAACTGATTTAAAAAAAAATTAATTGAAAAACCTTTTAGAAAAGTCAGACTTTTTAAATTTACTCAATTGAGTTTAACTGAGTTTTTGTTTTATTTTAATGCTACTTACTGAAATGTCAGACTGAAGTGGATGTAATGAATAAATGTTCCTATTTATGATAATGGAAAGTTGTTCCTGGCATTTCTGTGCCATAAAGATAAAATAAATTGAGTTACCTGAAGAAATTCTGGAATTTATATAAGATTTTGCACTTATGATTTTTTCTCTTCTCTCACCCCCACCCAATAGAGCTGCAGCTGAACCTCTCCTGCCTTGGAACCGTATGCTCCAATCCCAAAATGCAGCATTTCAACAAAATCAATATCAGCTACTAGGAGGCCCAGGCGGTTATCCACCAAGACGTGATGATCGTGGAGGGAGACAGGTAACTCAAAATGAAATATTCTCTGGTAGGCTTCTTATGCAGCTTAGAACTAGGTTACATGATAAAATCTGTAATGCTTATGTTATACTTTAAAAGCGCTTTAGAGATGGAGATTATAAATGTTAACTCAATACCACTCAGCTGAACTTGGGTGAAGATTATATGTTATTATTGACAGTATAATATGAGTATCTTTATAAATAAAGGGTTGTCCAGTTATCAACGCACTTGAGAAAATGTATAAACTCCAAATGAGCATCCATTTAAGTTAATTTTTAGGAATTAGTGGTAACATTACAAAGAATCAAACACTGAAATCTGTCATTTCATTTAAGTGACACATGTTTCAATTCAGAAAGAAAATTAGGGTTTTTTAATGTGCTATATGCTTTTTTAACTAAAAAAAAATCTGTTTCTGAAACATCAAAAGTTCTTTTTCACAAAATTAAATTGACATCCTGGCTAACATTTATATATTCTTTGTTTTTAAATGATTGTGAGGGATGAGAGAATGTTTCAATTCATGTGGCATGATAGAGTTTGGAATTTATAATGATATGAAATATTTAAGTAACTTACCTGTTATAGCCCACAGGCCTATTTTAAATACTTTGGAATGTTAAATTGACATTTTTCTAGCCTAAGTTTGCTGCCATGTATCCTTTTATTGCCTGCCAGTTTTTTGTCTCCAAGTAGCTAAATGTTCTTGTTTTTTTCCTCAGTGTTAAAACATTAATAAATTATTTCCCTTTAAGTTCATAGAGCATGTGTCATAATTCTTCATAATTAGAATGGTTAATTAGTAAAATTACTCTGGTTAAATAGTTGTACCATTTTAAAGGATTTGTTACCATGACCTATTAAAAATCATTTTATAGACTGTCATTAAATACTGTCATCCTAGGGTCCTGTTGATGATATAATAATGGCTACTATTGTACATAAAGATGAGAAATGTGTATTCCAGAATCATGGTATTCTTAGAACTGAAAGAAACTTTAAGGATCTTTTAATCCAACTCTCTTTATTTTCTATAGGAGAAACCAAAAGGCTTAGAAAGCTTCTCAGAGGCTTAATATTGCCAAATCTGGAACTAGAACCCAGGTGTCTTAGTTCAGTGGTGGTCTTTCTGCTAGATCCTAAATGTACTGCCACCCAAGTAGTGTTCACAAAATTATTTTTTCATACAAGTGATTTGAAACCACAGGTAAAGTTATATCAGTTTAAAATATAGGTTTGCTTTATAAATTTCTGTTCTCTTAGTATGATCCGCCATTGTGAACTCTACAGAATTTGTATCAATTACATGGCAAAAAAAAATTTCTGTCAAAATATAGTATTATGACTTCCTTGTAGAACCCAACTAACAAAGTTACCTTAGCTTACATTGTGAACCTAAGGGTTTGTACATATTCATATTATTAAAATTAAACCACTTCACTGATTTGAGTGGAGTGAAAAAAAAAGCTTCAGAAACAGGTTTTGATATCTCTATCCAGAGCCACAGAATCCTGAAAAGGGAGTAATAATAGAAGTAGTGACACTTTCATCTTGTGTTGTCCCAAACCTTGAAAGGATGATTATTTGTAGGCACACCAAAAGTCTGAAATTTAATTGTTTCACTAGTAATTTATTAGTCTGTAACATTGGTCTTTGTGACCTAAAAAAGACTTGAACATCTCACTGAATCATGTTATCTTAGGAGAAACTACCTCTAGAATTAACTGACCCCTTAGTTCAAATAGTTTTCAGTTGCTTATTTATTAAACCTCATAGTTGACCTGGTTAACCACCAAAAGGTGCTTTAAGCACATCACTAAAATATGTGTGTGGGTGTGTGGGTGTGGGAGGGGTGACACTTTCTAAACTCTATAGATGATTGTACTTAGTGCTTTTAATTTTTCTTTTTAGTTTATAGTGTCATTGAAGCCTAAAGACCCTGAAGAGCAGCTGTTAATATAAGTCAACACTGAATTAAAATTTTAAAATCAGTTTTCAGTTATTTCATTTTTGTCAGCTCCAGTCTTTATCAAGTAGTCTACAAAACTTTTTTGGATAAAAATTTTTACGTTTAGGAGACCATTTACATATACTGTTAAGACATACATACATCTTTCTTTCTGCCTTTATTTTTTAGTATACTGCCTCATAATTTTAAAAATAGAGCAGAGAAGTTAATTTATTTGCAAGAATGTTAGTCCAGAAAATAAACTCTTCCTTTTGTTTATTTACAGGGATATGGCCCTGGAAGGAATTACCCTTTGCCACCTCCCTCAGGAAGATACAACTGGAATTAAGCTTTTGTAAAGCTTTCTTAAATCCTTTCATCATTCTACGATTTTATGCTGTTTGTGGAAAGGAAGCATCTTTATCAAACAGTAGTTTAAGAACTACGATACTTGATGTATTTGTTTTAACTGTGTATATTT
>CM053585.1:125195450-125213230 GCA_028646515.1 Pseudochirops corinnae | reverse complement strand
CTTTCTATCTATATATGCAATTATTATTATTATTATTGACTATACCCAACTGGAACTTGAGATACACAGGCACTGTGGTTGGGAGATCCATCCTGCCCTACCGAGAAGTGACATAGGAGAGAATAGACTGGGGGAGTGGGGACACACTGGGATGGCTGTTTTGGGGCGGTGGGTGGGGGAAAGAGGGGGAGAAAATATGTAACTCAAAATCTTGTGGAAATGAATGATGCAAACTGTAATAAAATTAAAAAAAAAAAAACAACTCTGAGGTACCATACATATCACACACCTATCAAATTGGCTGCCATGACAAAACAGAAAAATTATAAATGCTGGAGAAGATGTGGGAAAATTGGAACACTAATACATTGTTGGTGGAGTTGTGTGTGAACTGATCCAACCATTCTGTAGAAAAATTTGGAACTATGCCCAAAGGGCTATAAAAACATGCATAACCTTTGGCCCAGCAATACCACTTCTAGGGCTATATCCCAAAGAGATTATAAAAATGGGAAAGGGACCCATACGTACAAAAATATTTTTTGTAATAAATAATAAATAATAAATAAATAATTTTTTGTGGCGGCCAAGAATCGGAAATTGAGGAGATGTCAATCAATTGGGGAATGTGAACAAGTTGTGGTATATTATTGTGCTATAAGAAATAATGAGCAGATGGACTTCATAAAAGCCTGGATAGACTTATATCAACTGATGCTCACTGACAGAAACAAGAGAATACTGTACACAATAACAGCCACATTGTGGGATGATGACTGATTTTGAGAGACTTTGCTCTTCTCAGCAATGCAAGGATCTAAAACAACTCCAAAAGCTAATGTTTTTTAACAGGTCTTAGTTTGACTGAGGGAATGCCCTTTCATTGATTAAGGCTAGGTAAGAAATGAGGCAGAGAATATTAGTCTCTTTTACCTAGTCCAAAAAAAAAAACCCAACCCAAAAAACTAACAACAATCTGGGAGGAGAAGACCTGGCCAAAATTGAAAGAGATGCTATTTACATTCACTCTGAGCCATTCGTGACCCAAACAATGACTAAGTGAGGCTTGGGCTTGGACCTATTGTTGGCCAATCAATGAGAGCCAGAGTGATTTGGGCTTAAGCTATGATCCTTAAGAAAAACAATCTAGCCCATAAACCCCAAGATATTTTGTGAGTTTTCACTGATCAAAATGACCCTCCTTTGGGCAGAGCACCTGCAAGTAAGGGTATGATACCCTTTCAGGACAGAGGAGAGGAGAGGGGAGGAGGAGGGAAGAAAGGGAAGGAAGGAGGTATTGCCTAACAAAAACTGGCCAGTTTCAGTTGGGTCCCCCTTGGGGCAGCTTCTATTCACTCCCTCCCTCCTTTCTTCCATATCACTCTGGCTCTCATTGATTGCCCAACAATAGATCTCAGGCCAAGCCCCACTACCATCCCCTACCCCTCCACGCCTGAGAGAACATAAATAGCAATTGTTTCTGTTTTAGCCAGAAACTCTGAGGGTATTCCCTCCCAAGTTGTTGGTTTTCTGTCAGAGGTTTGTTCGTTTGGGGTTGTTTTTGGACTAGATAAGAGAGGTCATTCCCAGCCTGCAGTTCTCAACCTGTGAGTCGTGACCCTTTTGGGGGTCGAACGATCCTTTCACAAGGGTCACAGGAGTCACCTAAGACCATCTGAAAATACATATTTCCAATGGTCTTAGGAACCAAGACAACGTGCTCCTGTCTCCAGGCGGGTCCACCCACATGCAGACACGCCCACATATGAGTATTAAAAGGGTCTCCACTTTAGGAAGGGAGAGAACTACTGTGTTAAAGACCTTAGCTTAAAAAGGCCAAGGCCTCCCACAGCATCCAGGGCCCATCTCCACTCATCCCATCTTGCCACTGGACCCATATGGCTCTGGAGGAGAAAGTGAGGTTGGTTATTTTGCACAACTCTCCCTCACTTAAATCCAATTCACTTGCATGTCATGGCATCCCCTCCCTGATGCCATGGTCCTCCTCCAGCATGAAGGACAAACAACAACATGAATAAAGTAGGCCTTCTCCTTACTAAAGCAAATCCCTCTACATGCGCACATAATTCCATTCCATCCCATGTTTTCTATCACACTGCCCCCTCTATCATATCCAATCTCTTACTTATCTTCCAGCTCTACCATTCTACTGGTATTTCTATAGCCTATCAACATGGCCATACCTTCTTCCTCATGGTCAGAAAAACCCACTTGATCCACAGATCCCTTCTGGCTATCATCCCTTACCTCTACTGACTTTTATGGCTAACCTCGATCTATAATTGGTGCCTCCACTTTCTTTCCTCTTACTCCCTTTTTAACTTTGCAGTCTGGTTTCTGACTTCATAATTTAACTGCTCTATCCAAAGCTATTAATGATCTTTTAACTGACAAGTCCAATGATCTTTTTTCATTTCTCTTTTTCTTGACCTCTCTGCAGTCTGATACTATTCATCTCCCTTTTCCTGATACTCTAGGTTTTCATGACACTGCTCTCTTCTAGCTTTCCTCCTAGTTATCGGACCACTCCTCAGACTTCTTTGCTAGATATCCATCCAGATCATGACTGGCAACAAGTGCCCCATGGTCAGTCCTGGGTCCTTTTCTCACCCTATACTATTTCCACCTGGTGATCGCATCAGCTCTCATACATTCAATCATCATCTCTATACTAAGGATTATCAAATCTACTTTTCTGCTGATCTCTAGTCTCAAATCTCCAACTGCCTATTGGACAACTCAAACTGAATTTTCTGTAGACATCTAAAATTCAACAAGTCCAAAACTGAACTCGTTATTGCACCCAAACTCTTCCCTCTTCCAAACTTCCCTATTACTATTGGGGGTACCATCATCCTTTCAGTCACATAGACAAAAAACCAAGGTCATCACTGATTCCTAACTCTCTCTCACTCCTCATAGCTAATCTACTGCAAAGACCAATTTATTTTACCTTCTACCAGTATGTCAGGCATTTCTCTCTTGTCGATGCTACCACTCTGGTCCAGTTTCAATGCAAGGACTACTGAAATAGTCTACTCTGATTGATCTCCCTGCCACAAGTCTCTTCCCACTTCAATGCATCCTCTGCTGAGTTGTCAAAGCACAATTCCAACCATGTCACCCACCTACCTACTCATTCTAGTGGCTTCCTATCACTTATAGGATCAAATAAAAAAGCCTGTTTGGCACTCAAAGTCCTTCAAAATAAGTTTCCTTCCCCTCTCTTTCAGTATCCTTACTCCTTACATACTGTGACATAGTCTGAGATCTAGTGATACTGGCCTCCCTGCTGTTTCTCAAACAAGGCACTCCATCTCTCAATTCTAGGCATTTTCACTGGCTGTCCCCTATATGTGAAACGCTCCCTCCTCATCTCTACCTCCTGGCTTCCCTGGTTTCATCAAAGTCCTAGATAAAATCTCATCTTTTATGAAAAGCTTTACCTATCCCCTTTAATGCTAGTGCCTTCCCTCTATTAATTTTCTCCATTTTTCCCTGTTTATATCTTGTTTTGTATATTGTTTTTTTCACATTGTCTCTTCCCACTAATAAGTCTGTGAGTTCCTCAAAAACAAGTACAGTCTTTTGCCTTTTTTTTTTATCCAGGGCACTTATTATAGCCCCTGACTTTATTTTTTTTATTGCCTGACTTACTCTCCCCAAAGCTAGTCTAAACTTATTTTCTGTCATTAGCTGATCACACTAGCCCCTCAAGCTGCAGACCCTGAAAAAAATGAACCCTCCTCTTTTCCCATCTTTTCCTCTCAAATAATAGCTAGTATTTATATAGCATTTTAGGGTTTACAAAGCACTTTGCTTATTTCATTTGATTCTGGAAACATAGGTGAAGAAAGGGTAAGGGACAAACAAGATAACATAGCTAGTAAATGCCTGAGGTAAAACTCAAACTGAAGTCTTCCTGACTCCAAGTCTAGCATCATGTACTACATCCCCTAGCAGCAGCAGCATCTCCCAGTCTACCCTCCTTTATCCCAGTATCTGACAACAGTATAGCTAAGGTCAACCCTTTATAGACTTGATGATCCCATGCCCTCCCATCTTCTCCATTAGATCACATCTTCAATCATTCCCTCCACCTCTCAAACCTTCAATTCTCCTTTTTAACTAATTCATTCTCCAGTGCCTTGAAAGAGACAGTTCCATTTCTTCACAGAGGAGAGAATATAGCGGAACCTTAAACACCTTTTATGTATACACTCCTTTCTCTCCTCTGACAATGCTACCACTCTGGTCCAGTCTTCATGCAAGAACGATCAAAATCTAATCTACCATCTAATATCTTTCCTCCCACCCTAAGTCAAACTATCTCTTAATAAGTTTTCGAGGCACACTGTCTCCATTTCCCCTACTCTTACTCTCAATCCTTTGCAATTCAGTTTCAAGCACCACTCAACTGAAGGTCTAAAGTTACTAGTGATCTCTTTAATTGTCAAATTTAATCATCTTTTCTCAGACTAAAATCTTCTTGACTTGAAGGAAAAAAAAAAAGGAAGAGGAAACGGGGAAGGAAGGAAAGGGTATAAGCATTTATATAGCATCTACTTTGTGCCTGGTACTAAACGGAGCACTTTACAAATATTATCTTATTTGATCCTCACAATAACCCTGGAAGGTAGGAGCTGTTATTATTTCCTTTTTACAGGTCAGGAAATTGAGAAAAACAAAGGTTAAGTGACTTTCCCAGGGTCACACAGCTAGTAAGTATGTGCAGCTAAATTTGAACTGGTCTTCCTGATTTCAGGTCTAATGCTCTATCCACTGTGCCACCTAACTGCATTTGACACTGCTAAGTACCCTGTACTCCTAGATACTCTCTCCTCTCTGAATTTTTATGATACGCCTGTCTCTTTGTTTACCTCCTATCTGTCTGACCACTCTTATTAGTCTCTTTTGCTAGCTGATCAACAATACTAACCATTCATTTAATCCAAGATTCTGTCCTGTGTCTTCTCTTTTCCAGTTATACTCTCTCAGTAATGTCCAGATCCAGTGAGCTTAGCTGTTACCAATATGCAGATGGCTACCATCTAGCCTCCACCTCTCTACCCTAAAATTCAGCCTCACATCAACCACTGCCTATTGGACATTTCAAACTGGATGTCCTGGAGATACCATAAACTCAGTATTATCTAAAAGCAATTCAATCAACTTTCTCCCTCTATTTTTCCTTCTTCCAAATTTCCCTGTTTCTTGATGAACAGATGGATTTCAGAAAAATCTAAAAAGCCTTATGTGAACTGATGCTGAGTGAAATGAGCAGAAACAGGAAAACATTTTCCACAAGTAACAGCAAAATTGTTCAACGATCAACTGTGAATGACTTTTTTCTACGCAATACAATGATCCAAGACAATTCCAAAGGACTCATGATGGAAAATGTTATCTCATCCAAAGAAAGAACTATAGAGTCTGAATGCAGGATGGAAGCATACTATTTTCATTTTTGTTTTCCTTCTTGTGTTTTTTCCCCCTTTTGTTCTTATTCTTCTTTCATAACATGACTAATGTGGAAATATAATTAACACGATTTTGTATATATAACCTATATCAGGCTGCTTGCTGTCTTGGGGACGCAGGAGGGGAGAGAAAAAAATCTGGAATTCAAACTCGTAATAAAAGTGAATATTGAAAATTATCTTTATATATAAATGGAAAATAATTAAATATTAAGTGGGGAGGAAAGAAAGAAAAAAGTCACACCCCTTTCATTTTAGTGCCTTTTTAACAATTTCTTTTTTTAGTAATTTAGAGGGCACCAAGTTTAGGAGTCTATGTTCTGTAATGATTTAAAACTAATTTTTAGTCTAAAAAAATTTCCTTGTTTCTCCTGAAGGCAGCACCATCCTTATAGTGTCTCAGTTTTGCAATCTTAGCATTACCCTCGATTCCTCACTTTCCCTTATCCAAGGGAATTCTAGCAAACATTCAAAGATTAATTCTAACTTTACACAAAACGTCTGCAAATATAAGAAAAGAAACAATCCTTCCTAATTCTTTCTATGATAGAAACATGGCCTTGATACCTATACCACAAAGAGTCAAGAGAGAAAGAAAACTATAGACCAATATCTCAAATAAATATTGATGCAAAAATTACAAATAAAATATTAGCAAAGAGACTATGAAAGCACATTACAAAGATTACACACAACAACCAAGTTGAATTTATACCATGAATGCCAAACTGGTTCACTATCCCAGAAACTATAAACATAAGTGGCCATATTAATAAAAAGAACAACAAAAATTGTTATTTATAAATGCAGAAAAAAGTTTTTTGATGAAATACAACACCATCTTCTGTGAAAAACACTGAAAAACATAAGAATAAATGGACCTTTTCTTAACATGGTAAGCATTATCTCTCTAAAATCAAGGGAGCACTCCAACAGAAGTAAACTAGAATCCTTTCCAAAAAGATCAGAGCAAAGCAAAGGTATTCACTGGCACCACTACTCTTTGATACAGTGCTAGAAATGCTAGCTATAGCAATAAGACAATAAAAGGAAATTGAATAAACATAGGCAAAAAAATTATTTCTACAGATGAGATAGATACTTACAGAACATCAGAATCAGCTAAAAAATTAATCAAAAGTTCAGCAAAGTGGCAGGATATTAAATCCACATAAATAATCAAAATTTCTGTGTATACCAACAAAACCTAGCAGGAAGAAAAACTGCATCTAAAATAACTACAGAATGTATAAAATACTTAGGAGTCTACCTCCCAAGGTACACACAGGAATTCTATGAATACAACTACAAAACGCTCTTTGTGGAAATACAGACATAAATGGGGACGAAATATTAATTATTCATGGGTCGTCAGTGCCAATATAATAAAAATGACAATAAAACCTAAATAAATATGCTAACTCAACCACCAAAGGATTGCTTTATAGAGAAAGAAAAAAATAACAACAAATTCATCTGGAGGAATGAAAGATCAAGAATCTCAAGAAAAATAATTTTTAAAAAGTTGGAAGGAATCTTCCTTGAAATACCAGATCTCAAACCATATACTACACAAAGCAGTAGTCATCAAAATGTTACACAAGTTTGAGAGAAGGGGAGAGATTAAAAACACAAAAAGCTGGTTTTTTTTTTCCCCCCAGTGGGAGAGGACAGGAAAAGAAGAGAATATACTTGTTAACTGAGAATAAAATTTTAAGCAGTTAAGTGTTCAATCTGTAATATATTCTCAGAGAAAAGATATTACAGAAGGTTTTTGGTTCTACTTTATATATGGAGATGTTGATATTTCTTTGGTGTTTGTTAAGTTCAGAATAAAAACAAAATTTTAAAACAAAAATAGCATTTAAAAGATCATTTGATTGGAAGAAATTCCAGCAGGAGGTGTTAAGATTGGTGAGGTGAGGCACCATACTCAGACAAAAAAAAAGTAGAATAAGGGCTTAGAAGCACTTGGATTCTAGTTTGCCATCAGTAAAGACTAACAAAACCATCCTAACTATTTCACAGGTATCATTATAAGGATCATATTAAATAATAAGTAAAAGTATTCTGGAAACTGTAAAGTTTTATCCACATAAAAATAAAACTAAAGAAGAAAGAGGACAGTTGAATTGAGGCTAATAAAATGAAAGGGTCTAACCTAAGCAGACAATATTAACCTCTTATATTACTAAAGCACTTTAAAAAAATTTAAGAGTTTCCTTTGCCCACAAAAATCTTATGAGGCAGATTAAGGCAAGTATTATCCCCATTTAACTAGTGAGGAAACTGAGGCTCAAAAAGTAAAAATGAAAATAAGAGATATTGTAGAGGAATCAGTAAGATCTGACAGTCAAAAAGTGAGGAAGGAAGGTTAATTTACAGTTGAGAGAATGGAAAGGCAGGATAACTGTACCCTGGGCAGTCCTGAGGAAACAGGGAGGTAGGTGTCTCATCTTATAGAATGTAAGATCCTTGGAGTTAGGGATTTTCCATTTCCCAGTCTTCTATATCTCCCATATCCATAAACAAAAAGCCTTCAGTGTAAAATTTGGGTAAGAGAAGAAAAGTAAGGATCCCAATATCAGCCATCCTCCCTCCACAGTTCAGCATATGCCCCACTTCCTTCTGGAAAACAACCCCAATGATTCTAGGGATAATGATCTTTCTTTTTCTAAGTTCCTAATCATTACATTGGAGCAATAGTATGGTAGAAGGGAAAGAGTCAAGGAGATCTGTTAATTCTGCGTAGGGCAAGTCACTTAATCAAGTTTAAACAGTAACTTCCCCTGTAAAACGGGGACTTAAGCGCCATCCTCAAACAACTGTATTAAAAAAAATATGAGCTATTAATACTATTTTTATAAAATGAAAGGTAGAGTGGCATAGTGAATAGAAAGCAGGCCACTAAAAGTGAAAGACATGGGTTCAAGTGCAGGCTCTGTCATTTTCTGGCTGCTTGTCCCTGGGCAAGTTATTTAACCCTGGTGATGCAGGCAACTAACTCTCAGTAAGATTTTTAAGTTGCAAAGAAGGTACCAACTTGTCCTAAAAGAGTTTCTTCATCCATACAATGAAATCACAGGTCTAGTCCCTGTCCCTAATGTATACAGTCTATGTGACATAATTTAACACAAGAGTATACTGTCATGTATTGTTCTAAATGCATTCATCTTGTACATGTCCAATCAGATGTTAAGCTCCCTGAGGAAGAATTGTCACTTTTTTTTAATCTTCCAAAGTATTAAAGCACAGTGTTGAGCAAATTTAAGGGGAAAACAATTTACTGACAAGCATTAAACATTTCCATTCCTTATCATACACAAACAATATAGTGCTTATATACACTAACTTCTCTGGAATAAAAAAAAAATTAGGTAAGAGAGTCCTCAATCTTTCCCCTATATGCCAATCCAAATCCTAAATTTCAAGTTTCATCTCCTTCATGAAGCCTTCTCCCAATTTACACTCCAGAGGACACTGCTTTTTCTGATGTACACCACCAACAATCCCCTCAATCTACCTTCCTTCAGTTACTTCTAGAACATAGCCACTATTACTCTAGTATTGCAATCAATAACCTTTTTCAAATGAGTGTCACTACCACAGGCAGAGTTTGGAAAAGAAAAAAGAGAAAAATATGAGGTTGGGGAACTGAAGAAGAAACACAAAAGAAATGTAGGCAGGGAAAATTGCAGAAGTACTAACCAGCGACCAAGCTTGGCCTAATACAAAGGGGTATGGTCTGACAGTTGGGAGAGTGGGGTTCTTTTTACTAATGGTTCTGACATTAATATGCATAACAGCTGCCATAGAGCATAGTTTTAAAAAGTTACTCAGCCTACTCTCTAAAAATGTGTTATTAATTCCTGGAATTTGAATGAGTCGAATCTTTCTTTTTGAGGGGGGGGGGAAGGTTCCTGCTCTAAATTCTAATTCTTCTTCAAGGTTTTAAGTCAACCATCAATCCCAACTTACACAAACCTGAATTCAATGAAGTGTACTTTGATATATAAATCAATATAGGTTTATTAACATGACAAATTCAGCGAATCATTATTGCAATTATCTGAATACCTTGATTTTCTATGTCACATGAATATGCATCTGAAAGAACTCAAAGAACAATGAAATAAGGGACTTTCCTCTTTTGGAAAAAATATAGTTAATCTTGGCAATGCTACTATAATAGAATCTGAGGTCTGTCCTGGAAGTGAAAAAACTAAAATTGAGGTCTTATTAAAACTCAAAATGCAAAAAGAGCAATCTACTATGCCAATTTTATATAAGAGAAAGGTATTGCAGTGTTTTCCCTGCCTTTAATTCAAAGAAAAGATTAAAAAAAAGTAGCCTAACAGTATCACTAGCAAGCAAAAAAAATATAATCCAAAATTACCTAAATCCGAAATATGAAAAAGAGAGCAGTAAAAAGAAGCTGCTCAGCCCCCCCTACCCAAAAAGTTAAAGATTCCAACAATGCAACTAGGAAATTGCAAAATATCAGGGAAATAGTATTTTCCCCTTTATTTTTCTTTAGAATGGGGGGGGGGGGGCTTAAATCAACTTCCATGAAAAACATCAAAGAACAAGTTTCAGGAGGGTCTTTCAAACAGCTCAAGAAAATAAGGCACGCTCGCTCGGTGGCGCTCTTAATTAGTGCAGCCATTCATTCTGGAAAGCAACTTGGGATCACTTCCCCAAAGTTGCTAAACTGTGCATATCCTCTGACCAAGGGATGGCCAAAACCTAGAAAGACAGATAGAGACAGACAGAGAAAGAGAGAAGAGAGACAGGGAGTGGGAGGGAGAGGGAGGGAAAGGGAAGAAAGTGGGAGGGAGGGAGAGAGAGAGAGGAAGATAAGGAGAGAGGGAGAGAGACAGAGAGGGAGAAAGGGAGGGAGACGGAGGGGGAGAGGGAGAGAGAGAGAGACTGACTCTTATGTTTAAAAAATAATTATAGCAGCTCTTTTTGTAGTGCAAACTTAGCGGGGCTCATCTTTTGGGAAATGGCCGAAAATACTGTGGTACATAAATATCATAATTCACTTATAAACGACGAAAGCATAGGTTTCAAAGAAACCTAGGAAGACAACTATGAACTGATGCAGAATAGACTGAGCAGAACCCAGAAAACCATTTCTACAATAACCACAACTGAAAAAATGAACATCTCAGTTAAAACTCTGATCGATGCAACGACCAACAGCAATCTGAGATGATAAAGACTATTACCCACCTCCTGAAAAAGAGGGATAGACTCAGCGTGCAGAATAATGCATTTATCTCTTAGACATGGTATTGTTTTATTTTACATATTTGTTAACAAGGCTTCTTTTTTCCTTTGGAAGATGGGGGTTAGATTTTTGGTAATTGAAAAAAAAGTTCAACTCAAGATTAACACAAATCTTGTTACCACAAATAAGACGACAAACCCCCGACTGGGCGGGCCTGTGGGGGCTGTTATATTCAGTTACTCGACTGTTTACATAAAAAGTTCACAACAAGGAAGAAAAAAAGGGACAGATTCAGTGAGCGCACTGGGAGGAGCAGAAGGCTCCCGACCCCCACAGGCAAGACTCCCCTACGAACTAACAACTGCACACCGTAAAGTGGCCGGGGTTGGAGGAGTTGGGGGTGCGGAAACGGAGCTCAGCCCCGAGGCCGACCCAAAAGAGGCAGCGCGGAGACAACGCACCCTGCCTCCCACAGGTCCATAGCCCGACCACCCCACTCCCGCCCTCCCACTGGCCCGCTCTCTTCACCTACGGCAGAGCCACCCGCCCGTGGAACTTAGAAGTGACGACCGCGTGTCTCAGCGCCGGGAATCCCCAAGGGGGTGGGGACTCTTTAGAGGGGTACACCAAAGGGGGGGGGTCTCCCGCACGCGGGCAGATCAAGACTCCGGGAGGCCAGCGGGCCCCGACTCAGGCTCTACAACAGGCGGAGCAGAGGCGGCGGGAGACGCAGGGCCTAGTCACGTCCGAAGCCCCCCGCCTCTCCGCCGACGCCTCGGACGACTCCCCCTCCCGTCGCCCCCCCCTTCACCTTTTCCTCCACGCAGTTCACGATGATGGACGGATACTTGCGGCTCAGCCAGCGAAAGAAAGCCGGGACTCCCATGGTGTTGGTCGGGCGCTTTTTGAGTAGGCAAGCCCGGTCCCAGGGAAAAAAAAGCGTAACCAGAGAGACAGGCGGCGGCGGCAGCAGAGGGCAGGCACTTCCGCCCACCTTCAGGCCGAGCGGGGGGAAGTGACGCCACGCGACCGCCGCGGCAGAGCATGGCGGGAAAAGAGCGCCGGAGCAAGGGGGGGTGGGGAAAGCAACCTGGCTGAGTCCGGGCTCCCGTTGATTGCAGGCAGCCCCAGGCACAGTGGGCGCAGGCTGCGCTACCCCGCGAAGGCGACTGCCAGGGGTCTGGGGGCCCATCCGCCATCCCCCGTCATTCGAGCGGAGGCCTCACTCCTCACGACCCAAGCTCCCGTTAGATAAGGCGGGGCCTATCTGGAGCGCCTCGACCCCGTGTTCCCCGAGCTCAGTTGTTCCCCACCCCCACCCCCGCCTTGATTGAGCGGCGCAGGTGGGAAGGAAGCCTTGGGATGGTCGCGGCCTTCGCCCGGGCCCCACACCAAGTAGCAGCTCCAGTCTAGAGAACTTCTTTTTGGAACCTAACCCTGCTTGTCAGCTCAGGAATTTGGCCTTTGGGGAGGGGCTACAAAAAGAATGTCTTTAGTTCCCCTTTATTCTAATTACGATCCACCCTGCCCAAGCTAGTATTGAAGCGTCCAGGATCTTTTCTGGGGTTCGAACCCTCTTTATTTTACATTGTTACTCCACTTCTGTGTACCCCTGGAGCTTTTGAACAATTCCTTCAAGGGATCTATGGTCTGGTTTAAAATGGAAAGTAAAACTTTACCATTCTTGTTTGGTTTTGAGTTCTGCCCATCAAAGGTGGCCCAGTAGATGGACGCTTTCAGTGCTCCTTCACTTAGGGAAATTCCCTGCCTATGTTATAGCAGAGGTTCTTAAGTGTGGTCAGGGGAACCCTGGCTTCCTCCAGGCTCTATCAGAGGGTCTATGGGGTCAAAATTATTTTCATAATAATATTAAGGGTTTTAAAGCTAATTTTCTTAAACTATAACCTACATACACAAAAAAGCTTTTTGGAGTCACTAATTTTTAAGAATGTAAAAGGGTCCCAAGACCAAAAACTTTGAGAACCACCAAGTTACAGGATTTAGTGCTGGAAAGAAAGTGTCTTAGAGAATAAGTAGCTCCACTTCCTTATGAAAAAATGAGAAAACAGATACCCATAGAATTTAAGTGATGTGCCTAAGGTCTTGTATCAGCCAGCACCCTAGCATAACCAGGGTGGCTGCTAGCACAGGTTCTTAGATTTGCTTTTCTAAAGGAAAGCAATTCAAAATGGGTTAACAATCTTACTTTAATCAAACATATATCATTTACCTAGTTCGGGGGGAAAAGATAGCACCCTGAACTTCAGAGAATACAAACAAAAGTTACAAGCAGACAAAATAATATAAACAGGGAAACAGATCAGCATTCCCCTCATCTGAAAGAAAGGAAACTGACCCAGAGAAGTGTACAGAGAGATAGAGATATATATATATAGGCTTTGAACCTAAGTCCTTAGACTGCCAAAGCCAGTGTGTTTTCCATAGTTCCATGTATTTTATGATGAAGTTATTTTAAAGTGAAAAGTAAGATTATTGGTAACAAGTTTCTGAAATTCTAATTCAACAAGCACCTAGTTAGTCCACCAATAATCATCTAATAAAAGCCTCTGTTCCGGGCACTGAGTTAAGTGCTAGGGATACAAAAAAGGTAGGAACTCAGTATGATGGGAGAGACAACAAACTAACGAATAGGTTCAAACAAGGTATTAACAAGATAAACACAAAGTAATTTTCATAACGAATAGGACATAAAGAAAAAGAGATGGCTCTAGGACTTAAAAAGATTGGGAAAAGCTTCATACAGAAGGTAGAATTTTAGTTGGGATGTGGAGGAAACTAGGGAAGACAGGAATTGGAGATGAGGAAGAACATTCAACATATTAAGCTCTGTGCTAGGCGCTAGTGATCCAAAAAGGGAAAACATTCAAATTTATAATCTATTATTGTCAATCAAGTATTTTATTAAGTCTCTACTATGTGCTAAGTTCTGAGGATACAAAGAATGGCAAAAAATAGTCCTTCCTCTCACAGTTAAATGGAAGAGGCAATGCACAAAATTATGTACAAAGGATACATACAAGATATTTGGTGGGGAGGGCAGAGCCAAAATGGTGAAAAGGAAGCAGTAACTTTTCTAAGCTCCTCCAAGAATTCTGTCACTAAACTTTCAAAAGTGAATTTAAACAGATTTTAGAGTGACAGAACCCATTGGGAGATCGAGTGTGGTAGATTCCCAGTTCACGAAAGTGCCAGGGACACTGGCAGGGACAATGCAGAGCACATAGGGGCTGCACCAGCATGGATCTGAAAGCAGACTATAGCAGAGTGAGAAGGAGCCCCAGCCACCTGACTCACCCATCCCAAGGGTAATGTGCAGCTGTCTCACCACAGGACAGAGGATTGTCAGAGCTGGGTAAGAGAAAATGCAGGGTCTGCAGCAGGGACAGCAGCTTCTCCTGGGGCTACCAGCCTGCAGCCTGGATGTTTAAAAATCACACACCTGAATTTCCAGGAGTCAAAATGGCAGAATAAAACTTAGTTACTCCCCTTCCCCCTCCCTGACCCAGAAAACCCAGAGACAAATGTCCCACCCAGAGTAAAATCCTGAATTAGTGGAAACAGCCTCAGACTTGGGAGTCACTGAGGAGGGGAGAAGTGAGGCAGTACTGAGTCTAAACCCAGGGGGTATGGAGCCAGCAAGCACTAACAACACAAGGCCAGGTGTACCTTAGCACCACCAGGGGAATCTGCAGACATCAGCTGCTGAGCCTGCCCAAGCTGGAGCCCAGAGACACAGAAGTGGAAACCTGAAGTGGTCAGACCACCCCTCCACAACAGTTTACCACTCTGAAGACCAGGGTAACTCAGGGGAAACAATGAGAGTCCTGGCCTCGGCCTCAGGCTAGACACTCAGAGGCTACAATTCACACAGTTAAAAACCAAACCCCTACCTCCCAACTTGAGAAGCACAATACATCTGCACCCTAGAAGCAGATGTCCACTCTAAAAATCCAGGACATAGGCAATCACAATGAGGATGAAGGAATCTGTGAGATCTAGAACCATACAATCCTTCTATAGTGAGCAAGAACAACCAAATTCAGAGGACAACATGGACTCTATACTCACACTGGAGACCACAGAAGGAAAGATGAATTGGTCTCAATCCCAAAAAGCATTATTGGAAGAGCTCAAGAAAGATTTTATTTTATTTTATTTTAATTACCTTTTATGTTTATCTTTAATTTACATCATTCATTTCCCCAAGATTTTGAGTTACAAATTTTCTCCCCATCTTTCCCCTACCCACCACCTGAAAACAGCGATCCGACTGTATGCCCCCTCCCCCAATCTGCTGTCTCCTATATCTTCCTCCATACCCCCTCTGACTTTACAGTAGGGCAAGATGGATCTCCATACCACAGTGCCTGTATACCTTGTTTCCCAGTTGCATGTAAATAATAATTATAATATTTGAAACATTTGATTTTAAAACTTCGAATTCCAGATTCTTTCCCTCCCTTCCTTGTCACCCACCCTTACTGGGAAGATAAGCAATTCAGTATAAGTTGTACATGTGTAGCTACACGAAATATTTTCATGGTGGATGTATTGTGAAAGACTGACTATATTTCCCTCAAACCTATCCCCCCACACACACTTGTCTATTCTCTATTTTGTCCCTATCCCTTTACAAAAGTGTGTGCTTCTAACTACCCTCTCCACCAATCTGCCCTCCCCTCCATCATCCCCCCTCTCGTCCCCTTCCTCCCTACTGTCTTGTAGGGCAAGATACCCAATTTAGAGTGTATGTCATTCCCTCCCTAAGCCAAATTCAATGAGAGTAAGGTTGACTCATTCCCTTTTGCCTTCCTGTTCTTCCCCTCCATTGTAACAGTTATCCTTGCCTCTTCCATATGAGATAATTTATCCCATTCTGTCTCTCCCCATCTCTTCTCATTATATTCCTCTCTCACCTTTGAATTTCACCTTTTAAATATCATCCCTTCCTATTTAATTGATCCTGTTCCCTCTGTCTATGTATACCTGTACACATGTATACACACACTCACATATGTATTCATACACATATATACCTTCCTATATAGATATATAGATATGTATATACTTATATATACATTTATATTGCCGTCAACTATCCTCATACTGAGAAAAGTTTCTTAAGTTACAATTATCAATTTCCATGTTGGCATGTAAATAGTTCAACTTTGATAAGTTCCTTATGATTTATTTTCCCTTTTTATCTTCTCATGCTTCTCTTGCTTCTTGTATTTGAATGCCAAATTTTTTATTCAGCTCTGCTTTTTTCATCAAGAATGGTTGAAAGTCTTCTACCTCATTGAATTACCATATTTTCCCCTGAAACATTATGCTCAGTTTTGCTGAGTAGGTGATTCTTGGTTTTAATCCTAGCTCCTTTGATCTCTGGAACATCATATTCCAGGCCCTTTGATCCCTTAATGTAGAATCTGCTAGATCCTGTGTTATCCTGATTGTGTTTCCATAATATTCAAATTATTTCTTCTTGGCTGCTCGTAATATTTTCTCTTTGATCTGGGAATTCCAGAACCTGACTATAATATTTCTAGGAGTTTTCTCTTTGGGATCTTTTCAAGAAGAGATTGGTGAATCCTTTCAATTTTTGTTTTGCCCTCTGGTTTTAGAATATCAGGGCAATTTTCCTTGAGAATTTCTTGAAGGATGATTTCTAGGTTTTTTTTTTTTTTATCATGGCTTTCAGGTAGTCCAATAATTTTTAAGTTATCTCTTCTGGATCTGTTTTCCAGGTCAGTGGTTTTTCCAATGAGATATTTTACATTACCTTCTATTTTTCCATTTGTTTGTATCTGTTTAATAGTATCTTGATTTCTCATAAAGTCATTAGCTTCCTTGTGCTCCAATCTAATTTTGAAGGAGTTACTCTCTTCAGTGAGTTTTTGAAATTCCCTTTCCATTTGGCAAATTTGGCTTTTTAAGGGATTCTTCTCCTCATTGGCTTTTTGGGGCTCTTTTGCCATTTGAGTTAGTCTATTTTTTAAGGTGTTATTACCTTCAGTATCTTTTTGGGTCTCCTTTAGCAGACTGTTGACTCACTTTTCATGATTTACTTGCATCATTCTCATTTCTCTTCCCAATTTTTCCTTCACTTCTCTTACTTGATTTTCAAAGTCCTTCTTGAGCTCCTCCATGATCTGTAACCAGTCTGTATTTTTCCTGGAAGCTTTTGATGCAAGAGTTTTTACTTTTTTTCTTCTTCTGGTTCCATGTTTTGATCCTTTTTATTCCCCAAAAAGGATTCTGTGGTCTGATGTAATGCCAAGTAAAGGCAACTTCCAAGGTTTGGATTACTAGCATAGTAAACCCCATTTATTTAGCAAACATTCACAGAACAGAGAAAGTCAAAATACAGTGTAACTTGTTCCTTCAGCAAATAAGTTCTCAATTCAATCCAGGTACTACTCCATCCCCAGACAGTACATTCATTTAGTCAGTCAAAAGTCTCTTCTCAAATGGAGATTAGTCTCCAACCATAAACAAAGTACATTTGTTTGGTCAATCGCAGAGTGCAAAGAAAACTCAAAGGCTTCCCACCCCTGAATCTCAAAAGGGGCAGGAGAACACAAAAGGCCATCCACACTTAAATTACAACAAATTTAAACTCAGCATTGAATACCCAAGGAAAGGTCTTTCTTTCATCTTCACTTGAAGCAAGCCCTCAGCAATCTCAGTTCCTGAGAAGACAAGGCTCAACAAAGCCATAGCCAGTGTCCTCATCAAGTCACTCTCTGCCTGTAGAACAGTCCCAGAACCCCTGGAAAAATCAGCAAGGCCTTCTTCCAGGATTTCTGTGCAGGTACCACAAGAAAATCCTCCTTCAGGGGGGCGGAGCCAAGATGGCGGCGTAGCAGCAACAACATATCGCAGCTCTCACATAGCCACCCCAAAATACCCATAAAATAGGATTCTAAACCAATCCTAGAACCCCAAAACGCACACAAGGATACTTCCCACTAAAGTCAGCTCAGCTACGAGGAACCATATCAGCACTGTGAACCGAAACCAGC
>CM053585.1:125177100-125194950 GCA_028646515.1 Pseudochirops corinnae | reverse complement strand
AAGGAATAGTTTACCTGTCAGATTTATGGAGTAGGGAAGACTTTATGACCAAACAAGAGTTAGAGAGCATTATAAAATACAAAATGGATAATATTGATCACATTAAATTGAAAAGTTTCTGTACAAACAAAGCCAATGTAACCAAGATTAAGAGGGAAATGGGAAACTGGGAAAGAATTTTTACAACCAGTGTCTCTGATAAAGGTCTTATTTCTAAAATATACAGGGGATTAAGTCAAATCTATAAGAATACCAGTCATTCTCCAATTGATAAATGGTCACAGGCAATTTTCAGAGATAGAAATTAAAGATATCTATAAGCATATGAAAAAATGCTCTAAATCACTATTGATTAGAGAAATACAAATCAAAACAATTCTGAGGTACGCCATCTCACCAGTCAGATTGCCTAAGATGACAAAACAGGAAAATGACAAATGCTGGAAAGATGTGGAAAAATTGAAACACTAATGCATTGTTGGTGGAGTTGTGAACTGATTCAACCATTCTGGAGAGCAATCTGGACCTATGCCCAAAGGGCTATAAATAATTGCATATCTTTTGACCCAGTAATACCACTTCTGGGGTTGTATCCCAAAGAGATCATAGACGTGGGAGGAAGACCCACATGTACAAAAATATTTATTGCATCTCTTTTTGTGGTGGCAAAAAATTGGAATTCAAGGGGATGCCCACCAACTGGGAAATGGCTAAGTTGTGGTATATTAATGTAATGGAATACTACTGTGCTATAAGAAATAAGAAGCAGATAGACTTCATGTTTACCTGGAGAGGCTTATACAAACTGATGCTAAGTGAGAAGAGCAGAACCAGGAGAAATTTGTACACAATTACAGACACAATGTATGTGTGGCAACCAACTTTGATAAAGTGGCTCTTCTCAGCAATGCAAGGTTATAAGACAACTCCAAAAGACTCATGATGGAAAGAGATGTTTACATTCAGAGAAAGATCTAGAAAGAACAGAGTTTAAATGCAGATTGAAGCAAACTACCTGCTCTCTTTCTTTTTCATGTTTGGTTTTGTTTCCTCTTTCCCATTGTTCTTTCCATTGGTTACAACCCTTCTATACAACCAGACTAATGTCTAATGTGAAAGTATTTGCAGATCCTGTAGTTGATTGCATTTTGTAATCGGGGGTGGGGGCAAGAAGGGAGAAAATTTGAAACTCAAGGGATTATGGAACTGAATCTTGTAAACTAATAGCAAACAAACAAATCAATTAAAAAATAATTTTATTTTTTTAAAAAGATATTTGGTGATAGTCAGCAGAGGGAAGGCACTAGCTAGTACTCAGGGAAATCAGGAAAAGCTTCTTGCAGAAGGTGGGATTTTAACTGGAACTTCAGGGAAAATGGAAGGCAAAGATGAGGAGGGAGAGTATTCTGGGAATGAGGGATAGTCAGTAAAAATGTCCATAGTTGGGAGATGGGAGTGTTATGTGTGAGGACCAGCAATGAGTGTCACTAGGAGTAGAACAATAGGTTTGAAGGGCTTTGAGTCCCAAAGAAAATTTTTATTTTATTCTAGAAGTGATAGGGAGCTGGAATTTATTGATTGGAGGAGAGTAGGTAACATAGTCACTTGTGCTTTAGGAAGATCAAATCAACAAGTGAGTGGAGAACATACTAGATTGGAGAGAGACTTGAGGCAGGGAGACCAACCAGCAGGCTATTGCAATAGTTCATGCATGAGGTAGTGGCAATGTCAGAGGAGAGAAGGAAGTATACATGAGAGATATTACAAAGGTAAAATTGATAAGTCTTTGCAACTGATTAAATATGGGGGTAAAAGAGAGTTGAGAGTCAAGAATAACACCTAGGTTGCCGGCCTGGGTGACTGGTAGGTAACTTTGGTAACTTTGTTAGTAATAGGGAAGTCAGGAAGAGGAGAGGGTTTAGGAGAAAAGATAATTCAGTTTTGGATGTATTAAGTTTAAAATGTCTACAATACATTCAGTTTGAGATGTCCAAGGCAGCTGGAGATGAAAGTCTGGTTGGATAAGTAGATCTGAGAAGCATCAGAATAGATAATTGAATCCATGGGAATTGATGAGATTACCCATTGGAATATAATAAAGAAGAGAGCTCAGAACAGACCATTGGGGGGACACCTAGGGTTAGCAGGTTGATGTAGAAGAAGATCCAGCAAAGAAGACAGAAAAAGTATAATCAGACAAGTAGGAAGAGAACCAGGATAGAATATTGTCATGGAAACCTACAGAGTGGAGAGTACCAAGGAAAAGAGGGTGATCGACAAGTTTTTAAGGCTTCAGAGAGGTCAAGGATGAGGATTAAGAAAAAGAGAATCCCATACCACAATTATACAGATAAGTATGATACAAAATAGAATGTAGGAGGCCAAGGACAGGTCCAGACTAAGTATTCCAGGAAAATTTGCAGAGAAATAAAGAACATTTAGGGAGGTTCAGAGAAGGTACTATGGTAAAAGTACAACCCGAGCTTAACCTTGGAGGATAAGAGGCTTTCACCATTCCAAGAGGTGAAGGGAATGCATGTTAGGGGTGGTGGATGCCCAGTAAAATTAAGAGACAGTAAAACATAATTGAAAAACACAAATCCAATTTGATGGGAAAGTAGAAATACAGAGGAGTAAGGTGAAACTAGCGAAGAAAGATAAGTTACCAAGAATACAGTACCCACAGTGACTACAGCAATGTACATGGAAAGAACAGTAAAAATGAAATGAACCCTGTGAAACTGAAGATGTTAGCCCTGGAGGAGAATATATTCAACATTCAGCTTTGTTGTAAAAAGTGGGAGACTGAATGTGGAATGTTATAAAATGCAAGTATTGACTTTGGTTTGCAATTTTCCTCCTTTTAAAGCTTTGTTATAAGGGAAAGCTCACTGGGAAGGGGAAAAGAAATGTATTCAGAAATAAACAACAAAATAAATGAATTTTAAAAGAAAAGAACAATTAGAACTGGATTGTAGAGGGTCCTTTAAGACCCTCTGTTAGGTATGTACCCTAGTTCTGATCCTAACTTCTGGACTTCAAAACCAGGCCTTCATTCTTCTCCCCCTTCCTCTTTTTGGCTCCCTTGTGTATTGTCTCCCACCACCAATAAATTGGAAGGCAAGGATTGCCTTTCTTTTTGTTTGTATTTTATTCCATCCCTAGTGTTTAGCACAGTGTTGGCACATAGTAAGTACTTTGCTTCTTTCCATCCTTCCTTCCTTCCTCCCTACCTTCCTTCCTTCCTTCCTTCCTTCCTTCCTTCCTTCCTTCCTTCCTTCTACAAGTCACTTTGGGCTTCAGTTCATTCATTTGTAATATGAGGGAGAATAGACTAGATAACTTCTAAATTCTCTTCAAACTTTAAATCCATGCTTTTATATAGGAATAGCAAGACTAAGTCACCAACTCCACTCACCTACTTTCATTTTTGCTAAGTGAAGCTCCTCAGGTGATTTGAATTTTTCTAAAATGTAGGTCTGATTTCATTCCCTGATTTAATGTATGAATTCCAGTGGCTATTTCTTCGAGGAGTAAATATGAACTCTATTTAGCATTTAAGGCTCTTTACAACTTGTCCCCAAGCTACCTTTCCAGCTTTATTAAACATTAACTCCTCTTCACACACTATATCCAGCTAGCTGATGGGGAATCTGACTCTCAGTAAAACCAAGGTACCCCCCAGGGCCATGAGCTAAGAGAATTGAGACCACTTATCCTTAGGGGGGGAAAAGCAACATAGGCACTGTTGTTGTTCATCCTTTGTTTTTGAAGAGGACCAATGACATCACAATACTGAGGTAAAATAGTGGATGATGAGTGATGTCTTGACTTTTATATAAGTTGGATTGAAGTGAGGCAGAATTAAGAAATCCCAGGATGTAGTGGATGACTCTGACATCTCTGATACCTGACCAAGTTGTAAGTGCTCTGCAACACCTGCTACAGCCATCTTCATGCATATTGGAACACATTTTTCTCATCTGCCCATTTCATTGGAGAAAGTCTTCACATGCTTGGGATAAACATCCCCCCAACTCACTGACAGATCTGAGGCCTATTGGTTCCCCTCAACCTGGTTTAGCCCATCTGCCGAGATGGTTTATGGGAGTCTGGCCATTGCACATGCTACAGCTTCTTGGAGCTGCAAGTGAAAGGTGGGTGACAGGTGAACACCAAAGATGGATAAACAACCCTGAAAAGGTCCTGGCAAGGGCTCATACCCAGGGTGCTAGTTCTCCCTGAACACCTTACTACACTTCTCACCTCCACCTCTTCAAATCCCAAGCTCTCTTCTAGATTGAATTCAGGTTATCACCTCCTACAAACACACAAAAGCTTTCCTGATCTCAGTTGTTAGTAACCCCCCCCCCCCAAAAAAAATTACTTTGTATTTACTTCTCTGGGTATATATTATTTTCATTTCCACCCCTAAAATGTTCTTTAATAATAATAAAAAAGACTATAAGGACAGAAGCCATTGCATTTTTGTTTATGTATCTCCAATAACTAGTTGCATGTCTGGTACTTACTAAATGCTTAAATAAATGATCATTGCATTGAATTCAGTAGAGACCAAGCAGATAGATAGCTACAACAGAGAAAAGAGACAAGCAGAGGAGAAAAAAGGTCATAGTCTGATATTCAGCAACTTCATAGGGAAACAAGAAACAATGTTAGAGATAGTCTTCAGGATTGAGTTGCCCTGTGTTTTGTTTTGTTTTTTCCTTCAACATGCATGTTCCCTATAAGTGTGTCCTGGCCAGGCAGGTTCTCTACATGTATTCACCTTTGCACCAGTGGTATGGGAATCTGGGATAATGTACTCCTGTAGCCTTTTGTATATCAGCTGGAGGAGGAGCTATTCCTTGTCATTATATTGCTATGCTTTTTAATTAAATGGCTTTTACTTGGAACTAGTGTATCCTCTGATTGCTTTTAGGTAAAGATCATGGGAAGCTTATGAGTTATTGCTTTGATGGGATGCTGATTCGTGCTGTGCACCTACAGTCCAATAGAAGATTCTGTTCTGTTCTATCCTTCTTTTAACCATATGAACATATGTTTGCATATGCTTGTATATATGGCATGATGGAAATTAAGCTATGTTGAAAATGGAGAGCAGTGTGGAATATATTAGGGAAATAAAAAATAAAGATGTTTGTGAATATTCATAGACATACTGGTATTTGAAGTAAAGCTGTAGGTAGATCTATTGCCTAAATTCACATTAATGATGATGATAATAGTTAACATTCATGTAGTACTTACTATGTGTCAGATACTGTGCTAAGGACTTTACAGTTATCTCAACTAATCCTCAAAATAACCCTGGGAGACAGGTGCTATTATTATTCTCATTTTACAAATGAGGAAACTGAGGCAAACAGAAATTAAGTTACTTGCCCAGGGTCTCGTGGCTAATAAATGTCTGAGGCTGGATTTGAACTCAGGTGTTCCTGACTCTAGGCTCGATGCCTCATCCATTATACCACCTTACTGTGTAATCGTGATTTAACAGTATTTCTGAAAATTTCTTACCCTTGACTATGTCATTATCTTAGGCTACCAGACTAGAAAAGCAACCATGCTTTCAATTTTTTAAAAACAAACTTTCAAAGTTTTTTTTTCCTCCTGCATACTTGTCCTAGATTTTAATTATTTTAAATTGCAAAACCAAGGTTTTGCAGGTACCCTCTTCCTTTTTCTATAGCCACCAACATTATCACCCAGAAGTGGTATTACTGGGTCAAAGAGTATGCAATTATTTGTAGCCCTTTGGGCATGAACTTTGTCCAATTTATAAGAATGTGAGTCATCCCCCAGTTGATAAATGGCCAAAGGATATGAACAGGCAGTTTTCGAATGAATAAGTAAAAGCTATATATATTCATATGAAAAAATTTTCTAAATCATTATTGATTAGAGAAATGCAAATTAAAGCAACTTTGATATACTAACTAAAACGATAGAAGGGGAAAATGATGAATGTTGGAGAGGATGTGGAAAAATTGGGACACTAATACATTGTTGGTGGAACTGTGAATTGATCCAACCATTTTGGAGAACACTCTGGAATTATGCCCAAAGAGTAATAAAATTATGTATATCCTTTGACTCAGAAATACCATTATTAGTTCTGTTTCCCAAGGTGATCAGGGAAAAAGGGAAAGAACTTATATGTTTTAAAATATTTATAGCAGCTCTTTTTATGGTGTCGAAGGACTGAAAACTGAGGAAATGACTATCAATTGGGAAATGACTGAATAATTTGTGTTATATGATTATGATGGAATACTCCTGTGCTAGAAATTATGAGCAGATTAATTGTTGAAAAGACATGGAAAGACTTGCATAGAATAATGAAGAATGAAATGAACAGAACCATTGAGACAACATTGGATATAGTAACAGCAGTATTGTTGACTAAGCTATTCTGAGTAACATGAATATCCAGATCAATTACAAAGGACTCGTGAAGAAAGATTTTATCTACCTCCAGTGAAAGAATCAGTACAGGGAAGTTTGTATTATATGGCTTCCCATATATATATTTGTCAAATGTTGGCCTTCTCTAGTGCAATTTTACATTACTAAAAATGTAACCAAAAAATAAATTAAAAAAAAGAGAGGAGCCACTTCCCTTTAGATCTTTGCTCAGTTTCTACCAAAGTATTATTAAAAAGGTGTGTTACAGTAGTCATATTTTTCAATAGACTAGGAAAACATAATTCACTCTTTCAAGGAGGATTGTCAGCTGGAAAATCTGTATATGCTGATATGTATGTATATGTATATTTATATATATAAATATATATATGTGTGTGTGTGTGTGTGTGTGTTTATGTTTATACACATATGTGATAGTGATAAGATTCACAATTTTCCCCCAAAGATCCTAAGAGGTAGGTAGTACATGTATTAAGTTCCCCTTATAGTTGGGAACCCTGTCTCCCAGAGAACTTGAATGACTTGCTTAGGCCATATCTAAAAATGTAAGAATTCACATTAATGAAGTATGTACATTATATAAAATCTCTCTTTTCCATAGGAGAAGACAAGGAAAAGTTGTAAAAACAGCAATTCTAAACTATAATTGGTCTTTTTTTCTCCTGTTGCTATTCTATAGTGCTGTCATCAACATATCTCCTTTATAAAGATTCCAACAACCTAATTATGTGTACCAGAAAAGGTCTTGACAGCAAAATTAAGAAGATCATGTGGAGGAAATTTGGTTAAAGTTTGCCTTTGAACTTTAATTTTTATAAGCCTTAACTCTTTCCTTAGAATCTACTAATTCCTGAAGTTATTGCTTACTTAAATTTATATGATACCTTTCCTTTATGATGTATTTATCAAAGCGGTTTTGTAAGAACAGTTTCATTGCCAGGAATCATCTGTTTAATTATTGTTTCAGAATATTTAATTTAATTAAAGGTTAATAGGTAAGTGTTTTCTACATTTGGTTCCAAATCAACATAGTTTGATTTGATCTTTTGTTGTTTTTCTCTTATGTATTTTCAGGCTAAGGGAAGAATTAAGAATATGCATTTTATTGCTATGGCATCTGTTATAACCTTTAATATCAGTTTTTCCTTCATATATTAATTCCTTAATGTGAAGCCTAAGTGTAACCATAGACTTTTTCTCTATAGTCTCTAATAAGATTACATAAAGATGCCTTAATAGGCTTACAACCAGCATTAATTTCTGAATAAGGCAGAAGAGGTCATGTAAATAGCATCATACTTACTTAGTAGTTGCTAATTCTGTGACTGTGTATAATAATGTTTCTTGACTTCTTGGTTACTGATATGGCATTTTTAGTATGTTTTTGAACCCTTTATCTATTTTTAAAGTCTCTAAAACCTATAGCATTTTATAGGATAGTGATGTGGCATTAACAATCATTCCATCTCTAAGAAAGAATTTGCTTAAACTATCAATAGAAAAAGATTATGAAAGACAGAATGTGGTAGAGCGAATGTAGGTCTTTCTGACTCTAGGCTTGGTGGTCTATCCATGGTGTCACTTAGCTGGGGGAATGTAAGCTACTTGAGAGCAAGGACTGTTTCACCTTTGTTTTCATATCCCCAGTATCTAAGTTCCTGGTCCATAGTAGACACTGACTTTAGAGTCATAAAAGAGTTATAAAAAATGTGAATGTGAATGCACTGGGCAAATCACTTAATCTGTCAGGCCTCAGGCATTGGTACAGTGTTTCCTCACCAGCAGTTCCTAAACAAATTATATCACAGGTGAAGACCAAAGGAATCCCCAAATATTTCAGATTACTTTTGCCTAACAAGTTAATTTGAGTCTTAGGGGGTCCATTCCCTGAGTATAGCCTCTGATAAGGAGGCAGTGCTACTTCTAAGGGTGGGACTTACAGGAATTGGTGATGGGGATATGCTTTGTATGAGTCCTTGTTGCCTATCATACTTTAAATTCCTTAATCTGGCAATCAAAACCCTTCACAGACTGAAACTACATGCATCTTTCCTTGCTTATTCCCTATTACTTCCCTTCCCCAACCACCTTGGGGCTTCAGCTTTTTCAAACTACACTGCCTTGCCTCCACACCTTTCTCATACTGTTCCCTGTACAGGATAATGGGGAGTGGATGAGTCTATACCCATTACACTGGAATGTTCTTTACTCATATCATCAGTCTGATTCAACTCAGTTCAGTAAATATTTATTCAATGCCTGGAGTCAGAAAGACCTGCATTCAAATGTGACGTCAGACAGATTACTAGCTGTGTGACTCTGGGCAAGTCACTTAACCTCTGTTTGCCTCAGTTTCCTCAACTATAAAATGAGATAATAATAGTACCTATCTTGTTGTGAATATCAAACAAGGTAATATCTGTAAAGCGTTTAATACTATACCTGGCACATAATAGGTAGTATATAAATGCTTTTTCCCTTCTCTTCCCCATACTGAGAAAAAGGGCATATATGTAAATAAATAAAATATAAAATTGGTACTAGTAATAGTTTGTTCTAAAGTTTACAAAGCACTTTACACACATTTAATCCTCAAAACAATCCTATGACATGAAGGCTATTATCCCAATTTTAACGATAAGAAAACAGAGGCTGAGAGAGATTAAATGATTTGTCCAGGATCACACAGCTGGGAAGTACCTGAAACAGGAGGAGAATTTAGAGGTTATTACTTCTAAGTCCAACTCTATCCACTGCCACAAGCTGCTTCCAGAATAAAATCAATAAAAATTAATTTCAGGGACATTAAGGGTAGATACTAACAACTGGTAAAATCAGGAAAGGTCTCTTAGGGGTTGCCTTTGTGCTGAACCTTAAACGGAGCTAGAGATTCTAAGAGATGAACATGAAAAAGAGCATTTCAGGTATGAGGGATATCCTCTTTACCTGTTGAACTCATACTTATCCTTCCAGATCGAGCTTTAAAACTACCTCCTCCCTGAAGCTTATACCAAGCCCAGAGACAAAAGTCATCTTTCCTTCCTCACACCACTTATTGCATTTTGTATCACTTAACTTACATAAGGAACTATATGCAAGATAGAATATAGTAATCACATAATCCTAATTCTTATTTCCCTACAAAATTAACTTTATGAGGCTAGGGACCCTTCTGCTTCTACCTATCTCTTAAAGCCAAAGCTCAAACTTCTCTTTTGTAAAGCATTTCCAGACCTCCCAAGTACAACAGTCAGAATTTTAGAACAAAAAGGCTGTTTAGAGATCATTGAGAGCAAAGTCTTAACTTTACTGATAAGGAAACAAGCCTAGAGAACACTTTGGCAAATGATCATAATGCTCCCTAAAGTTCTGTCCTTGGCCCACTTCTCTTCCATCTCTACATTCTCCCTTTGTCAATCTTATTCACCCTCCCTGCTATAATTACTATTTCTGTGCAGATGAATCACAAACATAAATTTCTAGGCCTCACTTCTCTTGTGAATTTTCTCCTCTATACATATATGTTTGATCCCATCTCCTCCAGAAGATTGTTCCCACAATCATTCCTTCTCTCACATTATGATTCCAACCCCTGCAATCTACTTGTTCCTTTCCTGATGTCTTCAGACACTTCCAGTTCTCCCTCTTCTTTGAAGGGACATTGGAGGTCATCTTAGTCCAGTTCACAACTAGCATCTTACAGATGAAAAACCTGAAGCCTAGAGAAGTTAGGTGACTTGCCCAAGCTTACCCAGGTAGTTTTGGTTTTCTTATTATTGTAAATTATTTCCATAGTTAAACTCTTGTGCAAAATTATAGTCAGTATCAATGTCTTTTTTGGCATCCATTTCCTAGTTTGGGGCATTAATTTGTTCAAATAGGTAAAGTTAGTGTTTTAATTATATACTATGTCTCTCTACGTTTTATTTTCTTCTAATTTTGTATTACTTTCAATCTTTTCTCAGTGGTCTGGTTGTACCCTAATGTTGTATATACTCAGAAATGATTCCCAAGTTGGTAATGAAACATTTCCTCACTGTTTTGTTTTGTTTTTTAAAGCAATTGTACTTATTATTCTGTGCTCTCCATGATGCAAAGGTGGTAGACCAGTGGTTCCCAATTGTTTTTTCCTGCAAATCCCTTTTGACAACAGAAATATTTGTTGTGAACCCCCATGGAAACTCAATATACTACTCATAATATCTTTTAAATTTATTCACTAATTGCTGACAGTCACTACAATGATAACTTTTGCCCCCCAAAGCTCCAAATGAAATTCTATATTAAGAAATTTTAAATATAGGATTTAAGCTATATTATGAAGACTGAATATAAAATTATAAATTATAACTATAAGATAATTACAAACACCTTGTGAAATATTCTGTATGAATCCAATAAGACCTCATATGCTATTCCCTGTAAGATTTCATATTCAATTTCATTATCTTATGAATTTTGTTGCATATAACAAATATTTTTAATTAAATAAATCACAACTTGGAAAATGTTTAACAAAATATCATAATCATATATAAGATGGACTTTTTTATTTGAACAAGGTTGGCAAGAATTGGTTCAACACTAGATAGATATAACCTTATAATCTGGTTCCATATTGAGTTTATTTCTGTATTTTGATTTAAAACAAGAATAAAGTGAAAATTCTTGCTCGCAAAAGCATGTGGTAGAAAAAGACAGGAGAATTTTCTGAGTTCTGTTACTGAGAGATGGAAATTTGTTTTCTAATTTTTGTGAAAAAATTTATAAGGTTGACATTTTTAAATGTTTATAATCCAGAATCTGTTGATGTCAATTAAATTATGTTTTTCATTCATTGTTAGTTCATCAGTTGGAGACATAGAAGACATAGATCAAATGGGTTTTGAATCCAATTTAATTAATGTGTTGGAAATTTTGGAAAATATTTATTGAAACTCCCTTTTTTTGGATGGGAGAGGCAAGGCAATTGCCCAAGGTCACACAGCTGGTATCAAGTGTCTGGTGTGGATTTGAACTCAGGTTCTCCTGACTCCAGGATTGGTGCTTTATTCTCTGCACCACCTAGCTGCCCTGAAAGTCACTTTTAAAAATTTCAGATGGTCGCTGATTTTTTTTTTCACAACTTAACCTCAAAGTAGTTCATTTCCAAAATTTTAGTTTCTTAATCATACTTTTTTTACTTTGTCTTGAACAATGGATATGTTAGAATTTACTTGACTCTAACATAGTGATGCCATTTTGGTCCTCTTCAAGAATAAAAGATGACAACCAATTTGCACCCCATTATAATATATTGAATTCACTAATTTTTGAAGATGCCTGCTAAATACACTAATCTTTGTAGCCTTGTATATTTCACTTGCATACTCACTTGGATGAAAAAAAGACAACTTTTCTCTCAATTCAAATAGATGAGTAACAACTCTGCCTTGGGAAAGCTACCTAATATCTCTGTATTAGAAATATAAGATGTTTCTTATATTTCCATCTGTATAAAATGGTAAACAATCAAGAGTAAGCGGATTTTGATTTTATAAAATTAATTATTTTGACAGACAGCATCATTTAATATACATATTATGACATTCTGATACCAAAACTTGTTTTTGTATGCTACAGTGTGTCTATACTATATTCATATTAATTTTTAATATGCAAAACAATGCTCCAACATTTCCCCAATCATTGATTTTGCTCCATTTTTACAAATTCCACAACAAGAGAGTTAATTAGTTGTTTTCTTCAAAGTATGGATTAAAGATAAAAAATGTCTTCACTCTTGGCTGTCCTATAAACTGACAAGAAAGCAGCATAGTAAATGCTAAAGAAAAGCTTAGTCAGTCATCTATACAGGGATCTTTTACAATCTTGACATACTTATGGGAAACAATTTAACTCTCCCTTCTTTCCTCTGATACTGCCACCACCCAGGTGCAGGTCCTCATCACCTCATGCTTGGTTATAGCCATAACCTTCTGGTAGGTTTGCCTGCCTCAAGTCTCTCCCCAGTCTATCTTCATTCACTCATCAAAATGATTGTTTTAAAATTGAAGGTCCAGTCATGTCACCCCAACCCCTCAATGAACTCTAGTGGTTTCCTATTGCCTCCAGAATCAAATATAAAGTCTTCTACTTGGTGTTTAAAGTCTTTCATAACCTAACCTCCTGCTACCACTCCAGTCTTCTTACACCTTACTCATCTCATACTCTTTAATCCAGTAACGCAGGCCTCCCTGGCTCTTCCTCAAGCAAGACACCACATCTCTTGACTCTGGGCATTTTCTCTCTTTGTATCCCATGCCTGGAATGCCCTGTCATTTTATCTCCACTTACTGACATCTCTGAATTCCTTTAAGTACCAACTAAACTCCCATCTTCTATAGGAAGCCTTTCCTAACCACTCTTAATTTTTTTGCCTTCCCTCTGTTATTTTCTATTTATCCTATATATCGCTTGTTTGAACATTTTTGTTTACCTGTTGTCCTCCCCGCTAAACCCCCACCTTTCCCACCCCCCACCCCCATTTGACAGTGAGCTCCTTGAGGACAAGGACTATCATTTGCCTCTTTTTGTATTCTTGGTTTTTAGCACAGTGTCTGGTAAATGGTAGGTGCTTAATAAATGCTAACTGACTGACTGAACTGCCAACAGTTTGCAGTAGTCTTAGTCTCATTGTCCCTATTCATATAATGCTTTACAATTGAAAATGTATTTTCATATGAAATAATGCTTTAATTGAGATTAGATTTTCTAGTCACAGATTATTTTTTTTTTCATTTCAAACATATGATTAAAGCAGTATAGGGATTTCCTGGTATGGAAATTCCCTCCATTGAAACAGACCTACAACCACCTATAAATTAATCTTAGACAGTTTCCTGAGATATGAAGGTCAGAGATAGGATGTAAATCTATTTTTTCCTGACTCCAAGTTTTCATTATCCACCACACTATCCTGCCTTTGTCTGATTTATAACCTCAAATCTCCTACCATTATATATATTTTAAAATCTCTAGTAAGAAGGTTGAATTGAAACAAAATTAAACAAACTCTAATTGAAGTACACAATATCCTATTTTGTCTGTTATAGTGTGGAGGTTCCATTGGGTTCTCAGAATATAAAGCTGTGACAGGTTCTACCACACCAGCAAAGCTTTCAGTACAATGTTACAGGCAGACTGTTTCTGCTGAACAAGAACCAACCTAGCTAAGAACAGACAGTCTCATAACTAGTAAATAAACCAGTAAGCGATTGATTTTTTTTTTTCTGGCCATGACAACCTATGAAATAAATTAAGATTTTTTTAAAATGGCCTCAGCCCTCTGTAGTGCCTTTCTGCTTCCACATTGATTGAGATGAAGTTATAGATATGGCGGGGGGAGTGTAGAAATTTTGTTTTAAGGGAAGGACACAGTAACCATCTAGTCCAATCCATACATGAAGGGAATCTCCATTATAACCTACCTCATAAGTGATAGTCCAGCCTCTGCTTAATGCCCTCCACTGGGAAAGAGGAGCCCACTATCTGCCTTGGCATCCTATTCCACATTTGGACAGCTCTTATTGTCAGGAAGATTTTCCTGGCTTCAAGGTTAAATGTGTCTCTTTTAATCTTTCACCCTTACTCCTGGTCCTGCTCTTTGGAGCCAACAAAACAAATCTAATCACTGTTCTACATAACAACTATTTGAACACTGTCCTCCCTTCTCCAGCCTAAACATCTCTATTTTCTCCAACCTATCCTCATATGACTCAAGATCCTTCACTATTCTAGTTACCCTCCTCTAGATAATTTCCAGTTTATCTTAAACTCTGCCATCCAGAACTGAACACAATATTCCAGATGAAGACTGGTGAGGGTGAAGGACAGTGCAATTATCACCACCCTATTCCTTTAAGAACTATGTTCCCTAATGCAGTCCAAGTTTGCATTGGTTTTATTGGTTGTCATATCACACTGTTGATTCGTTTTGATCCTGCATCCCTCCAAAACCTCCAGATCTTTCTCAGAAAATTACTATTTAATCACATATTCATCATTATACTTCTGACATTGAATTTTATATGCTAGTATTCAAGGCCTTACATTTATCCTAATTGAATTTCACCTCATTAGTTTCAGCCCAGTGATCTAGCCTTTTGATATCCTTTTGGATCCGGATTCTATCATCCAGTACATTAGTTATTCCTCCCAGGTTTATGCTATATGCAAATCTGATGAACATACCATCTATGCCTTTTATCCAAGTCACTGATTAAAAAAAACACAAGGTCAGGCACAGATTTCTGGAGTATTCCATTGGAGACCTCTGGCCATTTTGATGTTGAAACACTACAGTTTTAGTCTAGCTATAAAATAACTTTTGACTCCTGAATGCATTATTGTCTTATCCATATCTTTCCATTTTTTCCACAAAATAGTATAAATGAATTGACATACAAAGGAATGAATGGAAAAGGATTTATTAAATACTTACTATGGCAAAGCATTATGTTAACAGTTCTGGATATACAAATTGAAAAGAGAGATAGTCCCTCCTCTCAAGAAATTCACATTATTTAAAAAAAAACATTTATTTGTTATTAGTTTTCAACATTAACTTCTGCAAGATTTTGAGATTGAAATTTTCTCCCCTTCCTTCTCCTCTCCCTCCCCAAGACAGCATGCAATCTGATATAGGCTAAACATGTACAATCATATTAAACATATTTCCACATTAATCATGGTGTAAAGAATTAGAACTAAAGGGAAAAAAACACACAAAAAAAGAAACAACAACAAAAGAGAAAATAGTGTGCTTTGATCTGCATTCAGAATCCATAGTTCTTTCTATGGATGAAGATAGCATTTTCCATCATGAGTCATTTGGAATTGTTTTAGATTCTGGCGTTGCTGAGAAGAGCTAAGTCTACGAAAGCTGGTCATTGCTCAATGTCACTGTTGCTGTAACTTGGTTCTGCTCTTCACTCAGCATCAGTTCATGCAAATATTTCCAGATTTTTCTGAAATCTGTCTGCTTATAATTTCTTATGGAACAATAGTTTTCCATTACATTCATATACTACAACTTGTTCAGCCATTCCCCAACTGATGAGCATCCCCTCAGTTTCCAGTTCTTGGTCACCACAAAAAGAGCTGCTATAAATAATTTTGTACATGTGGGTTCTTTTCCACTTTTTATCATCTCTTTGGGATACAGACCTAGAAGAGGTATTGCTGGATCAAAGAGTATGCATATTTTTGTAGTTCTTTGGGCATAGTTCCAAATTGCACTTCAGAATGGTTGGATCAATTCACAACTCCACCAACAATGCATTAGTGTTCCAGAAATTCACATTCTAATGGGTGAGACAACACATGCAGGACATTTTCACTATAAGTCAGATAGAAAGACCCTCTAGTCCTTAGGCTACAATGACAAACAGATGGCAATTCCTCTTCTTTTATGTCATTTCTATTCATATAATTATCTCAACTAAGATGGCAGAGTAGCAGAAAGAAGTACAGCGAGCTTTTCCCTTTCTCTCTCCCCCCTGCCTCTGCCAAAAAGGCTCCTCCAGACAGATATAGAAAATGTGTCCGAAGGAATCTTGTTGGGCGAAATGCAAGAAAAAGTCACAATTATTTTTCTAGTCTATGTTGTCTTAAGGGGACAGATGTATGAGTCTGTGGGTACTAGGGATGAGGTTTGGCCAGAAGCACTCCAGACCAGGAAGAGACTGTGTACCAGGGTAAGAGGAAGACACTTAGCAGGACATCTTGTGTGGGATGTGTAAATGGTGATAACTTACATTTTTGTTACTCACTTCTCAGTTCTGGGTCACAAATCTAGATAAGTTAAGTGACTTGCTAAAGGTCACATAGGTACTAAATAGTTGGGCCAGAATCTGAACTCAGTATCTATCCTTCCAAATCCATGGCTTTTTCCATTGCACCACCTTAGGAAAAAGGCTAACGACATGAAAAAGTTGCATGTAACTTCAGTAACTACGTTATGATCTTTACCTATTGATTATGGAAAACAATGAGTATTGGATAAAGGTAAAAGATAAGGACCTATCCTCAACATTTCTCAGGGAAGCTTAATCAATGTAAAGTAGTTTCCAGAATAAGAACATAAGACCCTAGACATTACTTCAGGCAGCAAGCATGTCTGCTTACCTAAGAGAATCATAGCTGGAAGGGACTATAGATGCAAAGTACTTCAACACACATCTAAAGAGAAATTATCTCTATAATATCCCAAGCAAACTGATCACTCAGTCTTCATCTGAAGGATTCAAAAGGCAATGCATTCTAATTTTGGACAGTTAATTGTCAGGAAGTTGTTCCTTATATTGATATATATCTTCACGAAATTATTACATACACAACTCACAGAATTGTTAATCATATCAAATCAACAAATTTATTGAGCAAGATACTATCCTAGGCACCATGCAGAATATACTACATAAGAATGACAGTCTCTGACCTGAAGGAACTTGTATTTATAGGTGAAGAGAGAAGTAAACATGTGAGAAATTAACTAACAATGTAATATTTCCACAGCATTTTAATGCAATAGTAGAAAAGATTGTTAGATAGTATATAATGAATGGAGAAATTAATTCTATAGACAGTAGTTGCTCTAGATGCTCAGAGGAGCAGGAGACCTCCATAGGCTGGAAAGATTTAATGGAAATGGCATTTGAATAGAGTCTTAAAGGATGTATAGGATTTAGATAGGTAAAGGTGGGTAAGGAGAATTGTCCAAGTTCCTTGAGGACAAAGATTATTTTTTATATTGGTACTTTTTAAAATGAATGTTTTTCAGCTATCATTTATTGTTTTTTCTCCTTTCCACAACTCCCTTTGACTAAGGGGAAAAACATAAATAAAAACAAAACATGAAATAAATAAACATAGTTGAGCTAAATGAATTCACCTATTGGTCATGTCCAAAACTGTGTATCTCATTCTGAATATTTAGTCCTTCACTTCTCTGTTAGGAGGTGGTTAGCATTTGTTATTATTGATCCTTTGGAATCATAGTTGATCATTGCATTAATCTGAATTCTAAAGTCTTTCAAAATTGTTCCTTTTTACAACATTGCTATAGTATAAATAATTCTCCTAATTCTGCTCATTTTACTCTGTATCATTAACACAAGTGTTCCCAGTTTACTCTGACATTGCCTCTTTTATACTATCTTTATTGTACAACAGCATTCTGTTGTATTCATAGACTACAAGTTGTTCAGTCATTCTCTAAATAATGGGCATCCCCTTAATTTCCACTACTTGGTTACTACAAAAAAAAAAAAAAGCTGTGCTCTCTCTCTTTCATTTTATATACATGTGTATATATACATATATGTATGCATGTATGTGTGTATACATGCATATATGTAC
>CM053585.1:125143475-125177000 GCA_028646515.1 Pseudochirops corinnae | reverse complement strand
ATTAAATTTTTAGAGACCAAGAATTAACTACAGTCTGTATTAGAACCTATTCAAACCTTATATTTCCAAGCTATCTGGATTTTAATATGTAAGGGTGGAGCTTAATTGGCTACCCTATTCACTTGTAACGACCTTTGTTAAGTAAAAACACTTTTTGATTGAATCAAAACAAATATCAAGCAGAACCAAATATGAACAGGGCCTGTATACTTCCTTGAAACAATAAAGCCATTGTGGGAGAGTAGGTCATGCCCTAAGGAATTTTTTTTTAAAGAAACTATTTGAGAATGAGGAGAAATTCAAAGAGTCTGGTTTATAGAAGTAAGAGTAAATGTACTATTTCATCACACGTTTGAAGAACAATGAGAAGGGTGAACAGAGAAGAGAGGTGTGAATGAATGTCATTGACTTTACTGGAAACTCTGAGCAGAAGACACAACACAGTGAGGGAAATATCCCCCAAAAGGCTCACTATTTCCCCTAATTTCTTCTCCCAGTGTTTGTCTATCCAGAGATACAATGATATAATTTGCTATATTATTACCCAAATATCCCAGTAAACTCATTTTTGCCTCAACTGCAAAGAAGCCAGGAGTTAACTAAGAGATAAACACAAATATAAATTTATTTATTTAGGGTTTTTTTTTTTGCTTTTTTTTTTTGGAGGGGGGAAGGTGGGGCAATTGGGGTTAAGTGACTTGCCCAAGGTCACACGGCGTGTGTGTGTGTATGTGTGTGTGTGTGTGTGTGTGTGTGTGTGTGTGTGTGTGTGTTTTAACTGTCTGAGGCCAGATGTGAACTCAGGTCCCCCTGACTCCACGGTTAGTGGTCTATTCACTGGGCCACCTAGCCGCCCCACACAAATGCAAATTTAGGCACAGAGCCCAACCACTATCTAAATGTTGGAAATTTTCCTAACTAGGACTTTGGAGTGATTGTGCCTGAACTCAAAACTTTTCATGTAAATTAAACTCCTTAAAGCTGAAGAGGAGGGAACCAAATCAACCTTAGGAGTTATTGTACTGTCCCCTCTCCATTTCCTGCCCTTAAAACAAACTAATCAAAATGTTTAAGCTTGTTATGTATTCAATAGTACATAGTAGTATTAAGTAAACTAACATGTATTATACTATGCAGCAAGTACAAAACAAATGTGTTTGGTTATGAGTCTAACATATGGAGGCTTACAATATAGTACAGAGTCTCTAGAAAGGGCTTGACAAACACTAATGTTTAATAAATATCATGAAATAGTGCTTGATCACTTTTCCCAATTTGTGTTCCTAGACTTTAAGTGAGGCCCAATAGGTATGCTATATGAATAGATTACAGGTAAATATGCTCATGGTTCTACTCACTCTAATAATGTCCTATCACTACAGTGCTTATCATTATGTGGATTGGGTCAAATACTGTTCCCCAAAATATAATTACATGGAACAAAAAACTCAGTCTTTGCCGCTGATATCAGTGTTGTAGAGGGGGTCCATTATTTTTCATAACTCTAAATGTAGTCTTTGAGAAAATCTTAGTGAAGATTACTGTTTAAGGCATCAGGTAGGAATATCACCTAAAGGGGAAAAAAGACATAAATTTGATAGAACCCATATTTCTTAGTTATAAGAATAATATATTTCAAAGAGTTTTTAATAACATTTTCCTCTGGGGCATAGACAGAAAGGAGGTATGGGAAAGCCATCATTTTGAGGATAACAAAATTTTAAGCACTCTGAGAAGTGTTGCAGGTAAGACCTCAACCCTACAAGCTGATAAGCAAGTCCAAGCTTTTATTTATAGTGACATGAATGACATTTATCTGCCTTCCACTGGAACATCTATAATCCACTTGTCAAGGTGAATTTTATTCTGAGACTCAATTTCTGGGGAGTGTTGGCAGACCTAGAATACAAATTTAACTGCCATAGCTGAAATTCCTGATAGGAAAAAATGAAATCTTTGGCTAACTTCTATTTTACTAAATCTCAAATTTTCTTCATTGGGGATATTTCCTGCAGAGAATCCTGGCTATGTGACAGGAATTGTGATCTTTCCAAATATGGAATTTAGGAAAGATATGAAATGGTTCATAAAGATATTTATCTTCCCACTTTGTCCCTAAACACTTTCTTTTGCTCTTTAGAAATATAGGTAACAGAAAAGAAATATTGCCTCGATGAGTCAGTATTCCCAGCACCAATTTATGGCAGTCCAGGTTTTAAATATTATAAATCAAAATCAAATATGTATTGAATACCATGCAAGAAAAAAAGTTAAATAGAAATAAAAGATTTTAATACTAGTAGAAAACTGTAGAAGAAATGGCACAAGGCAGTATTGAATGGATAATAATAGGTATAAGAAATATGCAAAAGTAAGAGAGAACACTGTGTGCTTGGGTGATCAGAAAAGGCTTTATAGAAGAAGTAGGATTTGGACTGAACCTTTAATGATAGGCAAAGAGAAAAAAGAAAAACAAATTTCATGTGGGTTTAAACATGTGAATGAAATCATAAAGGTAGCAAAGCACCAAGTGCCAATGGAACTTCCAGCATCCAGAGTCCTTTGGTGATGGAGGGTGATGCAAGTTGTATTCTTTCAAATGCAATGTAAAAAGAGGTTAATCCAGCAAAGAATTCAGGTTGGGTTTAGATTCATAGATAATTGGATATTGCATACTGAATGACCTGACTCAGACTTGGTCCCAGTTCCTTTGTCTCAATCTAAGATAAGGAGCATACATACCCAGAAAATGTCTTGTAATTGGTTTATTCAATTTTAATATAGTCAGGCCTATGTTTTAGGCATATCAGTTTCACAATGACATAGAGCAGCAGTTCTCAACCTGTGGATTATGTTCAATTTGTAACAATGAAAATACATCCTGCATATCAGATATTTACATTACAATTCATAACAGTAGCAAAATTACAGTTATGAAGTAGCAATGAAAATAATTGTATGGTTGGGGGTCACTACAACATGAGGAACTGTATTAAAGGGCCGCAGCATTAGGAAGGTTGAGAACCACTGGTATAGACCATGAATTGAAGAGGGGGACTGGGACTGGAAGCATGGAGACCATTTTTGGAGCCTATTAAAACAGTCAACCAGTTAACAAGCATTTATTAAGTGCTTACTATGTGCCAAGTACTGATACCAAAAAAGGCAAGAAAAAGTTGTCCTTGCACTCAAGGAATTTACTTTCTTATCAGGGAGAGAACGTGTAAATAAAGAGATACATACATGATACACACAGCAGATGGGAGGTAACCTTAGAGGACAAGGCTGTGGCAGCTGGGGGAGCTGTGAAAGGCATTTGCAGAAGATGACATTTGAGCTAAGTCTGGAAGGAAGCCAGGAATTCTAAGAGGTGGTGAAGAGAGTATTCCAGGCCTGGGAGGTATCCAGTACAAAGGCACAGAGATGGAGGATGGAGTATTATATGTGAAGAATAGTAAACAGGTCAGTATAGCTGGATCACAGAATATATTAAAAGGGATATCATGTAATAAGGCTTGAAAGGTAGGAAGGGGTCAGGTTGTGTAGAACTTTAAATGACAAACAGAGGATTTTATGTTTGATAGTGAAGGTAATAAGGAGCCACTAGAGTTTATTGATCAAAGAGTGAAATGATCAGACCTAGACTGTAGAAAAAATCATTTTGGTATCTTTGTGAAGGCTATGTTGAAGAAGAAAGAACTGAGGCCCAGGTAACAGTTGATGAGGACCTTAATTAGAATGGTAGCTATGGGAGAAGAGAGAAGGTGTTATATACAAGAGATGTGAACACAGAAATGACAATGTTTGTCTATGGATTGGATATATGGGATGAGAGTGAGGAGACAAAGAGGATGCCCAGTTTGTGAACCTTGGTGACTGGGAAGATGATGGAGCCCTAAAAGTAATGAGGCATTTTTTTTGAAGGGAGGCAGATTTTATGAAGAAAGGGAATGAGTTTTATGTGGGGATTGAGATTGAAATGCCTATGGTACATCTTGCTCGACATGTCCGATAGCTAATTGACAATATTGAACTGTAGCTCAGAAGAGAGAGTATGGGAGAATATATGGATCTTCATAGAGCTAACTATGAACCCATGGGTGCCAATGAGATCCCCAAGTGAGATAGTATGAAGAAAACAGAAGAGAGTCAAGGACAGAACCTTGAAGAACACTTAAATTAGTTGATGTGACATGAGTAAAGATTAATTTTGGCAAAAGAAACTGAGGAGCAATTAGAGAAGTAGAAGAACCAAAAAATATTGTCTCAAAAACCTAGGTAGAAGAGACTATTGAAGAGAGGAGAGTGATCAACAGTGTCAAATGCTGCAGAGGTCAAGAAGGATGAAGATTGAGAAAAGGCCATAAGATTTGGCAATTAAATGAGCATTGCCAACTTTGGAGAGAACAGTTTTATTTGAGAGATGAGGTCAAAAGCTGGATTACAGAAGTTTTACAAGTGAGAGGAAAAGAAATGGAGCCACTGAGTACAGACATGTTTTTCAAGTAGTTTAGATGAGAAGAGAAGGAGAGATATACATAGGATGAGTGCTAGCAGGGCCAGTAGTGGTATGTCCATGCAATAAATGGTAGGGATCAGAATGAGCATCAAGCCTGATTTCTGAAGTCCTGGTCCTAGATCAAATGAGATAAGATTTATAAAGCACTTAGCACATTTTCTGGCACATGCTAGATCCTTAATAAATGCTTATTCCTTTCCTAGGTAAGGTTCTGGTGGGGAGAGATCTGGAATCTGTGACTTGGTGGATCTACCTGAGGCATGTTGTTTATCTCAGATGGTTCATTGAAATGTTTCAATGTAATAATTAGGGATTTCACAAAGAGTATTTCAATTCAACAAAAGCATATGAAGTGCATATTTCATTTCATGGGTTGTCATGACCAAAAAATTTAATCAAATGGCTAGCTTTCTGGGGCTGAATCTTTCCATAGTCTGGTCTTGGAAGAAGAATATTTTTTTGGTGGGAACAGCAATAGTGTATTGTAGGAATGGGGGGAAGGAAAAGGGCTACAAAATGGCCCTCAGTCCTGTGAAGTCCTCTTTCACTTCTGCAGTGATTGTAGCAGTGTCAGAAAAGAGGACAGAGGGTGCTAGGAATCACAGTTTTTTAGACATTACAAACATTAACTTTACTCTAAATGTGAAAACTTTGTTGAGTTCCCAAACAGAAATACTATTAACGGCCCTGAATTGTATTAATTTTTATATTCTTGCTATAGATACAACTAGAAGACAAAAGGAAATTGCAGCTAAATGGACAGATAATTTACAGTTTCTCTCTGAAGAAGCAAAAAAGCCTTGGAACAGCTAGATGGCACAGTGAACAGAGCATCAGCCCTGGAGTCAGGAGGGCCGAGTTCAAATCTAGCCTCAGATACTTAACACTTACAAGCCATGTGACCTTGGGCAAATCATTTAACCCCAATTGTCCCGCCTTGCTCCCTCCAAAAAAAAAAAACAAACCAAAAAGAAAAAAGTGTATAGCCTGTATAGAAGACTTATGTCTTTATAGGTAAATAGGATATGAACCTGTGATTTCATTGGTATAGGGAACACCCAAGTAAGAGGACTTTTTCTCCCAGTGTAAATTACCACCTTCTTGGCAAATTATCATCTTAGAGGTGCCTAGAGCACTGAGAGGTTAAGTGACTCATCCAGTACCACAGAGTCTATATGAATCAGAGATAGGATTTGAACCCAGGTGTTTCTAGCTTCTCTATCTACTATGACACCCATTGTCTCTGTGCCTATATATGATTAATATTTCCTTTGAGAAAAGTCTGAAAGGGCTTGACATGGCAAACACTAAATAACATTGTCAAATATAAAATTGATTATATTTTAATAGATAGGAAATGAATAAGTGACATGTGAGTCATTTTAATCACCTCTCTATATACACTTAGACCACTGACTTGTGAAAGCAAAGATTAAAATCAATATAAAATTAAAAGAATAAACACAAGAAGCCGTGCTCTGCAGTTATAACTTTAACCAAATTATTTAAACCAGCTATTTATGCCCCTCAAAATGTCAAATTCAGAAAACCTTAGTTATTACCAGACTATTACCATTTCCTAAAGAAGTTGAAGAATGGATATGATTCAATTACCACAATAAGGAGACAAAAAAGAGTCCAGAAAATACTTCAGTCAGTAAACACTTGAAATTCTAAATATACGAAAGGAAACTTTTGATGAAAATAGGATTTTTCTCAAAGGACCAATGTGGATGCACAGGGAACCCCACAAACCAACCTAAATTTTTAAAAAGCTGTCTATAGAAGATCAAGCATGGACGGATAATAAATGAGTATAAAATATGTCACAACACTAAAAAAAGGGAGAACATACAGGACTAGGGAATCAATCAATTTAAAAAAAATTATTAAGCACTTCCTCTGTGTCAGGCACTATGCTAAGCACCAGGGAAACAAAAAGAGGCAAAAGACAGTCTGTGCTCTTAAGGAGCTTATAACACAATAAGGAAGACAACCCACAAACACATATGTACAAAACAAGCTATATGCAGGATAAACAGGAGATAATTAACAGAGGGAAGGCATTGGTTGGGACTTAAAGGAAACCAGAGAAGTCACTAGTAAGAGCAGATAATGGAGAACATTCCAGGCATTGGAGACAGCCAGAAAGAAGGCCCCAGAGCTGGGAGATGGAGTGTCTTGCTCATGGAATGGCTAGGAGGCCAGTGTCACTGAATTAAATGCTACATGGTGGGGAACAATGTATAAGAAGACTGGAAAGGTAGGAGGGGACTAAATTATGAAGGATTTTGAATACCAAACAGAGGTGGGTAGGTAGTGGTGACATGATTGGGTTTGTGTTTTAAGAATATTAGGTATTTCATCTGTACTTGACCTCATACATTCTCTGCGGGGCTCTTTTATTGTCAAGGTGTCTCTGTTACAATCTACTATGCTTCATCTCTTTAAGGCCATCTGCTCACTCCTCATTAAAGTCTGCTAAGGTACAACAAGTAAAAGGCATCATCCTGGCAATAACAGACTAAAAACTCATTGGTTCATAGCCAAGGCTGTGATCCACCACACATAGCTAAGAGGAGCCTATAAAAATCAGCTAAAATGGAGCTTCAGTGTAAATTAATCTATCTATCTATCTATCTATCTATCTATCTATCTATCTATCTATCTGTTCCTGATGCTAATTCAAAGTCCCTTGTCCCTTGTCACTTCTGACTAGACAATTCTTTGTAATTCTTTTTATTTTTACCTTTGATTGGAGATTCTGGGTCCCTGAAAACCACATCAGGGTTCTACCTCAAGTAGACCTGAAAGAGATCCATGCCAGAGTTCTCATTAAGAGACTGATTCTTGAGACATCTGCAAGAGGAACAATATCAGAAAGTCATAGACTTCATCTTTTAAAAAAAAGAGGAAAAAAGAAACTTACATGATTACTTTATTACACATTTAAAAGGAATAGCAAGTTGTACATAATAGATTTGTAGTTTCATGTGCAGTCATCTTTTTAAAATTATACTATGTTATGGAGATACTTGTTTTAGTTCATAAATTAAAAATAAAAAAATAAGATTTAAAAAAATGTTTAAGTGCTTGCTGGCCACATCTGCGTATGAAAGGACCAGGAAAAGTCTGAGTATGGAGAATTTTACCCAAAGCCTGGTGTCTATTCTCAGTCTTTTGTGCAATCATTCATCTACATAAAAGAACAGAAAAGATTTAAGGTTAAAAATCTGGGGAATCTCAAATCTAGAATTGTGTAGTGACCATTAACTGGTTTATAGTGTAGCTTTCAGAGATTAAATTTGGGAGGTGCATGGAGTGTTCATCATAAACTAGTGATCTTTGAAAGAATAACCCAACACTAAGCATGAGGTCATTAGCTAGCTAGGAGAACTGCACTTTGTTCTGACAGGTTAGCACCTGTTGTTGACAATCTACTGGGGGAGATGAGAAGTTTTAATAGCAAAGACCCTGAAGGAAAAAGAAAGGACTGAAGAATAGAGTTTTTGTTTTTGTTTGTTTTGTTTTTGCTGGTCCTGGGCAAGGGTGTCTATCTTTTCTAATTATGCTGAAAGAGTATGGGCAGCACCCAGTATTTACCTAAGGAAAAGATTAGTAAGGATTTCAGCTGAGCCAGAGCCTGGAGGTAATGGATTATGGTGGCAGAAATTATGCATTTAACAAAGCATTGTCTTGTGTAGACTGCACATCCATCTCAACAGCATCTAGCAGAGACCATAAGGAAGCAAGCCTATCCTCATGAGAACACATAAATGACCCTGCAGCATCAAAAGGTATGGACTGACAGGTTTATGGGGAGATGACTGGTTGCTACCGATTTTCTTACCTATTTCATTAAATGTTTTTCCTTTGAACTTACTGTATATTCTGACTAACCATTACAAGTAAAATAATACAATCAATCAACAATTAATTATTCAGTAGCTACTAGGTGCCAGAGACTGTATTAGGTATTGGGAATACAAAGGCAAAGGTAAAACAATCCCTGTCCTCGTGGAGCTTACATTTTAATAAGAAACAATATGAATATAGTAGGTATATACAGAATACATACAGAACAGATACAAGGTAACCTTGAGGGAAAGGCGCTAGTAGCTGAGGGAATTAGGAAAGGATTCATGAAGAAAGTGGTACTTGAGCTGAGTCCTGAAGGAGACCAGAGATTTTTAAGATGAAAGGTTGAGGAGGGAGTGAGTCCAGTCTAGACATGGGGTTATCCTATGTAAAGGTACAGAAATAGGAAATGGAGTGATGGATGAAGAACAAAAAAAAAAAGGTCAGTTTGCTGAACCTCAGAGTAAAGTGGCCAGGAGTAGGGTGCAATAAAGCTGGAAACAGAGGAATTATATTTGGTTATAGAGGAACTCGTGAGTCAATAGAGGAGAGGGAGACAGAGACACACACAGAGAAAGACAGAGACAAAGACACAGAGAGACAGAGATAGAGATATGCTATAAATAGATAGATGATAGATGAATAGAGGATTAGATGGATGGATGAATAGATTATAGAGATAGGTGAATGGAAAGAAGATAAGAGACAGATGATAGGTAAAGAGGTGATAAATGGATAAATAGATGGATAATAAAGATAAATAGATGACAGATAGATAGATAGATAGATAGATAGATAGATAGATAGATGGATAGAACATCTATTAAGCTCTTACTATGTGCCAGATGGAGGTAGCTAGGTGGCACAGTAGATAGAGTGCTGGGCTTAGAAACAGAAAGACCTGAGTTCAAATCTAATGTCAGAAACTTCCCAGCTATATGACCTTGGACAAGTCATTTAATCTCTGTTTACTACTGGGGAAGGAGATGGCAAACCATTCCAGCATCTTTGTCAAGACAACCCCATGGACAGAGGTCCACAGTGACAGGAAGAATTGGACACAGCTGAAATGACTGCAAAAACATGTGTCAGATACAGTTCTCTGAGTATACAGATACAAGCAAGCAAAATAACCCCTGCCTTCAAGGAGATTTCATTCTAATAGGGGAAAATAATATATAAAAGGGAACTAGACATCATTGGGGAGGGAGACTCTGGGTAGTGGTGGCATGATTTGAAGCTGGTGACTGGGGAAACAAGATAGAGTCTTAGTTTTGGGCAAGATAATTACTGACTTTCCTCTGTATCAGTTCAAAGTGATATTCTCTTTGTTTATTTGAATATAATTTTACTTGCGTCCTTTGAGGATGTGAGATAATAGGTGCCCCCTATTAGTTTTCCCCTTTTGTGTATTTTTCTCCCCTCTTTCCTTTCTTCTTTCAAGATGTTGTGTTGTGATGACAACATAATAAAAATCGCTCACAGGCCCTCCGTCTTGATTCCATCTGTGATTCCTGCCGACCTAGCGGTTCTTAGGAGATACTTATTTCATGCCCCCACTCCTCATCACAATGAAAACCCTTCATCTTTGTGAAATATTTTTCAGTTGCTCACTTATATTCACCCTTTCGTGTCTATATTTGCTCCTGTGTTTGTATTTCAAAATTTCTACTAAGCGCTGATATCTTTAGCAGGAATCCTTAGAAGTGCTGTCTTGTCTTAATGTTTATGTTTCATTCTATTAAAAAGGACTTGGGACAGCAAGGAATTTTTTTTTTTTAAAAAAAGGACTTTTTCCCCCTTGTAGGATTATACTCGGTTTTGCTGAGTAAATTTTTCTTGGTTGTAAGGCTACATCTTGTGTCTTTTGGAAGATTGTATTCCACTTTATTATAGATGATAAATCTTATGGGATCTTGACTATAGTTCCTTTAATTTCTTCCCTCTTAATGGTAGAAGTTGTTCTTTTTTCTTCAGTTTTACCTCAAAAGTTCTGTTTTAACCTCTTAATGCCTCCAACTCCTTATCAACAGGATAAAATGTAAAATTATTAAAATATTTGATAAACTTATCAATTGGTTTATGCCCCCATTCCCTTTAAGATCCTTAGCTTGGGGTGGCTAAGTGGCGCAGTGAATAGAGCACCAGCCCTGGACTCAGGAGGACCTAAGTTCAAATGTGACCTCAGACACTTAACACTTACTAGCCGTGTGACCTTGGGCAAGTCACTTAACCTAATTGCCCTGCCTTCTCCCCTCCAAAAAGCAAAAAAAAAAAAGATTCTTAGCTCATTTCCAACTTTGCATATGTATGAAGATTGTATTCACATATAGATTATAATATATTTACTAGATGAAATTGGAATTAAAAAGATAAACTATTAAAACTTCTAATCTCTCAGTTGTTTCAATAATGATCTGAAAGAAAAATCTCTTCTTTCCCTTCTCTAAATCTTCAACTACATACTCCTAGATACACCTATATGCCTTTTTAGAGAAGCCAATTCTTAATGTTCATTTTCAAAATCAAGGAGGAAAAAGGGGAGAAAAATTTTAACCAACATAATATAAGGACCACCTACTACACGCCAGCCACTGTGCTAAGTGCTGGTGGCACCACACTTGAATCCAAGGAATACAACAAGTGATAAATGAAGAATTGGTTGGGCTTCTCAGCCCCCTTTAAATAGAGGATTTGGGAGGATTTTTTTTTTTTTTTTTGCTCTGCTTTCCAGTCCTCCAGAGGGAAGAGGCCACTGAAGGTACTGATGAGGTAAGAGTATCAAAGATGATGTAATCTCCAAGATGGTGAGTTTCCTGGAGATGAGTTTTTCCTGGAGAAGTTGGGAGTGAGGGGAGTCATGATAATGGTAGACTTGAATCTGGGAGTACAATTATTGGGAAATGAAGAACATCCATCTACTCTAATTCCCTGTACTTCATGAAAAGATTATTTGGGGATTCAAGGTTAGAAGCCATCTTGATTTTCAACCAAGGATAAATCTTTCTTTTCTCTGCCTTCCACTGCTCCCTTTGGTGCCCTGTCTCCATCTCCAACATACACCTAATGTCTGTTCAGCATTTTGTCACACCATATGAATCTTCTCCAACTGGGCCCCAACAGTTCTCACTGATATTTCTGTAGTTTCAGCAGCCACAACTTCCAACTCTCTAAATACTTATTAGGGAGGGGGGGGAGACCACTCTTCATCAGACAGAAGTACCCCCACCTAGCTGGCTGCAAGTTCACTATCCATGTGGTTTCTCTCTAGTGTTCCTCTGCCATGACTGCCTAGAATGGCTGCCATGACCGACTAGAATGAAGTCTTTGTACACCTTTTTGAAAGTAGTGTAGAGCTTTCTTTTCTTTTCTTGTTTCTACTAACAAACATTGAACTTTTTTTCCCTCCAACTCCCCCATGGGAAAATAAAAAGAAAAACAAAATTCTTTTAACAAATATGTTGGTCAAGCAAAACAAATTCTCACATTAGCCATGTCCAAATTTTCACTCTGCAATTTGGGTACATTACCAATTCATTAGGAAACTGTTACCATGATGCATTATCATTGCTTCCCTGGAATTTTGGGTGGTCATTGCAATAGAGTTCTTAGGTTTTTCAAAATTGTTTGTCTTCACAATGCTGTTATTATTGTATCAAATATTTTCCCTAATTATTCTCTTTTCACTCTGCATCAATTCATATGAATCTTTCCAGGTTTCCCCAAAATCATCCTTTTTGTAATTTCTTATAGCTCAATAATATTATATCATATCCACATATCATCATTTGTTCAGTTATTCCCCAGCAGAGCTTTGGATTTTAAATATTTTCTCAGTATGATAATTAACAATAATTGTGGACAATTCCCTTTATGTTAACAGTTCCAGTTAATCTATTCTTAGTCCCATGAGCTTCCTTTCTCTTCTTGGTACCTAAACAATAGGAGAATGCAAAGAAAATCAAGCTTGTCTAAGGAGATGTTCCAATAAAAAACAAAACATATGTCAAACACCTGAGGTATTGCTAAGAGAATTATGACATTAATCTAATGGAGTAGTATCTTGCTTTTAAGTATGAACAAATACGAAGATTTGGGAGGAATTCAGAAGCTTTACGGGAAATGATGCAGAATGAAGAAAATAGAGCCAAAAGAACATGCACAAAGACCACAACAATATAAATAAGAAGTAGCATGGGGCAATAAAACTTAGGTCATGTACAATGGACAATGTTGCTACCATACTACCAAAATTAAAACACAAATTCTTATTTCCTTAGCAATTGATCAACATTCTTAACAAGTGAGATTACCATGAAAAAGCATTTAAAGAAAGATGAGGGCCCAGGATAGAACTTTGGGCTCATCCATACTATGTGAGCGAGAGATAAATCATGATGAACTAATGACACCAGGGAGGGGACAGGAGAACCGGGAGAGATCAATGTCATGGAAGCTAGAGGTAAATAATATCCAGGATGATGGAGTATTTGACAATTTAAAAAGACACAAATGGAGTACATGCAAGTTAAGGACTAAAAAGTTTATTTGATTTGGTAGTTGAGATCATTGGTAACCTTAGAGAAAGCAGTTTCAGTCAAATATTCATATTTTTTTAAATTTGGTTCCCCTTCTTCCCACACTCTCATCTCCTTCATGACCAATGAGAAATAATTACAGAACTAATTAGGGAGGGTTAGATCAGAATGATCTACACATCATTCAACATCAGATAGTTTTATGACCTTAGTTCTCTAATGTCAAGCTGTCTAGGCATTATGAATCTTGAACTTCTATTTGATATTGAGGTGAAGATGTGACTATTTAATAGGAAAACACTTTTGTAATTCTAAAAAGTCCTTTTCATAGGGCAGCAGTAGGGGTGTGTGGCACATTTCCCCCTCACAGAGAGTTCATAAATCTGTTCATTCAATAAATATTTGAGTACCTGCTACTAGCAAGGCACTGTGCTAGGCATGATGGGGATACAAAATTGTTTTGTCTCCCAGGGAGATGCAAATAGCAAGGCACTAACTTCACTCTAGTAGGAGAAAAAAAAAATCAAAGATTGCTTCTAGAGAGACTGAAGTACTTAAGAAGGCTGATGCAATTTTAACAGAAGCACAAACTGGAAAATTGGAATGCATGATTCGTGACAATTACAAAGAGCAAGGAAAAAGAACAGCCCAGCCCACCTTGTCACATCATTCATTCACTGCTTAAACAAATAAAGATAAATCTGCAGTTGATGATGCTGAAATAAGGTGAAATCTTCAGCCATTAAATGGGATTATCTTGGGAAAGATTTGGTCGTATGATATGTTCTGGGTTTAAAGTAAGGCTTCTAGAATGTGACTCCAATTGTAAAAAAGAGAAAGAGGCACACAGAGAAAAGTAAAATGGTTCCTTTTTTAAAAAAAATCATGAAAAGACCCATTTTGCCTTGTGAATCAATTACAACATGGAAAGGAGAAAAATCATGGTGATTTAATGTACAAAATAGAAAAGAAATCACTGTTTCACATTCCCACCTCTTTTTGCTTGACTCATTTCTTCAGTAGAGACTTCCATTCTGTTATGAAATGTGCCTCTCACCTAGATGCTGATACATATTTTTGCTTTAAGGCATTGTAATGGGAATTTGAAGATCTTCCCTACCCCTTAGTAGGTATAGGGGGGAATTTGAAGACATTCCCTGCTTTGAAAGTAAACTCTGCCCCCTAACAGGCTGAATGTAATCACTGTGATGGAGAGAATTTGCTGAAGGGTACAGCAGAGCCCACAGGAAGCTTCCCTGCTGTGAAGATAAACTTTGCCCCCTAATAGGCTCAATGTAGTCACATGGAACCTGTGATAGGAGGAGTTTGCTGAAAGGTGGAGCAGAGCCACGAGAAGCGGGGAATAAGAGCTAGCAAGATGGTAGCAGAGAGAGGTACTCAGGCAAGGAGGCAGAGAGGTTTGTGAGTAAATTTTGATCTTATATTGGTTTGTGGGAAGGTAAAAGATGCTGTGGTTCTCAGTGTTATTATGGCTTCTTAATATCTTTGGTAGAGTGATGGAATTGGCTTACTGGTTTTGGGATTGGGTTTTCTAATTTCTAAATAAATGTTTCAGTTCTGTCCTCTATGTGGAGAGTTTGGTATATTTTGCGATCAATAGTTATGCAATATTTCTAGTCATGGTCTTAATTGTGATTATGGGTGCTGTAAATATTGCATTGATGTTACAGGCATGTACTTAAATAGAATTTCCCACAAAAACTGAATGAGGATTGCCTTGGCCCTTCTCAGGCATGTCCTGTTTCTCCTTCCCCAATGCTACTTGATGTTCAAGGGCTGCTTTAAATCAGCAACCACTCAAAACCACAGCTTTCAATCCCTCCCCTAATTTTTTTTATGTTTATCAATCCAATTGGAAGACAGAATACTTTAAAGCAAAAAGGCATTTAACAAAAAAAGAAAGAATGAAAATGAATGAAAAAAATTTCCCCTTCATATACACAGGAGAGTATACTCTCCTATAGATTTATGCATATAGAGAACATGTAGGAATACACATAGAAAAGATATGTGAACAAGGAATTTGTGTTTGTTTGGACATACACACAGAGAACCCATTTGGCCAGGGTGACACTTTTGAAGAATATTCACATTAGGGAACACCTGTAACCCAGGAGCATGCAAAGCTAAAGTAACTCATAATCTTAGGGCTGTGTTCCCACGTGATAAGAACACTTTTCTCCTTGCGCTACTTGCTTTCTTGCACAGCCACCAAAATCTCCTGTTCTGGTGATGTCATTGGACACAGAACTGCCTTCTCTGCTACAGTAAAATTCTTGCGGCCTCTGTTGGTCTATTTTTCTCCACTGTGCTGCCATCTTCTGGTTCTGTGCTAAATTTCAGTACTACAAAGTCTTTTCACTGTAGAAGGAGGAAGTCCAAGCTCTTTTAGCTTAGAGTCCCAGGAGCTATCTCAGCTCTGTGACTCAGATTCAGACAATAAACCAACCAGAAAAGGCTTAAGACACTAAATATGTCTTTGTTCCTGATGTTGTATCTCAGTCACAACTTTTTGAATTCAATCTACACTGATGGCCATTGTGTGCTAGATAAGTAATTTGTGCCAATGGAGAGGCGTGAAATGCCCATGTTTCCCAAATGACTCCAGGACAGTGTTAAGCTGCCCTAGCCAGCCATATAACCTCTCAGAACCATGGAGTCCTCATCTATAAAATCAAAGATTTGGATTATATTACTTTTAACTTCCCTTCTAGCTACAAATGTCTCTCATTCTGTGGTATGCCTCTCCTGTTACCTCTTATTGTACTCTCTTTGTTTTGCACCATACTTTTAAAAAATGAACTCAATCCAGAATTATTAAAAAAAAGTAATTGATAGTTAAAAATAGGTAATGGTAAGCAGAATACATTGCTGCTGATTATAATAAATTAAAACAGAAATTTAACCAATCTAAATCAATTGTCACAAAAAGAAACCTAAAAAAGCCTAGATAAGATTAAATGAAGCACTTATTAAGCCATTACTCTATGTCATTATTGCTATTTTTCAGTCATGTCAGACCCTTGATCCCATTTAGTGTTTTCTTGGCAGGGATAGAGTGGTTTGCCATTTCCTTCACCAGCTCATTTTACAGATGAAGAACTGAGGCAAGCAGGGTTAAATGACTTGACCAGGGTCACACAGGTAATAAGTGTCTGAGATCAGATTGGTTTAGTGTTAAATAATTGTGCAAATGCTAGAGAAATTCTGGAAATACAAATACAGGCAAAAGGAAAGGAATCTTATATTCTAATGGAGAAAGATAGCACATGAAGGAAGGTGAAAAGTGGGGCCCTTAAGAGGGAAGGTAATTTAAAGGAGGGGGAAGCTAGATGGCTAAGTGGATAGAATACTGAGCCTAGAGTCAGGAAGACCTGAGTTCAAATAGGGTCTCAGGCACTTATTAGCTGTGTGATCCCGGGCAAGTCATTTAACCTCTACCTTAATCCACTAGAGAAGGAAATGGCAAACCATTATGGTATCTTTGCCAAAAAAAAAAAAAAAACAACCTCAAACCAACACCACCCCCACCCCCCAACCCATGGACAGCATGGTCCATGAGGTCATGAAGTGTATGGGCTCACAAAGGATCTCATGTGACTAAATGACTGAACAACAAACAAGTTTAAGGGAGGCATTGGACACAGAAAAAAAAGGTGCTCAAAGTGGGGACAAGGTAAAGAGGAGAAAGATAACTATAAGAGAACAGGATAAAGGGAAATACCCAGTTGGCAACTGTAACTGAAATGCAGATGGGATGAACTCACCCATAAAACAGATGTTAACAGAATGAATTAGAAAAGTTTTTGAAGACTACATTAAAAATTAATTGGAAACTAAATAACTTAGCCCTAAAAAATGGGTAGGTGAAAGAACAAATTATAGAAACAATAATTTTATTAAAGATAATGACCACAATGAGACAAGATACCAGAGTTCATAGGATTAGCTGAAGTAGTGCTTAGGGGAAAATATATATCTCAATAAAAGAAAGAAACAGCAGATCAATTAATTGGGCATACAGCAAAAAAAAAAAAAAAAAAAAAAATAGAAAAAATAAATTAAAACCCTCTAATTAAGCACCAAAATAGAAATTCTGAAACTCAGAGAAGAAATTAATAAAGTTAGCAATTAAAAAAAAGCCCAAAACAAAACAAAATCCTTGAACTAATTAATAAAAATAGGAGCTATTTTTTTTTGGGGGGGGGGGAAAGAACAAAATAGACAAATTACTGACTGATATGATTTTTAAAAAGACAGAGGAAACCAAATAACCAGTATCACAAATGAAAAGAGTGAATTCAAAACAAATAAAGATAAAATGAAAGCAATTATTAGGAATGATTTTGCCTAGCTATCTGCCAATAAAACTGACAATTTAAGTGAAATGGATGAATATTTACAGAAAATATAAATTGCTCAGATTAACAGAAGAGGAAATACTATACTTAAATAACTCTATCTTCAAAAAAAAATTGAACTTTTTTTTTGACTTTTTTTTTGGAGGGCAATTGGGGTTAAGTGACTTGCCCAAGGTCAAATAGCTAGTTTTTGTGTTAAGTGTCTGAGGCCAGATTTGAACTCAGGTGCTCTGACTCCAGGGCCGGTGCTCTATTCACTGAACCACCTACCCATCCCAAAAATTGAACTTTCTAAATGAACTTCCTAAGGTGGAAAAAAAAAACAACCTAGGACAAGATGGATTTACAAATGAATCATACCAAACACTTAAAGACTAATTAATTTCAATATTACATAAACTGTTTGGAAAAAAAGCTAAATAAGGTGTCATTCTATAACATAAAAAATTGTTATGATACCTGTAGTGCCAATGAGATATTTACAGCACCCATGATCACAATAAAGACCATGATTGTAAACTCTCCATATAGGGGACAGAAGCAAACCATTTATTTAGACACCAGAAAACCAAATCCCAGAACCAGTAAGCTGATTCCATCATAGTAGTAAAGAAGTTAATAAGCTATAACAACACAGAAAGCCACAGCATCCTTTAGCCTTCCCAAAAACCAATATAAGATCAATATTTACTCACAAACCTCTCTATCTCCTTGCCTGAGCACGTCATTCTCCCACCATCTCTCTAGCTCTGATTCCCAGCTTCCTGTGGCTCTGCTCCACCTTTCAGCAAACTCCTTCCACCACAGGCTCCTTGTGATTACATTCAGCCTATTAGGGGATGGAGTTTACTTTCAAAGCAGGTAAGGTCTTCAAATTCCCCCTAGGCCTATTAAGGGGCAGGGAAGATCTTCAAATCCTCATTCCCATTACAATACCTCAAACAAGGAGAGTAAAAAAACCCCCACGAACTAGAGACCAATTTCTCTAATAAATATTGATGCAAAAATTTTAAATAAAATACTAGCAAGGAGATTACAGAAATATATCACATAGATCACACACTATGAGCAGGCTGGATTAATACCAGGAATGCAGGACTGGTTTAGTTTTAGGAAAACTGCAAGCACAATTGACCATATTAATAAATATGAATAATAAAAATCATGCTTATTTCAATAGATACAGAAAAAACTTTTAACAAAAAGCTTTTGACATTCCTATTAAAAACACTAGAAATCACAGGAATGAATGGAGATTTCCTCAAAATGATAATAGCAAGTCTTGTCTGTAATGGGGCAAGGCTAGCTAGAAGCTTTTCCAATAAGACCAGGGGTAAAGCAAAGATGCATATTATCACCATTACTATTCAATATTGTGTTTGAAATGTTAGCCATAAGAATAAGAAAGGAAGATGAAGTTGAAGGAATAAGCATAAGTCACGAGGAAGCAAAACTATCACTCTTTGCAGATGGTATGATGGTTTATTAGAGAACCCTAGATAATCTACTAAAAAAATTAATTAAAAATAATTACTAAAAAGTAAATTTTCAGGATATAAAATAAATTCACATGAATCATCAGCATTTCTGCATATTACCAACAAAATCCAGCAGAAAAGATAGAAAAATTCCATTTAAAATAACTACCAACATGGCAAAGAATTGAAAACTTTGAAGAGAATAGAGTGGCCAGCCTTGTGTCTCCAATCTCCTGTTTTCTGCCTGGAAGGAATCTAAGTCTCACCTTGGAGAAAGATGGGTAGAGAAGACTCTGGAGATATATACTCATGCTTCCCTAAGAACTACATCTAGAAAACCCATGTGGACACACATAACTTACATAGATTACATATACCTTATGCTGGGAAGAAAACTGGAAGATTATGATTAATATTATCTCATAAACAGTGGAGAAACAATGGAGGGTAAAACCAGCTTAGGGAAATCTTGGCAAGAGATCTGATCAAGTACTCCTGAGGGAATTTAAAGATGGAAATGTAAAGAAGACAACAAACAAGAAAAATGGAAAAGATTTTTAAGATTTCTCTAACAAACAATTTTCATCATGAAGGACTGTGGGACTACTGCACTTCACCTTAACATCATGGTTTCAGATATTCTTTTAGGGGAGGCAGAAATTGTACTTAAATAGAGTACTTCATGTATTGGAGTATCTTATATCTATGAGATGAGCCAGCAGCTATTACAAATGTGTACATGCAGATATGTCATTTTTCTAGTAAGCAGTCTTGATTTGTTTATGTTCACAAAGAAAGGGTGGTAGTTATCCTAAATAGCAAATATACACTTATATGCATTATGGAAAGGGTTAAGTAGTCATAAACCAGATAATATGAAATTAATTGCAGTGGTCATAGTTTAATGGTCTCTATCACAGAATTGCAGGCTGACTTTTACTGAGCTAGAATTTTTTCCTCTTTTTTAAAATAAATTTTTACAGATGTATTTTTATATTACCTTTATTTTCCATTTTATTCCTTTCCCTCCCAGAGAGTCATTCCTTATAATAAAGAACAAAAAAGGGGAAAAAACCTAGTTCAGCAAAACTAACCAAAATATAAAAAATGTCTATTTTATATATATGTATATATACAGGTGCACACACATAAATGTTCTACAATCCAAAGTCTCCCACCTGTACAAAGAAGTGTGGGAAAGTTGTCTTCTCATATGTTTTCTTTAGAGCCAAGTTTGGTCATTATAATTTTGCAGAATTAAGTTTCAATTATTTTGTTATTGTTATGGTCATTGCTGTTGTTTTCCATGTTCGTTGTTGTTATTGTATTTGTTGTTTTCCTGATTCTGATTACTTAACTTTGCATCAGTTTATATGTCTTTCTAAGCTTTTCTGTATCCATCATATTCATTGTTTCTTATAGCATAGAAATATTACTTACATTTATTCTGGGCTGAGGTTAAGCTAGGTCAGTCTACTGATCTAGGCTTAGCATTAAAATGCAATGAGGTACTTGCAAACCATAAAATTCATTTTAATAATAAGGGATCAAAAGAAAACAACTTCAAAGTTAAAGATATAAAAAACTGCTCTCCCTACCCATATCTCCTATCCCCATACCTTTGTAGTCACCAGGTCAGGAACTCAGAAAAACTTTCTGCAGAATTGGACCTTAAGAATAATCTTCGATGCATCTCTCTCTCTCTCTCTCTCTCTCCCCCCCCCTTCCCTCATCATCATTCCAGGCTGGGTCAACTATATTTTGTGATTTCCAATGATCCCACCTTCTTGAAAGACCTACCTAATGACCTGTCACTGGAGCCATAGCCCAGTATATAGGACTCTGGATAGGGATACCTATAGAAATAGAGGAAGAATTAGTGGAAAATGGCAAAGAGAAGAGAAGAGGCTCCTGCCCATAGTCCTTACCTCAGCAATGCATGGGGACATAATTTCAGGGGGAGAGGATTGACAGCCTGCAGAGACCCATTAACAGCCCACACAAAATTAACATAATCACTACCACTACATTCCTGCACCACAATTTGTTTATTCATTCACCATTTGACGGGCATCTACTTCCACTCCCACCCCCAGTTTTTTTGCTACCATGAAAGGTGCTACAGTAATTTTTTGGGAGTATTTTGGGCCTTTCTTTTCGTTATTGACCTTCTTTGGGGTCAGTTAGCTAACAACAGAATCTCTGGATCCAAGGGTGATGCCATTTTAGTAACTTTGGGCCTAGTTACTCTTAATGTACTTTGATCCTGGGTGAAGTGTGGTTCTAGAATTTTTCATTCATTCGTTTCCATGCTAAATGGTATAACTAAGTGGCTTGATGGTACTGCTCTTAAACATACAGGAACATAGCCATTAAATGGGCTAAAATGCAACCAGAAGGTGGTAGTGTGATTCAATGTGTAATATTTACATGCACCATTTAGTAGCAGTATTCTTGTGCTGTTCCTTTCCCTGATCTGCACATGTGCAGGTGTCTCAACATTTCAGTAGGCTGACATATCCCTAGTAGCCACTAGAGGACACTAAAAACCCGAGATAGTCTGTTCAATGACAGCTCTGTTTCCCTGAGCTCCCAGCAATGATCATGAAAATATTTTAAAAGTTGATAGTTCCAATTTTCTTAATTCAGCTTCTCTTCCTCTTTGAATATTTATCTTTCTCAATTTCTCCTGCCCTCACAATCCCAAAGGATTAATTCAGGGAACATATAAGTTATTGATACATAATTCGTAAAATATAAAAAGTAAAAATAAAACAACTATGTTTTCTATTCTCATAAGGTGGTGAGCTATTCTGGTGGAAATAGCCATCTCTACTTCTCTTTTCCTTCTGTGCCCACACATTCTTCTGTGCTGGGGACTTCCCAGGAATTCTCAAATTCCTGTGGCTCATGTAAGTAACATGAGTTGCTTGAATAGGGTAGAGAAGATTCTGGCAGCATTCTCCAAGGGGGAGGGGGAGAGAGGGAAAATCAAAGACTCATGATTCACTCAGTCTGATCCTGGCTGGTTGCTAGGCAGGATTCATTCCAGCTGTTCATAGTTCTCAACAAATTCTGGGCAAGGGTGAATCTTAAATCTTTTCTCTCCGATGTCATGCTTCACCCCTTTTACCCTCCTTTTACAATATCCTCTATCATAAGAGCAATGAATACCACCCAATGGATATCTCTTATACAGAAATATCCCAGAACCTACCTAGTTTGTTACCTCTCTAAATCAACTGAATCCTTGGGCCATCCAGAAAGGAAGCCAAAGACAAGGATGCAAAAATTCCAACTTTCCCCCAATCCAAGGTAAAATCCATTTGAGCAGATTGAATATCTCTATGATATTTGGCAGGAGGCAGTTTGGTAGCTCAGGGGATAGTGTACTGAGAATGGAGTAAAAAAGATCTGAGTAAAAATCCAGCCTGAGAGACTTACTAGCTGTGTGAACCTAGGCAAGGTACTTACCTCTGTTTGCCTTAGTCCATTGGAGAAGGAAATGGCAAACCACTCCAGCATCTTTGCCAAGAAAATCCCATAGACAGTATATGGCTAGACAAGAATAGTGCTATTTAATGCTTCTATCAATGACCTGGATAAAATTATAGGCAGTGTGCTTCTCAAAACTGAAAATTTGTCATGAAACTATGAAGGATATCTAACTGGATCCAAAAAAAGGCCTTGATAGGCTAGATCTTTGAGCTAACTGTTATAAAATAAAATTTAATAAAAAGAAACATGAAGTCTTTGACTTGGGCTCAAAAGATCAATTTCATAAGTACAAAGTGTGACCAGACAATAGTTATCTGAAAAACATCTGGGAGTTTTAATGGACTATAATCTAAGTAAGGCCACATTGTGTTATAGCAGCTCCAAAAGCTAATGTAACTATAGTCTTTATTTTTTAAAAAAGAGGATATCTAGGACTAGAAAAGCGATATTCCTACTGTATTAGGGCATGGTCAGATTACATCTAGGATATTGGGGTCAGTTCTGGGCACCAAATTTTATGAAAGATATTGATAAGCTGGAATGTGTCCAGAGGAAAGCAACCAAGAGAAGTCAGGGCCTCAGTATCACACAATGAGAATTGATTGGAACAATTCTGATATTTAGTATAGAGAAGAGGATACTTAAAGAGGGGGAGGAAGGTGGATTGAAAGTTATCTTCAAGTATTTAAGGACTGTCATGTAGCTAAGGGATTAGATTGACACTAGAAGGCAGAACTGGAAACAAGTCCTTGGCTTCCTTTCTGGATGGCTCAAGGACTCAGTTGATTTAGAGAGGTAACAGATAGGTAGATTCTGGGATATTTCTGTATAAAAGATATCCCTTGGGTGGTATTCATTGCTCTTATGATAGAGGACATTGTAAAAGGAGGGTGAAAGGGGTGAAGCATGACATCAGAGAGGCAAGTTTAGACTTTAAATAAGAGAAAACTTCTTAACAAATAGAGCTGTTCAAAAGTAGAATTTGCTGTTTCAATCAATCAATTAACAAGCATTTAAATCACTATGATGTGCCAGGTATTGTGATAGGGTCTAGAATTACGTATACAAAATTATGAAACCACTCCTTCAATTAAATACCTTACATTCTACCAGGAGAACAGCATGTGTGTGTATATACATATGTATGAAAAAAACAGAATAAACATTAAATAAATATAATGTTAATTTAGGAAAGAGGGAACTAGCAGTTTGGTGAATCAGGAAAGGCTTTGTGTAGAAGGTCATGCTTAAGCTCCAGCTTGAAAAAAGACAAGAATTCTATGATCATAGCTTTGGAGCTAGAAAAGGAACTGAGAAGCCACCTAATCCAACCTTCTCATTTTAAGACCCAGAGGGATAGTACCAAAGGTGATGCAGTTAGTAAGTGTCAGAGGCAGGATTTGAACTCAGCACTCTATCCACTACATCATGCTAACTACCAAGAAAGCATTGAGGAGGGAGAGCATTCCAGGAGTTGTTGAATGGTTAATGGAAAGCCATTGGTCTGAGACCTGAAGTGCCTTGCCTGAGTGGTTTAAAAAGTCAAGCAAAGACTTCTAGAGGTAAAAGGAACTACGGAAATTTGTTGAATAGTATAACGTAGGAGCTCTGCTCCTGTAAGGTTCACATTAGATTCAGTCAAAACAAAGAAGGGCAATGGAGCAACAGACAGGGGATTCATACCACTTTATTTTTGTTATGGTGGCCAGCAAAAAGGATGTGATGAAAATCTGTGCCTCCCAGTCAATGCCCGCTTGATGTGTGGTGAAAGAGACAAAGAAGTCATTTTGCCAACAGTAGGCTCACAAATTTACATTAACTTTAACAATATCATGGTGATTCAGCATAGCACAAGCGCAATGGGCTATTTACAACTTAAGTTCAAATGTTTATATTATATATGGTTATATAACAATGCACAAGTGCAGTAAAATTGTTTATAAGCCAGGAGCTTGGGAGTTAATATCTGAAAAAGAAAAAAAAATCCACCTTACATACAAGTAGCAGAATCTATACTTAAGTTAAATGACTTAAATGCTTATGTGATGGAGGATGGAATATAGAGATTTGAGACAGGAAGATCAATCAAGAGGCTGTTGCAATAGTCTAGTGGGAGGTGATAAAGACAAGGACTAAAATAGTGGCAGTGTGAATAGAGAGAGTGGGTCAAATGTGAAAGCTGTTGTGGTAGAAACAGGGAAGTTTGTCAACTCATTAGGTGTGTGAGATGCATGAGTGTGAGGAATCAAATATAGTCCTGGGCTTATGAACCTGGGAGACTGAAAATGGTAGTACCTCCAACAGGAATAGGATAGTTTAGAAGATAAGTGAGTTTAGCAGGATAGATAGTGAGTTTTGTTTTAGATGTGTTGAATTTCAGGTATCTTTGGGACATCTAGCATGAAAAATCTTGATAGGCAGTGCCTGTAATGCTTCAGGAAGCAATGGTTTATACTTCACTAGAAGGTTTCAAATGAAATCTGATCGGCCATTTGTATGGTATATTGTAGCAGAGATTTCAACTAGATTGTATCTAAAGTCCCTTCCAAATCTATGATTCTGGAATTCTGTGATTTCTTTCAAAGATGTCTTTAAAATGCACCTTCTCCACAAGGCCTCCTTCAAGTGCACAGAAGAAAGGTATGATTTCCTTTCCTCATCCAGTGGCTCCCACTCATCTCTTCACTAAGGGCTATACATGTTGTCCAAGTTTCTTTCTTCATGTAACTGAATCTTGAACTTGCTTTATTTTAAAAAATAGTCTTTCAGACTATTTTTTCTTTTTGAAAGATGATTTATCTTTCAAATTATCTGAATTGGATTGTTTCCTCCTTAAGGACAGAAAGTATGTGTTGGAGTTGAGGAAGTTAAGGTTAACATGGAGGTGAGACAAGACTGAATTAGTACTTTGAGTTTCCCCTCAAATCCAGAAAATTGACAAAGATTATACAAGATGGGAATAGTCAGTTTTGGGGGCGGGTTTGTGGAAAGACAGCATCACTATTTTATTTTTGATAGAACTTTAAATTGATCCAATCATTCTGGAAATAAATTTGGAAATATGCTAAGAAAATGAATAAAATACCCATACATTTTGACTCAGAGATCCTTTTGCTAGACGTCCATCTCAATGAGGCAAATGATAAAAATGAAAGCCTAAATTATTCATAGCAGCACTTTTTTTCAATTAAGAAGCATTTATTTTCTCTTCCAACTTCCCCTGCCCATTAAAAAAATAAAAACAAAATCCTTATACAAATCTACATACTTAGGAAAAACAATTTCTACATTGGCCATGTAAAAATGGATGTCTCATTATGTATCTTGAGTTCCTAACTTCTCCATCAGGAGGCGAGTAGAATTCTTCAACACCAGTTCTTTTGGAATTGTATCTGGTCATTACATTGATCTGAGTTATGTCTTTAAAAGTTGTTTGTTTTTATAAAGTCATTTATAAATTGTTTTGATTCTTTTCATCACACTCTGTATCAGTTCATATAAGTCTTCTTAAGTTTCTCTGAAACCATTTCCCATCATTTCTTATGGTGCAACATTGTTCACTATATTCATATGCCATAATTCGCTCAGTCATTACCCAACTAATGGGCATTCCTTTAGTTTCTAGTTCTTTGACACTGCAAAAAGAGCTGCTATAAACAGTTTTCTACATATGAGTTCTTTCTCTGATCTCTATGGATATACTACTTTGACATATGGAACGATATGTGCAATTTAGTGACTTTGGGGGAGTAATTCCAAATTGCTTTCCAGAATGCATGGACTAGTTTCTAACTTCAACAATAGTGCATTAATGCCCTCATTTTCTTACTGACTTTCCAACATTTCTTGTTTTCCATTTTTGTCATCTTAGTCAATCTAATGGTTGTGAGGTGGTACCTCAGGGTTGTTTTAATTTGTTTCTCTTATTATTAGTGATTTGGAGCATTTTAAAAACAATATGACTATTGATAGTTTGTGTTTCTCCCTTTGGAAAACTGCCTATTTCTATCCTCTGACCATTTAACATTTGAAGAATAGCCCTTATCTTGGAAATTAGACCTTAGAGCAGAGAGCTTAGATTACAACACCACAAAAGACAAAAGATGTAGGCAAAAGATATAGAAAAGAAAAGAACGTATGTGTACCAAAATATTTATAGCCAGTCTTTTCATGATAATTTTTCACTGGAAACTTGGAGTCTTGTCTTCATATTGGAGAATGGCTAAACAAATTATGGTACATGAATGTAATGGAACATTGTGGTGCTGTAAGAATGAAAAAAATGGAAAGTCTCATAGAAAACTAAGAAGAACTCTATAAATGGATGCAATGTAGAGTAAGAAGAATTAGATAGGGGCAGGGAATCTGCAGTCTCGAGGCCATATGTGGTCTTTGTCCTCAAGTGTGGCTTTTTAACTGAATCCAAATTTCAAGGAGCGAATCTCCTTAATAAAAGGATTTGTTTTATAAAACTTAGATTCAGTCAAAATGCTGCACCCAAGGACCTAGAAGGTCACATGTAGCCTTGAGGCTGCAGGTTCCCCTTCTCTGATGGGAGAAACATTTATAGAATGACAACAACATTATAGAGAAAAACAATCTTGAAAGACTTTAGAGCTCTTGTCAATGCAATGATAAATCATTTGTCCAGAAGACTTAAGATAAAATATGCCATACACTTCCTACCAGAGAGGTAATGAACTTAATATGCATATGTTTTCTGACATGGCCAGAATGGGATTTATTTTGTTTGACTCTGTGTGTTTATGATGACAGTTTTATTTTTCATTTAATTTTTGATGTTTTCCAATCTGGGAGGGAGTAGTGAAAGGAACAGATTACAGATCCATGTAAAAGACAGATTTTTAAAAAGAAGTTGAATGATGCGAAATTCTAATGATTAAGCTTGGTCTTAAGAAGAAATATGAGAATGCACAAGCTTCTCTTCTTTGCAGTAGGGGAGGATAATTGGTATTGAACACTGCATAATAATGGACTTTATTATTGGTTAATTTTGTTGAACTATTTTTAAAAAATTCTTTATCATAAAGGATGGTTTTCTAGGAGGGGACATAGGGAAGCACGTATTGGGGAGTTACTATGGTGTAAAAATAAAGGTTATCAATAACTTTAAAAAAGAAATGTGAGTTTAAAGTAAGGCACTAGAGTAAGTTCACTGTTGTGCCCAACCCAGAGCCATGTCCTTGTGGTTGCTTATATATAGTATTCCTAGATATTGTGAATATGCCAGGAATCAAATTGAATACTTTTATTGACTCACTCCATTTCAGAAACTCAGCTGAGAGAATGCAAAAAAGAATTTATTATAGTGGAAATGTGGGCAAGAGGGGAAAATCTGGTTTATAATATTTGTGTGGTCCAAAGCCAAAAGCTTAAACCTGTCATTGATTAATATCAGAAAGTCAATATCATCATGGTTGAGAAAACATGAAATTATTTAAGAGATATTCGATCTAATACAATTCTCAAATACTTAGATAGTAAGGGGAGAAGAGAGGCTTAGAGAATACCACCTTTATCTACATTTGCATTCAAAGACAATTTGGTCTGTATATTTTTCTAGACAACAATGTTTACAAAAAACCAATGGTCACAACCCATATTTTTATATTTTCCTAAGGTTGTAAGTTATTCAGATTTTCTTTTCAGAAAAATCAAGAAATTTTTTTTAATTCACAAAATTCACTGGGTTATTACATAAATCCTCCATTGGCAAAGATATCTTCCAAGGCCAAATCCTGACTTATACATTACAATTCAGCATCTTTTTAAATAAGAACCACACTTCTCTGCTTTGACTTAAATTTTGCTTGTATGGATATCATATTTTCTTTCAACATTATTGCTTTTTGCTTCTCTTTTTCCCAGATTGTCATTCAGCTCTGTATATTTGCATTTCCAATCAGTTATTTTCTCCTTTTTTAACTTTGGCAAGACTTGCTAACATAAATTCAAGTTTTTCTATTCTGTCGTTTATTTCTATTGTACAGTCATAAATTTGATTTCACAATTCTTATTTCTTTCTCAAACCATTCAGGAAAATTATGCTGCAGTTTCATGCTTTCTTGAGAATCCATAGTTTCTTCTTCTTTATCAGTCATTGATTCATTATCCTTCATCCTATAATATTTATTTATAGACGCCTGAATTCTTACATCTAATATAGATGTCATATCCCATCCTGCTTTTAATATCTTCAATTTTGGTTTATCTTCTTATTTTAAAGGTCTAACAGACTTTTATTCCTCCCAAGGTGTTTAAAATGTTAGTCTCTCCCCATTTATTATTCCCTATTATTCATTCTCTCACTCCTTCCCATTTAACTGGGGCTTCCCTGGGGCTTGTTTCAGTCTCCTTTCATGATGGGCAATTCATGTTTCACTGCTCCAGTCTCTGTCCAAAGAGAAAGGGGACAGAACTGGCCCCATCTGTATTCTGGGTTCTTTTCTTCAGGGTTAGTGAAGTATTACCCAGTCAAACATGTGTCCTGCGCCATTTTCTTCTGTTCTTCTGTCCTCTGACTGAGTTCTCTGTTGCAGCACAGAGAGTGCCCACATTAATGTCCCAATCAGAGTGAGCTTCTGTCTTTTGATTTTCCCTGATACTGAGTAGAATGTGTAATAGAATTGTTCTCTGTTGTAAGCACATTGGTTAGCTTGTGGTAGGGGAAAGGGTGTTGAATTAGTGTATTAGGGGTTAGGGAATTGCCTACTTTGCTATTAGTTTATTGGGTTTTTACCTCATTAGAGTTATTGGTCTTTTAGACTATGGAGACAGCTGAAAAAGGGAAGAAGAATTATAGAATCAATCAATAAGCATTTATTAAATGCTTACTGTACACTAGGCACCATATTACGCAGTGGGGCTATAAGGAAAAGCAAAAAAAAAAAATCCTGTCCTGAAGAAGCTCACATTCTAATGGGTGAGATAACACATGCCTAACTAGGTACACTAAGGTATATACAACTAGGTGGTACATGGGCAGCTAATGGATAGAGTGCTGGGCTTGGAGTCAGGAAGACTCATCGTTACACTAGCTGTGTGACCCTGGTCAAGTCATTGTTTGCCTGAGTTTCCTCATCTGTAAAATGAGTTGGAGAAGGAAATGGCAAACCTCTCCAGTGTCTTTGCTAAGAAAACACCAAATGGGATGAGAAAGAGTTGGATATGACTGAAAAATGACTAAACAACATCACACAAAATACATAAAGAATAAAGAGAAGATAACCTTAGAGAAGAAGGTGACCTTGGAGGGTAAGGCTGTGGCAGTTGAAGGAACTAGAAAAGGGCTCCTTCATTTAAGCTGACTCTGAAGGGAATCCCGGAATTCCAAAAGATGAAGATGAGCAGGAAGAGCATTCAATGCATAAGAGAAAGCTGAGAGAAAGACATAGAATTGGGAGAGGAAGTAACAATAAATAGACCAGTATGGCTAGACTGTATGTAGTGTTTGGAAAGAAGCAAAATGTTAGGAAGAAAAGAGAGTAGAAATGGGTGACATACCTTGTGAAGAATTTTAAATACAAAAAGAAGGTGTTTATATTTGATTTTGAAGCTAAAAGGGGGCCACTGGATTTTATCCAGCCCATATCATTCTGACACTTGTGCTCCCCTGAAGATACTAACAAAAATGTGTTCAGGAGCTGAGCAGATGGGAAGGAAATTATAAGGAGTTTCAGCAATATCACAAGATTGGGCTCAGGAATACTCTGCCTTGTACTAGTGAACACTTAGAGGAAATGAATAGGAGGTTCAGCCTGAAGTTGAGGAAGCTAAGCCATGTGAGTGGGAAGTAAATACTTGTACTCCAAAAAATGACAGTATGGCTACTGTCAGGAGAGAGATCAACCAATAAGGGTCAGACGAAGAAGAGACAAGTGCTGGTGACTGATTTCTCCTTGTTAAGGGGTACTGAGGCACCTATCTGTGGACCTGACAATAACAGGGAGGTCTGCTGTTACATCTCTCCAAGTCTTTTTTCCTCCAGGCTAAATATCCCTGGTTCCTCCAGTCAGTCTTCATGAGGTATCATCTTAAGGCCCTTTTCTATTCTTTTCTGGACACTCTCCACCTTATCAATCACTGTCTTTCCTTTTTTGTGTTATGCAGAACTCTGAACAGGGCAGAGTACAATAAGATTCTGACCTCCCTTTTTCTCAACACTATGACTCTCTTTAATTTTTCTCCCTCTGCCATAGCATATTGTTCGCCCTTATGGAGCTTCAATACACCAAAACCCCAAGATCATTTTCATATACACTTGATTTAGCCATATGTCAACCACTCTGTACTTATGAAGTTGATTGTTTGAAGAGAGATGTTCAAGTTATTTCAATTCAATTTTAATTTTGTACTATTATTCTCTCTTGAATTCTTAGCTCCCTTATCATACTGCTGAGTAGACCCAGCCAAGTGTCAGCCTTGGATCACTTCCACCACTTGCCACCTTCATTTCTATATAGGCTAGTATGTGAAGGTGGAAAAAAAATCACACTCCAGCCTTCCATACAGTTGATCACGTTTTCCTCCTTGATGCTCTCTTCTCTCTAGTTTTTGAGACAACACTCTTTCCTACTTTTCTTCCTACCTATCTGACTACTCCTTCTCTGTCTCCTTTGCTGTATTCTCTTCTAGATTATACCCTCTTGGGGCTGCTAGGTGGTGCAGTGAATAGAGCACTGGCCCTGGAGTCAGGAGGACCTGAGTTCAAATCTAACCTCAGACACTTAACACTAAACTAGACATGTGACCTTGGGCAAGTCACTTAACCCCAATTGCCCTACCTTCCCCCCTCCAAAAAGCAAAAAACAAAACAGATTAACCCTCTAAACATAGGTATTTTTCAGGGTTATGTCCTGAGCCTTCTTCTCTTTTCCCCTTATAGTACTTCGCTTGTACTTTTCATTTCCCACAGATTTAATGATTTTTCATTTCCCACAGATTTAATGACCATCTCTATGCTGATGATTCTCAAATCTAATTATCCTTCCGCAAATTCTTTGCTGACCTCCAATATCATATCTTTAATTGCCTTTCAGACATCTCAAACTAGAGATTAAGTAGACATCTTGGGCTCAATATATCTAAAACTAAAGTCATTATCTTTCCCCTTAAATCTTAGCTCCCTCCTGCTTTCCCTGGCACCATGGAGGACACCACCATTCTCTCAGTCCCTTTGTTTCACAACCTAGGAATCTTCCGCAGCTTCTCACTATCTTTTACATACACCATACCCCTTCCATATCCAAACTTTTGCTAAGGTCTATCAATTTCACCTTTATGAAATCTTTTGTATATTCCCCCTTTTCTTCTCTGACACTGCCACCATTCTAGGGCAGTCCCTAACCACCTCATGCCTGGATGATTACAATAGCTTTATGTATCTCAATGCATCTATACAGTATGTCATGCAGGGTTATCCAGGATGGACAGATCATAGTGGAGAGTTCTGACAAAAGGTGATGCACTGGAGAAGTAAATGGCAAACCACACCAAAGAGAACCTCATGGACAGTATTAAAATGATAAAATATAAGGCACCCAAAGATGAACTCTTCAGGTTAAAAAGTGTCCAACATGCTACTGGGGAAGAGTGGAAGGCAACTATAAGTAGCCCTAGTACTAATGAAGTGACTGGGCTAAAGCCAAAAGGAAGCTCAGCTATGGATATGTCTGGAGATGAAAGGAAAGTCAAGTGCTATAAAGATCAGTATTGCATAAGAACCTGAACTGTAAGATCTATGAACCAAAGTAAGCTGGATGTGATCAAACAGGAGATAGAAAGAATAAACATCAACATCCTGAGTGTCAGTGAATGCAAATGGATGGGAACGGGGGAATTTAATTCAGGGGATCATTAACACATACTACGACTGTGAGCAAGGATCCCTTAGAAGAAGTAGGGCAGCCTTCATAGTCAGTTAAAGAGTGAGAAAATCAGTACTGTGGTATAATCTCGAAAGTGACAGAGTGATGTCTGTTCCACTCGAAGTCAAGCCATTTAACATCACAGTAATACAAGCCTATGCTCTAGCCACTGAGGCCCAAAAGGCCAAAGTTGATCAGTTCTACAAAGACCTACAAATCTTCTAGAAACAACACCAAAAAAAGATGTCACATTGATCATAGGGGATTGAAATGCTAAAATAGGAAATCAAAAGATAATTGGAATAACAAGCAAGTTTGGCTTTGGAACATAAAATGAAACAGGACAGAGTCTAATACAGTTTTGTCAATATAACTTGCTGGTCATAGCAAACACTTTTTTTCAACAATCAAAAAGGTGATTCCACATATGAACATCACAAGATGGTCAATATTGAAATCTGATTGATTATACGTTTTGCAGCCAAAGGCAGAGAAGCTCTAGATGGTCAGTTAAAACGAGACCTGGCACTGACTGTGGCTCAGATCATGAGCTTCTTACTGCAAAATTCAGACTTAAATTAAAGAAAGGGGGGAAAACCATTAGATTGCATAGGTATGAAATAAATAACATCCCTTATGAATATGAAGTGGAAGTGATGAATAGATTTAAGATCTGGTAGATAGAATGCCTGAAAAACTATGGACAGACATTCACAATATTGTACAGGAGGCAGCAACAACAATGATAAAACATTCCAAAAGAAAAAAAAGAGCAGGAAAGAAAAATGGTTGTCTGATGGGACTTTACAAGTGGCTGAGGAAAGAAGGAAAGGGAAAGGGAAAGGGGAAAGAGAAAGATATACCTAACTGAATGCAGAATAACAGAAAATAGTAAGGAGAGATAAAAAGGTTTTCTTAAATGAGCAATGCAAAGAAATAGAAGAAAATAATACAAAGGGAAAGACAAGATATCTCTTTAAGAAAATGCAATGTTAAGGGAATTTGAAGATCTTCCCTGCCCCTTAATAGGCCTGTGTGATCACATGGAGCCCATGGTGGGAGGAGCTTGCCAAACAGGTGGAGCAGGAAGGGGTAGAGCAGAAAGTGGGAGTGAGATAACTGGGAGAGAGAGAGCAGGCAGAACAGAACAGAGCAGCTAGTGTGAGTGAGAGGGGGAATGATTTTGCCTAAGGGAACTTCTGTGGGGAGGCCTAATGGAGGGAAGGCTTGGGATGTTGGTGTTTCCTGCATTGTCAAAGAATATAGATTTCTTTGTTACTATGATGAATTTGGCTGTTTGGTGTTTGAATAAATGTCTTGGTTTCATCTTCAAGGAAGAGAGTCTGTTATATCTTGTGATTCAAA
>CM053585.1:125110515-125142975 GCA_028646515.1 Pseudochirops corinnae | reverse complement strand
TACATTAAGGGATTGAAGGGCTTGGAATATGATATTCCAGAGGTCAAAGGAGCTAGGAATAAAACCAAGAATCACCTACCCAGGGAAAAATATGGTCATTCAATGAAACAAAGGACTTTTCAAGCATTCTTGATGAAAAAACCAGAGCTGAACATAAAATTTGACTTTCAAATACAAGAAGCAAGGGAAGCATGAGAAGGTAAACAGGAAAAAGAAATCATAAGGAACTTATTAAAGTTGAACTATTTACATTCCTACATGGAAAAATGATAATTGTAGCTCGTGAGACTTTTTCTCAGTATGAGGATAATGAAGGGAATATATATATATATATATGTGTGTGTGTGTGTGTGTGTGTGTGTGTATGTGTTTTTGTATGTGTATATATGTGTGTGTGTGTGTATATATATATATATATATACACACATATAAAATATATACATATGTATAGGAGGGTGTATATGTATATAAATATATATGTATGTATATATATATGTATACATGTATACATAGACAGAGGGCACAGGATCAGTTGAATATGAAGGGATGATATATCAACAATGCAGTATTCACAATGCCTACAGTAACTATAAGTATGCTGATATGGTTATTAATCACAACATGTAACAGGCCCTCTATATGGGGGACATAGCTAGAACATTTATTTAAATACCAGAAATACCAAATACCAGAAAGTCAAAGCCATAATAGTAGCTACGGAGTTGGCACACATAATTAATACAGTAAACACCCACATTCTCAAACCTTCAAAACAGAACAGGCTATCTCAGGCAAAGATTCTTCTCTCCTTACCCACAACAACTGCTCAAGGTCCACACAGCTTGCTCCCAGCAGCTTCAGCCCCCCAGCAGTTCCCATCCCTGGCAGTCCTCAGTAGGAGTCCTTAGCAGAAATTCTGGCTGGCTCAAAAAAAAAAAAGAGTTGCCACCACCACTGCTTTCAGTCACCGTGCTGGTTCCAGCCTGGCTCCGGCTTCCTCCTGCCCCAGCCCTTCCTGTTATGTCAACAAGTTCAAGGGGCATGGAAGATCTTCAAATCCAATAACCATTACAGATGATATCTAAAAAATAAAATTAAGAAGTGAGAGAGGAATATATTGGGAGAAAGAGAAAGGGAGAGAGAGAATAGGGTAAATTATCTCATATAAAAGAGGGAAGAGAAACCTGTTACAATGGAGGGGAAGAGCAGGAAGGTGAAAGGGAATGGATCAACCTTTCTCTCATTGAATTTGGCTTAAGGAGAGAATACCATACACTTTCAGTTGGATATCTTACCCTACAGGAAAGTAGGGGGGAAGGGGATAAGATGGCAGATTGGGGGAGAGGGTAGTCAGAAGCAAACACTTTTGAAAAGGGACAGGATCAAAGGAGAAAATAGAATAAGAGGGAGGTGGGATAGGATGGAGGGAACTATAGTTAGTCTTTCACAATATAACTACTATGGAAACGTTTTGCATAACTACACATGTACACCCTATATTGAATTGCTTGTGTTCCCAGTGGGGTGGGTGAGGAGGAAAGAAGAGAAAGAATCTGGAAATCAAACTTTTAAAAACAAACGTTAAAAAAATTTTTTTTACATGCAACTGGGAAATAAGATACACAGGCACTGGGGTATAAAAATCCATCTTTCTGGGCAGCTAGGTGGTTCAGTGAATAGAGCACTGGACCTGGAGTCAGAAGGACCTGAGTTCAAATTTGGCCTCAGACACTTGACACACATACTAGCTGTATGACCTTGGGCAAGTCACTTAACCCCAATTGCCCTGCCTCCTCCCTCCAAAAAGCAAAAAAAGAAAAAGATCCATCTTACCCTACTAGAAAGGATGGCAGAGGACATAAGAGAGAACATATTGGGGGAAGGGATATTCAGTAGGCTTGCTACATTGGGGTGGGGGGGTTGGAGAAAGATAGGGAGAAATTTGTAACTCAAGATCTTGTGAAAATGAATGTTGAAAAATAAAAATAAAATAAATAAATAAAAAGAACTCAAGGGACTGTGGAACTGAATGTCGTAAACTAAAAGTAAATAAAAAAATTTTTTTAAATCATCAATATACACACACCTGCTTTTAGGTATAGAAATGTCCCATGGCGGGACTCTTAAAACTTCTTACTCCATATACTTCATTTGTATAATTTTCTCCTCTCTACTCTTGTGTCTTTGTCACAATTAATACTAAGTCATGACCAATTCCCCATATCATGACCTGAAAATCTATCTCCTTTGCAGAGGTGGAGTTTCCAGTTAATTAATAAGCAACATTTAATCTCTATAATGTGCTTTTGTATAACCTTAAGATTTACCTTTCTCTGGAAATGTGCATTTTCGTCCAATTAATTGTATATGTAACCCATGTATCAGTTATTGAGAGAACGACTGGCTAGGTTCAATCTTCAAAATCTATCAATAATAAAAACATGACTCAAGCTGCTATGTGGAGAGCTTCTGCTTTAAGAACTTGTGAATTTGACTTGCTTCTAGTGTATTTGAGTCAGTTCACCCAGTAGCAACCAAAGAAACTGTTTTGACCATAAACATATTTATTACATAACAAATAGCATAAATAAAGTTGGAAATCCAATGGAAAAGAACACTGGGTTTGAAATTAGATGATATGAATTAGAATCTTGGATCTACCACTTGCGTGATAAATCACTTAACCTCTTCCAACTTCAGTTTCCTCATTAGTAAAATGAAGGAGTTGGACTAGATGATCTATGAGGTTCCATTCAGTTTAAAATGTATGATTCTATGACATAAGTCCAGCAGTAAGAAACAAACTCATGACATCTATCCAAAAGGAGGCTGAGTAGAGAGGCTTCTTTGGTGATGATTATGTTGATATTTCCTTTCATTCTCTGTTCTGATTGAATATGGCTTCTCCTCAGAGTCTCATTCAATTTGTTTCTCATTTTTCTCCTTGTATGAATGAATAGGCCAGGTCATACTCTAATAGATCCTACCTCTGCTCATGCATAGACCCAAAAGCCAATGCATCTGCCATTATCGTTACTGTTACCCACATAACTTGTTCTCTTCCTCCAAGAGTTCTCTCAATAGTTCCCACAGTTCCTGCTTAGTAACTTTTGCCATGTGTCTTCTGTCTCAGTATCCTGGGAAATAGAATCCTTTCTTATTCTTACCATATTTTCTACAATATTTACGTGTGGGATTCTGGTCAAAACTGGTCAGATTCATTTAGCATAGATCTCTCAGTGTGAAGCAACAACTTTTCTCCCATGACATATTAATCAATCAATCTATAAATATTTATTAAGTGTCTACTATGTGCCAGTCACTGTGCTAAGTATCAGGGATATAAAAAGAGTCAAAAGATAGTCCTTACCTTCAAGGAGCTTACAATCTAATGGGGGAAGACAACATGCAAACAAATCTATAAAGTAAGCTATACATAGGATAAATAGGAAATAATTAAGGAAATAATAAAGAGAAGACACAAGAATTGAGAAGGGTTGGTGAAGGCTTCCAGTAAAAGATGAGATTTTAGTCGGGACTTAAAGAAAGCCAGAGAGGTCAGTAGGCAGAGTAGAGGAGGGAGAGAATTATAGGCAGGAGGAATAGGCAAGAAAAATGCCCAGAACCAAGAAATGAGGTGTCTTGTTCATGGAATAGTTAGGAGGCAGTTGTCATTAAATCAAAGAATATTGATGGGGAGTAAGGTGAAAGAAAATTTGGTAGGTAGGAGTGGACTAGGTTCTGAAGGGCTTTGTATGCCAAACAGAATATTTTGTATTTCATCCTATAGGTGATAGGGAACCACTGGAGTTTATTGAATAGGGAAATGACATAATTGGACCTCTATTTTTAGAAAATCACTTTAGTGGCTGAATGGAGGATGAAATATATGTACATACATACATACACACACACACACATACACATATATATGACTTGCTTTCCATTGAAATCTCTCTCCCTTTCTGTACCTATCAAAAACCATGAGCTGAATCACATTCAAATATCTAAATCCCTTGTATATGTAATGGGGTCCCCAAGTCCTATTCCTAATCCCACAAAAGCAAAGACAGACAACTAAGGAAGAATACAAAGAGAGGTATGATCCTGTAAAAATATTGTCAGGAGCACTAAAACTCAGAATGAGCTATAGCTGGCGATAAATACTCAAAACAAAAAAGGGGGGGGGGCTTTATGGTGATGTTAGAGCAATGGAAGGGTCAGGAAAGAATAGGACCAATGTTTGTGATGGATGGATAACAGATGTCACAGACAGGGAGAAGAAGAATTTAATTCTGATTTTGATCCTGTTTTGTTTGAGTTGAAACTTAAGACAGCTAAGTGAGGAGATTCAGTAAGAGCTAGAAGACATCTGCCTCAGAGGAGGAACTGGAGATCAGAATGGCAAAGTGATTAAATAGGAAAGCCAGCATTCAAGCTCAGTTCATTTGACTCCAGAATCAGAAGTTTTCACTTTTTGTCAATGACTTGAATTAAAGTATAGATGTCAGGCTTATCAAATTTGAAGATATAGAACTAGGTAGGATAAATGTTTAGATAACAGATTCAAAAGAATCTGCTGTGCAGGGGAATATAGATGAAATGTCATCAAAGACTGAGAAGGAATTTAACAAACTTTACTGCCATTCACAAGGTAAGGAGGAAAACAGCAACTAACAGGTACAGCTTCCATGCTTGAAGTAAGCAGCACACCGGGAGGGCAGACTTTAGTCTTTTAGTCAAAGGACTTCAGGGTTCAACATATATCATTCAAGATAAAAAGCTAGTACGATATAAATGGGAGATTGCCCTGTTATCTCTCTCTTCCATAGGACCAGCAAAATGAAGGTATTTTCTAAATTACCTAATGAGGAGAGAGGAATGAGGTACAGGGAAGTAAGAATGAAAAATGAGAATGTAGAAATGAAGAATAGGAAAGTAAGAAAGAGGCTGAAATGTGGAATAGGGTCCTACAAGTAAAACCTTTTTTTCATCAACTCACAGAGTCAATATCCAGAAAGACTTTGACAGGCTAAAACAGTGGGCAGTATCTCGCACAATGAAATTAAAAGGAATAAATGTAAAGTCCCATAATTGGGTTCAAAATGTTAATAGCACAAGTGCGGGATTAGAGAGACACAACTGGACAACAACTAATATGTAAAAGATGTGGGATTTTGGGAGACTATAAATTCAATGTGAGTCAACAGTGCAAAATGGTAATCAGGCCTATATTGAAAGCTTTTCCAGTTGGGATAGGGGGTAGGGATCTGTTAGGGCCTGTATTTTGCTGGCATGGCTTCTTGGAATCAAGGGTTACCTCTCACCAAGAGGCATAGGAGAAGTACATACCAAAGATGACCAGAAAGCTGCAAAAACAGCTACCTTTTAAGTATGTATTATATGCAAAGGACTGTGCTAAGCACTATGAGAAAAACAAAAAATGATAGGTCCCATTCTGATAGCACCTTCTAGACTAACCAAGTACTTCAAGTAGGTAGTAAAAGTAATAGAATGCCCATTTCATTGTTCAGTCACTTTTCAGTCACATAGACTCTTTCTTGACAGAAGTACTCTAGAGGCTTGCCATTTCCTTCTCCAGGTAAACAAGGTTAAATGACTTGCCCAGGGCCACACAACTAGTGTCTGAGGCCAGATTTGAACTCAGGAAGATGAATCTTCCTGACTCTAGACCTGGCACTTTATCCATTTCACCACCTAGTTGCCCAATGTCCATTTTACAGATGATGAAATTAAAACTTCAAGGCCTTAAATCATTTGCTTGAGGCCATATAGTTAATAAGTAACAGAGCCAGGATTAGAATCCAGGGCTTGTGATTCTGAGGGTCATGCTGTTTCCTCTATATCACTCCATATAGTCTCTGACTACAAGAAGCTTACAAACTTACTGCAAGAAATGACAAAATATTATTTCCAACTTCTGTGGAAAATACCCCTAACTTATTTATCACATCTTATTCTTGAATAAGGTTGAAACAACCTCTTTGGAATGAAGAGATAATTACGGAAACAGACAAGAAATAACCTTTACTATAATGGCTTGGATGTGATATCTGAAATATTATTTTCACATGACAGATTTAAATATGGTAAAATTTTCATTTCATTATGCACAAAACATAATTACTTTCAGGGTATAAGAATTGAAGGTGTTGATCCAAATCTAATCTCTGTATTTTAGCTCTGAAATATAAATGTCAATGAACTACAGTTGCCTAAGATATTTTACAAAGAAACATACACACACACACACACACACACACACACACACACACATATATATATATTAAATTGTTGAGGAAGTGAAGAATTTTCTTTTCAAATTTTTGCTCATGTTTCAGTAGCCTGATTAGAAAAATTGTGGCACATGTCACTGAACTACCATTGGTCACAATGTACAGAGAGAATGATAGGATTAAGAAAGAATTACTTTACCTTCAAACTGAAATGGGCATCTGGCTCCTCATGCAAAATTGGATCCCATTTAGGTATTTGAGTCCCAGAGATGAACCACTAGAATTAAAATCTACAGTGCTAGCTGGCCCTGGATAAAATGTTAAAGTTGATTATGTTTATTTTCAATAACCTGGCCTCTATTTTTATTGTTATTTCCTCTTTTTAGGTTCCCTTTCCCCTACTTTTATACGTCCAGGGACTTCATATTTTCTCCCAGACCATTGTCAAAACCCACCACTGGTCACTTCCATTTTAGTGCGAATAGATTTAAATGGAAAAATCGCATTTTAAGTGTTACATTAAACCTGACTGTTGAATAAAAGTCTATATACCCCATCAAAGGCTCTCAGTCAAATGGAGGTAGTTTGTTTGACCATCACGTGCCCTTTCAATCACACCTATGTGTGACATACATTGTGCTTATGCACAAGTCCATACTTGAGAATGCCTGAGAAAACAAAGGTCTACACAAAAACTAGCACCAACTGGGCTTCATGAAGTAAGAGGAAAAAGCAACCAACCAGAAACATTTTTAGCAGGGAGCAAGTTCCATTACACTTGAAATGTAACCTAGGAAAACAGAGAAGTATCTTCTTTGGAACTCTCCATCATGCTTTCCTTACCCAGGAAACTCATCATTGTGAAATCTCATTATGTTGAAAGATTGAAACTGCCTGGTACTCATGTCTCATCATATCCTCTGCCTCTCTGACTGGACCCATGGGCCCCAGGACTTCTAGTTAAAGCATGCCCTCAGCACAGTTTTTTGGCCCATTTCCTACCAGCTACAAGGCTTTTAGACTTCTTTGGAACTCTTCATCATGCCCCAACACTGGGTAGCTTCCCCCTCACTCTTTTCAGCTTCCTTTTGGATGTTACCTCCCCCCCATTAAATTGTAAACTCTTTGAGGGCAGGTACTGTCTGTCTTTTTATTTGTATTCCCAGCATTTAACACAGTGTGTGGCATACAGTAGTCACTTAATAAATGTTTATTGACTGACTGACTACAAGCCAACAGTGGTGATTATGATCAAAATCTAGGAAAATATAGGGCCTAGACTGTGGGACATTCCTCAAAAAAGTTATTTTAACAACTTATTTAATAAACTGCAATGCTCAGGAATACTCTAGAGGAATCTGAGTTATATTGTGTTATTCTGGAAAATACAACTTGGTATTCCTTCCAGAATTACAAGAAAAAATGGTCAGGATCGATATGGTTCAATTCTATTAAAAAAGTAATCATTAAGTTCCACTATGTACAGAGCATTGTTATCTTCTGGGGATGCAAAGATGAAAAACAGAATAAAGCCTGATCTCCAAAAGTTTATCATCTAGCAGGAGAATGAATCGATCGCCAAGTATTTATTAAGCACTTATTAAACACTGAGTGCTAGGAATACAAATATAATTAATGAAATAATCTCAACATCCAAGAATTTACAATCTAATGGGGAAAACAAGTACATATATAAAGATGATATATACCCCAATAGTTAGAATACAAGTCCAAATACAACTAAATGGATAAGAATAGCCAATCACAGAGATTTAAGGAGAAAAGATCATTTCTAGCAGAGCGGCTAGGGGCAGCAGTTCTCAAACTATGGGTTATGTTCAATTTGTAACAATGAAAATGCATCCTACATATCAGATAGATTCATAACAGTAGCAAAATTACAGTTATGAAGTAGCAATGAAAATAATTTTATGGTTGGGGGCCACCACAACATGAGGAACTGTATTAAAGGATCGCAGCATTAGGAAGGTTGAGAACCACTGGGCTAGGGTATAGTACCCAAACCCTCCTTGAAAGAAGAGAACGTTGATAGGTAGAGATTACTAGAAAGTGTCTAGTGGAATGCCTCATGAATCTATTTAACATCTTGGGAAAATGTTTACCAGAGAAACAATATGGTACAGGGGATAAAAATCTGGCCTCTTGTTATAGACTGGTTCCATGATCCTTTGCAAGTTAATTAATTTTCCATTGCTCCACTATAATTTCAAAAAGACAAATTTAGATTTGGTATCAGGAAAAACTTTCTAATAACTAAAACTATCCAAAAGTGAAATGGGATGTCTTGGGAGGTAGTGGGTTCTTGAATGTAGTTATTGACTTTGGACTCATTCTACCAGACCAAAGCTAGCTGTTTTTCTTCCTCGAGGTACAGGGTCAAGAATGATTCTAATGCTATCAGTTGAATAGATACCCATACTGCAACTAGGGAGCAAGATACTTCCATTATACACACCATCATGATTTTCTTGAAGAAGTTTCTCTAGTGTCTTCCACATGAGGGATTATATCAGCCCCCTCCCTCATTATAATAATTGCATCTACCTTACAGTGTGATTGTATGGCTCAAATGAAATATGTAAAATGCTTTGCAAATCTTAAAGCCCTAAATGATAGCTATTCTTAAAAATTTTTATCTTTATATCCCCTACATTTATCACAGTGCCCCCTACATAGTCATTTAATAAATAATTATTGAATTCACGAGAGAATTGTTATGAAAGGTATTCCATATATGCAATGGACAGGGCTTGGCAACTGACTTAAAAGTCTGGAATAAAAGAGAGGGAAAAAGAAAGCTGGTGTCTAGGTTTTGAGCCTCAGTGACTGAGAGAATGGTGGTGCCATCACTAGATTAAGGGAAGTTATGATGAGAGATATGCTTGGGGAGATATCGATAAATTTTGTTTTAGACATTTTGATTTTTTATATATTAATGGAACATTGAGTGGCAATATGAAACAGATAGATGGGGATGCTGGCCTGGACCTCAGAAGAGAGGTAAGGGCTAGAGATTTTTATTCTGGGTGTCATTTGCATTGAGATAATAATTAGAGGCATGGGGAGTAGATGAAATTTCTAATAGAAAGAGAAGATAGATAAGAGGGCTGAAAACAGATCTCTATAAAATATTAATACTTAGGGGCAGAAAGAGAAAGAAGAAACAACAAAGGAAACAAAAAAAAGAAAGTATTAGAGAGGTAGAAAACATTGTGGTATAGCAGAAAAGGTCTTGAACTGGAGTCAGGAAAGACCTGAGTTCAAATCCTGCCTCTGACACTTAACCACTGTGTAACCAGTGTTAAATTATTTAATCTCCTCAAGCCTCAGTTTACTCATCTGTTAAAAGGAGAAACCTTTTGTGCAAACCTCACCTCATAAGATAGTTGGGGGATTTAACAAAATAAAGTATCAACTGACCCTGGAGTCAGAAGAACCTGAGTTCAAATCCATCCTAAAACACTTATTAGCTATGTGACCCTGAAAAAAAATTGCTTCCAGAAAGGAAAGAAGGGAGGAAGGAAGGAAGGAAGGAAGAAAGGAGAGAAGGAGGGAACGAGGGAATGAGGGAAGGAAGGAAGGAAGGAAGGAAGGAGGGAGGGAGGGAAGGAAGGAAAGAAAGAAGGAAGGAAGGAAGAAAGAAAGGAACATACTTTGAAAATCTTAAAGTGTTACATAAATGTCAGTTATATGAAGAGAACCAAGAGAGTCAAAAAGGAGAGAGTATCAAAAAAGGAGGGAATGGTTAACATTGATGGTATTGATGAGTATGTAAGAAGCAAGAAGTATGAGTTCCTCTTTCTACAAATTTGATAATGAATAGGAGAAAGACAGAACCAGAGAGACAGACACAGAGATACAGTCAGACACAGAAAGAGTCTGATGATGTAGAAAAGTCAGAGAAAGGTTCTGTGTTTAGGGTAGGAGACACTGACCACACCTACAAACAAATAGGACCTAGTAGAAAGAGAGAGATTGCAGATAAGGGGCAGATGCAAAATTGAAGGATATTGGAGAAGAAAGGTTCATATTAGTGGTAGAGGAGTTAGCATTGGCAAGAAGTGAGGCTACTTCATTTTCTTGGTCTAAATGCAAGGAGATAATAGGAGTTTACAAAAAGAATCTCAGCTTTTTGCCTTCCATTTTCTGAGAATTTACAGCTACTTCCATATGAATCATTTTAAAACTTCAGAGGACAAGAGTTTCCTAGATTCTTACTTCACCCCTGAGTAATATTGACTATTTTCCTGAAGAACTTAGTGGTACTCCAGAACAAATTTCAATTACTAATGGATTTCAATGGTCTAAACAAATAGAGCCTCACCCAATTATCTGACACAGCACTTTGCCTCTCCTTCCAAGTGCTCTCTCTATTCCTCCCTACAACTCTCCCAATAATCAAGAAGAATGAATGTAGGGAAAACAGCAAAACTCGATCATTTTCATTTTCATGTTTGGCATGTTTATATCTACAGGATATACAGTACTTTTTAGAGCAATTCCAGATTCACCATCACCAACATTAAATACTGACTGAACAACTATTATGTTCAAAATACTGTATTATGTATTAAGGACACCAAGATAAATAAGCATGACTCCTTGCCTTCAAGGAATGAACAATCTAATTAGAGACAGAATATAGACATAGCATATAAGTAACAATATAAGGTAGGAAATGTTACAAAATTCCGAAACAAAGCAGTGGTACTTCACATTTTCTATCAGGGGATCTACTTTTCAATGCCCTGAGATGGAAAAGATCCATGAAGTGAGTGAGTAGTTCTGTACAAAGGGCTGAGAATATGATAGACAGGAGGGCATACACCATAGTAAAGGAAGTATATTGCCACTAAGCATAATGTTAGCACACACATTCAGCTCAGCAACCCATATCTTTATTGATTTGGCTACTATAAAAGGTTTCAAAATGTGTCTCCCTCCCCATCAGAAATAAAGATTTGGTCATTTATTCTGTAGTAATGGAGAACCACTGAAGGTCTGTGAGCAAAAAAGGAATGAGGAATGCAAAGCAGTATTTTAGAAAAGTTAATGTGACAACAGCGTAGGATGGGGAGAATCAGGCAGAGAGACCAGAGAGGAGGCTATTGCAGAAACTCAGATAAAAGGTACTGAAGGCCTTGGTTTAGGTGGTGGCATTGAAAATGGAAAGAAAAAGACATATATGAGACAGACAATAAAGAATCTACAAGATCTGCTAACAGACTGGATGTGGGGGAAATTATGTAAGGCCATTCAAAACCTAGGAGAGTCTGTTACCAGCCAATTATAAAGGCAGAGATGCAGTCCAAGTGGATGGAGAGTATTATATTGCATTCTGGCTCAAATTAATTTTCATATCAAGCTTTAGTGTATTTCCAACCCTAAGTCAGATAGTTGACTCAGACAAAGAACTACAATTCAGTTCTAGACCAAGGGAGAAAAAGAAAAGCCTTACAGGGGGAGGTTTTTGTGTAATCTTAACCTGTTGGCAGTCTGCTGGCTTCTGTTCAGCAGTCTTTTTTCTGAGTATGGTGGCACAGCCTATGGCTATGACTAAAGAGTTGTCAGTCTGCTCTTATTAGGGGGAGGTTTATTAGTTCACTTTACCCCAGCAGAAGGGAGCTGGAATGATCAGCAGTGAGTCCTAAAGACTCTAGCTAAAGCTCAAAAACTTGGTAGCAAGCACATGCCCAATGACACAACATTTAGAAGCAGTTATGTTGCTTCTAGGGAATAGCACCTAGCAAGAACGTGACCAATATAGGGATGCCTAGCATTGAACAGGAGACCTGCAGAGCACCACCCAGTGGGTATTTTTACTTTGTTCAACTAATATTTAAAAAACAGATATACAGCTTGTTATGATATCACCACGATTCCAAATGGAAATTTCCTTCTGAATAAATAAATTGATAACACCATGTCAGGTCAAGAAGAAGCAGTGAGAAATTAATACTAGAAGAAATCAGCAGTCCTCCAGCACTGAAGATGCAAATAGCCCCTCCTTGTATGTGTTCTTATCACACATGTTCTCTAAAATGTGCCTTCCTCACATGCCATCCTTATACATGTCCACTCTTACTGATAGTATACACAACTATGACAGGATTACAGAGGAAAAATTCTACAACAACTTTTAAAAACAGCTAAGCTAATTTATTAAATGCCTTTACTTTGAATTAAATCTGTCTTCTGTCTGACTAGTAAAAAACAAAGACATTGTAAGAATTTGGGAGCTATGTTGCTGTAGGTTTTTTTTTCCTGACTGCAGACACACAGAATGTTTTGAACCTAGGGTTTTCTGAGACAATGATGCCCTACATGCTGCAACAACAAAGAAAGATTAAAGTGTGACCCCAAATATTCTAATCTTGATTGTCACATAGCTAGGAAGTGTCATTACTGGGATTTGAATCCAGGTCTCTGACTCTAAGTGTAGTGCTCTTTCAATAATACCATGCCGTCTCTGAATTATACAGCTCAGCATCACTGAATACAATTGTTTTAAAGGTGACATTACTTAAAGCTCTTAGCAATGACTTAAAAAAAACCCAACCACTGTTTTATATTTTGGGTTTTCATGTTTTTATAGATTCAAAAAATGAATCAATGCCCAAGATCTTCTCTCTATTCTGTTATCATTAACAATAAAACTTTCACTGCAAAAAGCAATGTAATCTAAGGAGAACAAAACTCGAATATAGTAAGTTTATGTAGAAGATGGTAAGTAGCTTCATGCTTAACACTTATAAAATAATAGAGTCAGAGCTAGAAAAGACCCTAAGAGGCCTCAGTTGAGGAAAATGAGGTTTCCTCAAAGGTTAAGTGACTGACCCAAGGTAAAATATGTAGTAAATAGAAGAGTCAAGATTGGAATCAAGCGCTTATTCATGGTGCCACCCTGCTTTTCCTTTGTTGTACAATGCCATTACACACAGACAATAATGCACAACTGCTTGAGAACAGGGCCCGTCTAAATTGTCTGTGCATGGATCATAAAGCTTAGATCTGAAAGGCATCTTAGAGATGATATAACCATCTCTCTCATTTCATAGATGAGGAGACTGAGGCCCAGAGTGGATAAGTGGCCTACTTAGGGCCATATAATTAATTAGTAAGTAATAAAACAAAGATTTGAATCCTGGACTTATGACGCCAAATGCAGCATTCATTGAATCATATATAAAGGGATCTACCAGTTCATACTGGGATTAAATCCACTATCTTAGTATTATCAGCATTATACTCTAATTGAGCTATCCATCCTTGCAGGTCCTGTTTGTGTGCCTGTATCAAAGAAGAGTTGGTAGTGAATATATATTTTCTAAAAATGTCTTCCTCTAAGACTTGAAATTCTTTCATTTCACTGCAAAGAAATGAAATTGTAGGTCTGCATCCTGCAGAGTCTATTTGTTTCGGATAAATATTTCTTGATTTGACCAAAGATTGGTTCTATATAAAAAAGAAAATAAAGGAGAAAGCTAAGAGATTTTTTTTTGCTTTGATAATAATATATAGCTTTCCCTTTCAGAATAAGAAGAGTTCTAGAATGAAAAATATGTGTATGTGTGTATATATATATACAAAGAGAAAGAGATGCATGTATCTATATGTGATGTCATATATCAATTCACAGGTATTTTTTGATAACTTATGGATGGGGCAAATATAAGTGATAGTCCCTGCCTTCAAGGAGTTTGTGTTATAATTGGAGAGATAAGACTAATGTGTGAAACAAAGCTATTGTCTGATTTGTTGGAATCTTAGAAATCATCTAGTAAAATCATCTCCTTCTACAAAATGGAGAAAGTGAGGGACATTGTAGGTAAGTGACTTATCCAAGGTCACTCAAATAGTTAGTGGCAGAGTCAGAGCCAAAATCCAAGTCTCCTGACTCTTGGCCTGGTGCTCTTTTCACTACACGGCACTGAATTCCCCCAAACAGTATACAATATAAAATATAATTAAATGATAAATTGCACAGTACAGAATGTATGCTTAGTAGCAGCTCAGTGTAGAGAGAAAGGGTTGGATTTGGTTTTGGAAAGGCTTCATGGAGGGGGCTGGATTTGAACTGGACCATGAACATTGGGTAGCATTTAGTGTTGGAGGTAACAGGAGAGCAAAATCCTGAAAAGAATGCTCTCATCACAGGCATAGAGGTAGAAATGAATAGGATGTGTTCCTGAAACAGTAGAGTAGTAAAATACTGGCTTGATTACAGAGGAGGATGTATGCTGGAAGTAGGTTGGAATTATAAATGAAAATTTGAAAGTCATCCATATGTAGGTGATAGTTGAAGTCAATCAAATGAATTCACTCTGAGAAAACCGAAAGCAGAAATTCACGACTTTTTTTTGTGAGAAAAGCTGGAGTAGAGTGTGGGAGGGAGCTCCACTAACGGTTGAATCCTTCTCCCCACCAAGAATTCTGGCAGACTGAACAAGGAAAAGTAAGCTTGGAGATCTGTTCAGTAGTCTACTGGCTGGTGATTGCTGTGCAAAGAAAAGCTGAAGACTAAGCTTTGGGTAATCTCCATGTTTAGGGCACAGGAGAGGGAAGAGAAAGCAGAAAAGCAGATGATAGTACAGTCACAGATTATTAAAGGATGGCAAAGTGACAAGAAGGCTGGACTTATTCTCTTAGTGTGTGTGTGTGTGTGTGTGTGTGTGTGTGTATGTGTGTGTGCATGTGTATAAGGCTGGAAGGGACCACAGAAGCCATCTAATCTACCCTCCTCATCTAACAGATAAGGAAATTGAGCCCCAGGAACTTAAGTCACTTGACCATGGTCATACAGGTAGTGTCAGGGGCAGCCTATGCATTTATGTCAGAAATTTATTATCTTTCAATAAAATTCAGTGTCCTTAAGGTTTTTTCAAGAAATCTAGTTCCATTATTTTAGCCCTCCAATCTGCCTTCAATTAAATCCATTAAATCTAACAACCATTTATTAAACATCTACTATTTTATGTAAGAAACAGTTCTGGACACTATGGATTTACTAAAATTAACAAAACCTAATCCTGCCCTCCAGGATTTACCAACTAGTAGAAAATATGCACACCAAAAAAAGTATCATTAAAAAATAATATGATAGCAGTGGCTAGGTGGCGCAGTGAATAGAGCACCAGCCCTGGAATCAGGAGGACCTGAGTTCCTTGACACACTTGACACACTTACTAGCTGTGTGACTTTGGGCAAGTCACTTAACCCCAATTGCCCTCCAAAAAGCAAAAAAAAGAATATGATAAATGCTACAGGAGAAATACAAGTGAAGTATTATGGGAGCACAGAAAGAGAATACTTTCAATTGGAGAAATCAAGAAAGGCTTCATGGAGGTAGAATCAGACATGGATGAATGAGCAGAACTTCAACAGGCAAAGATAAAGGGAAGGATATACTAGATATAAAGGATAAAGGTACATTCTAACCACAGCCTCCTAACCTACTCTTCCCACCCTTTCATTCACACTAAACATACCCTTCATAAATAGGGGTAGTATAAGGCTCATGACATATCTTGACCAATCCCTATGTAACCAAGGGTTCAATGCTGGTGCATTTATGTAAGATTCTTCTTACTGATTTAGGAAAGTGATTACTAGAGACACTTTGGAAAGGCAGACATGTAGGGGAAAGCTGGTCCCCCAACATGTCCCTGATTTCGAACTTGCTTTCCTGAAGTTCAGAGAATTTCCTCTTGGGTGAGATCTGTCTGTTGAGCTGAAATAGCTCATTTACTGCAGGAGAGCTCATTTACTTTGTGCATTGACTGGCATATTCTGATCTGTAGAACTTTTCTGATTTATATTTGTTAATTACTTGGACAAATGAGTTTACTTCCAACACTTAGTTCAGTGCCTAGCACAAAGCAGGTGCTACATAAATTTGTTTTATTTATTGAGTTTATTTATTGAGTATTCACTATTTGTAATGGTCTTTTTTGGAAACTAGAATCTGGTAGGACAGTTTGGATATAAAGTAGGCTTCCTTTTTAAAGGATGGTGACTAGGGAAACAGCTTTTGCCTAAAAATCATTTCCCCTAGACAAAGACTATTTAAAGAGAAGACATTTAATTCTTGTCTAGTACCCCCACTCTGAGCAGAGTAGAATGGTCAGCTTACTGGCTCCAATTCCCACCAGGCAAGAATCAAAGTCTCCCTTAGAGAGAGGTGAACAATATTCCAGAAATATCTATTAATGCCTCCTCACAAACCACATTTAGACAACTCATGTGAAAATACATAACATATGTGGGCAAACACATATACCCTACAGTTATTTGCTCAGTCCATATTCCTTTCTTTTTCTTAATTTACTTTTATACCTGGACTTTTAACCCCACAGTTTGCCACTTTAATGATTTTCTGCCAATTACTCTACCACAGAACCTTCTGCCCCTCACTCTTCCAGTACTCTCGACCTAGGTATCCTTAGCTCTAAATTCTCACCATTTTATTTATTTAATTGTGATCCATGGTTGCTTATTGTCATTGGCAAAAAAAAAAAAAATCATTGAGTTAATTTCACACTACAACTTGATTCTATATCATAGCCAGTGCCTTAATGCTGTTGACAATCCTATTCTATCCTTATCAATTCAATAATCCACAGCAACTGTCAGAAATATTTTCTTCTTTATTCTTGTCACCAGTCATATGGCTACACTGAAATTTATAGCAAATGACCTAGCCTTTCAAGATTAAGGCCACCTAACATGAACTCCTTCAGGATTTAAAGATTCCTTTAAATATTTCAACATAATCATTGCCTCTCTTCTCCTTCCCTCTGGTTATAGAAGAAGTAATATATGTACTATTCATTAAGAATAATCCCTCTCCCTGTGGCCTTGATCCTATTCCTTCCAACCATGTCCAGGAGTTGTCCCCTTCTTTCTTGTGCAGATTAAATCTTTTCATCACCACTGTCTCCTTTCCATTTGCCTACAAACATAAACAAGTATCCCCAATCCTAAAATAACTTCCCCTTGACTTTTCTCTCCCATTCAGCTACTCTATGAGCTCGTTTCCACTCCATTACTAATCTTTTTTTTTAAATTGTTGCCTATACATGATTATTCCCCATTCGACATTTTTTGAAATTGATTTTTTTTAACCTAAGTGTAGGAGTTGAGGTTTATCCCTATTAAAATTAATTAGATTTGGCCTACTAAGACGTTTTTAGATCCTGACTCTATCATCCAACATTATAGTTAATCCACCCGGTTTTGCGTTATATGAAAATTTGATAAACGTGCTACCTATTCTTCCTTCCTTTAACCAGTTCATATAAGTGAGGTTGAAGTATTAGCTGATCCCCCTCCTCCTTAATTACATAGATGTCTACTTACATATTTTGATTATCTGAGATAAATTTCCCTAACCTCCCTTTCCCTTTTCTCCTCTCCCATGTATTTCCCTTTCTCTCTCTTTATATTTTTCTCTTAAAATCATCAAGACATAATAGAATAACTTCCAGGCTTTGTCTAATTAAACTCTCTCTATGACCCCTGATGATGATAAAGGAAACATATATCATCTCCTCATATTGGAATGTAAGCCGTTTATCTTTGTTTAGTCCCTTACCATTGTTCATTCATTTTACTTTATCACTTCCAAGAATTCTAGTTGAGTTTGTTTCCAAGCAGTGTTTTTATTTTTATTTTTCCCTGAGCCTTTGCTTATAGATGTTTTGGAGTCATTCTCTTATTCTGGGTTTGTATCAGCAGGCTTCATGGCTCTTCATGGGTGAATTGGTTTTTTTGTTCCCTCATTATTCCAACTTCCTGCCTTCAAACTTGATGTTAAGGCTGAGAGAGGTAATATTTCTAGAAGGAAGGTCTGGGCTGGTCCTTTTGCTGTTTTCACGGGGTATTGAGTATTGTGTCATTCCAGAATCTCAGGGACAGGCTGGGAACCTACAAGCTTTCAGTGCTCTCAAAGTGGACTGATTCAAGGCAAAATCTGATTGCCCTGGTCTGGGGTCTGCAAATTCCTTATCTGGGTTTCAATATGAGCAATAGTAGAATGCTGCTGGACTCAGCTGGAAAGACCTGTTGGTTCAGAGTGAAAGAACTGTAAGCTCCCTTTTGATCTAGGATTCTTGCCCTGATTATTCTCTTGCAGGCTAGATGCTAAAACTGAGGCTCTGTTCTGCTCCTGGGGTCTGAACCAAACCATTGCTTCTTTATTCTGAACTTTCTTTCTCTGTGTACCACCCAGGGCCTCCCTACCCAGGAACACTGTTCCTGAAGGACAAGTCCTCTTCTCAGTTTGCCCTGGATCTGTGTGACTCAGATTTGGGTAGTGGGAAACAAAACTGCCAGTTGGTACCTGTCCCCAACATAGTGTCCTGGCATATGTCTGGGGGTACTCTGGCATGGGTCAGGGACCTCCTCTTGCCCTGGTACATAATCTCATCTTAATCACTAAAGTGCTTCCTGGAATGTTCCTGGCTAGACCTTGTCCCAACAGTCTACAGATCTCTGTCTCTCTCCCTATATGCTATCTTGGGCTCGACAAATGACTCATTGTGACTTTCCTGGATATCTCCATCAGGATTCAGTCTGGGGGCATTTTCTAGCTGGGGAGAGGAGCTCAGCTAAAATGCTTCTTGCTACTCTACCTTCTTAGTGCTGCCTCCCATTGCTAAAAATGTTACACAACAAAGGTCACAGGGCAGATTCCCAGGACGCTGCCTTAAACAGACCTTCAAATTTGACATTGAACACTTATGACCTTTCTTTGGGTCAACTAGATATTCAACCAGTTCCAGATCCATCTAACCTTGCTGTCATTCAACTTGTATCTTTCCATCTTGTTCCCAAAGATATATTACAAAACTTTGTCAAATGCTTTGCCAAAATCTAGATATACTATGTATACAGCATCCCACTAATCTACCAATCTAGTTGCTCTTTAGTTTGTTATGGTCTATTCTTGATGAAACCATGCTGAACAAAATAGTCATCACTTCTCTTTCTAAATGTACACAAACTATCCTATCAACAATATGTCATAGATTTTTTTCGAGGTGTCAGAATTAAGCTCCTCAGCCTTCTTTGCTAAATTCTCTTCCAGATCATACCCTCTAGCCATAGATGTCCCTCAGAGTTCTGTCCTGGGTTTCCTCTTTTCTCTAAATACTACTGTGCTTGGTGATCTCATCAGTATTCATGAATTTAATTACCATCTTTATGCTGATGATTCTCAGATATGCCTTTCCTACCCCAATCTCTCTCCTGGCCTCCAATCTTACTTCTCCAATTGCCTTTTAGACATCTTGAACTCAATACAAACAATACTCCTTTTAGTAATTTTGCATCATGCAAATTTGACTTTACCTAAAGAATTCTGAAACTGCATTTCAAAAAAACACCCGTGTTAACTTCAGTGTAAAATATTGTTCGATCTCTCTCTGCTCCTATCGTTTGGCCCCTACATCAGTGGCCTCCCAAACCTCTCTCCCCGCCCCCATCCCCTTCCCACACAAAAAGCCCCAAAACCCTCCAAGTGAAAGCAAAAGAATGGAATGGCTGAGAGACTGCCACTAGCTGGTGGGGTCTTAGCTTGAAATCTCTGGAGCCGAGAGACCTTTGCTGTTCTCTGCCCTCCACTGGTGTGTCCAACCCCCACATGTTTTTCATCTTTCCTTGTGTATCTGTCCCCAGCCCCTATCACCCATCCTCTCCTGTGTCCATGTCCAGGCCCCACATGTCTGCCCCCACTTCTTCCTCTCAGTTCTGACCAGGCCTCTAGGTGACTGGCCCTGCCCCCTCTTCCTCCTCCAACTCTTGTTTTTTGGTCTCTCCCTTGTCCCCCACCTTGAACCTGGTGCCAGCCCTCTGGCAAATTAGCATTATGTAAAAAATGACTTTACCAGAGGTAAGTAGAAGGGTCCATTATGTAAAACAAGAACTGTCTGTATGTCCAAAACGAATTCATTATCTTTCTCCCTAAATCCTTCCTCCCACACACAAGTTCCCTATTTCTGTAAAGGGCTACACCATCCTATCATACCTTAGGCTCCTAACATAGGAGTCATTCTGGATGCCTCCCTATCTCTCACCTCCTCCCCCTCTCCCCTACCCATCCATCCAAACTGTAGCCAAGACCTGTTGATTTCACCTTTGCAACATCTCTGGAATATGCCCCTTTCTCTCTTCTGACACTGCCACTACTCTGGTACAAACTCTTATCACCTCACATGTTGATTCCTGCAATAACCTGCAGGTGGGTCTGACTGCCTCCAGTCTTTCCCTACTCCAATACATTCCCCAGACAGCCACTAAAGTAATTTTCCTAAAATGCCAGTCTGATCATGTAGTGGACACACACACACACACACACACACACACACACACACACACACATACACACACACCCCTCACCACTCAATAAACTCCAGGGGCTTCCTATTGCCTACAGGAGTAAATATAAAATGTTATGTTAGACATTCAAAGCCCTTTATAACCCAGCCCTCTGCTACTTTTCCAATCTTCTTAACAGCTTGACAAGTATTCTTCCATCCAACGACACTGGCCTCCTGACTGTTCCATGCATGTACAAGACCCTTCATCTCTCAGCTCTGGGTGTTTTCTCTGGCGGTCCCTCATGCCTGGAATACTCTTTCTCCTCTACCCTAATTACTGACCTCCTTAGCTTCTGTCTCAATTAAAATATCACCTTCTACAGGAAACCTTCCCTAACCACCTCCTCCCTCCCCACTGCTTTCTCTCTTCTAATTATTTCCTATTATCCTGTATATAGATTACTTTGCATATATTTTGCATGTTATCTCCTCCAATGGATTGTAAACTCCTTGAAGGCAGGGACTGTCTTTTGCCCCTTAGCTTAGCAAATGATAGTCATTGACATGTATTAAATTGAATGAATGAATATTTTGCAGACTTAATTAACTCTTTCCTTTTTAAAGATTGGGGACTTTATTCCTTCAATCTGGCTAGGTCTCTCTTATTTTCCATAATCAAACTTCAAGGAATAAAACTTCAAGAAAGCATGTAGCACATTTTTGCTTCATTCTTTCCAATCCACTGACTATACTTCTATAGCCAATCAAAGAAAACAGAAGTAAAATAATAGTTGAGTACTGTTGCCTTTTCTATAGCACCCTATATGAGATTGATCTGGAAAATTCCCTGTTCGACTAGGTAAGTTTACATTGTAGTGAGTTTTTGTCTGAAACTTTCTCGTCATTTGGGGATGAATCAGTTGACTAAGACTGTTGTGGGACTGAGTCATCCCTTCGTGTTGTCCTGTGAAAAGATATTCATTTTAACATGCAGTCTTTTTTCTCTCTTTGGAGAACATATCAGTGAGTAGTAAAACCAAATAAGGCCCTGGGGAGAAGGATTGCCCCACCCCCACCTTAACTCCTACCACTGATAACAGCTGCCTTCCAGGCAGAAACGGGAAAGAATTGTCATTGAGTGCTCTGATCCCTGTAGTCAGAGAGAAAAAAAAAATATCTAGACTCCAAGTTCCAGAATATAGTCTTATGGAAAGGGAATACCTGGGCATTTCCAGGCCTAAGGTTGCCTCTCTAACAACTCCTAATTCAGGAGTTCCCATACACAGACTTTTAGAAAGAGAAGGGGAACTTCTGGGCAGTACCAGCCTCTTGGGACAGAGAAAATTATGCAGGTGCCCCCTGATGCTGAAAGAGCAGCAAGGAACAACATGGGGAAACAAAAACCTGAACTTTGCTTTCTGTTACTACCTGTAGCAGTTATTTGGATAACTCAGGTCCAATGGGAAAAGATTGTTTCTTGCAGACCCCATCTCTCTTCTGAAGTCTATAACCTCAGAATAGTATAAGACTGTCTCTAGGGTAAAAGTGGTACTCAGTAGAACTTGGAGAATGTGTCTAGCAACCCCAAGTTTGTTTCTCTTCTGAAACGAATCCAAGACCTCAGGATCTACCATAAGTTTTGATGCTTAGATGACTGTTTTGGGGGTTGTCCCTCTAACAAAGCAAATTAGTTTTCCTTGTAAGGTTAAGTTCAAACTTGATGGAATCCTGGGGGAAAGGTGAGACTTGCCAGAGAGGAAGGATGATAGGTAAATAGTCTGAGTGCTCAGATTAGCACCCTGGACATATGTAGGAACAAAGTAAGGAAGGCCTCCAGAAAGAACATCAGCAGGCCTCTGTAAGGCAAGCTCATACTAGAACAAGGATAAGAGTCGCATAAGATGGATAGGTATGAATGGCTTGCAATCTGAAATGTTGGAGAAAACTCAAATTCATGCTCAATAGATCACCTTCCATTTGAGTAAAGTTTGAAATCTAATTTTTTGTAATATACATATATATATATATATATATATATATATTAACATTTGATTTTAGAACTTTAAGTTCTAGATTCTTTCCCTTCCTCCCTCATCATGCATCCCCACTGGAAAGACAAGCAATTCAATACAGGCTGTACATGTGTAGTTACACAGAACATCTCCACAATGGGCATATTGTGAAAGACTGTATTTCCCTCCTTCCTATCCCACCCCCCCAATTGTTCTATTCTCTACTTTGTCCCTGTCCCTTTACAGAAGTGTGTGCTTCTAATAACCCTCTCCCCCAATCTGTCCTCCCCTCCATCATTCCCCCTCTAATCGCTTTACCCCTTACTCTCCTGTAGGGCAAGATACCCAATTTAGAGTGTATGCCATTCCTTCCCTAAGCCAAATTCAATGAGAGTAAGGTTTGACCCATTCCCTTTTGCCTTCCTGTTCTTCCCCTCCATTGTAACAGTTATTCCTTGCCTCTTCTATATATTGAGATCTAATATTGATAAACTTCCCTCCAACTTGTTTTATTATTTCCCTTGAGATTCTTGATCAGTTGTTCCTTCAGTTGAATTTTGTTATTATTTCTTCTAGCTCTATAAAGTAAGTATTTTGGACCTGGCTTAACTCAAGACTGGCCAGTAATCCAGTCTTAAAATTAAAATGAAATAAGGTACTTTTGGACCATGAAATGCAACAAAAACAACTTTACTTGGGAAAAGATAAAAAGGATACAATTCAAATAAACTACTCTGCTCTTGGTGAGCTCACAGTATGCCAACAACTATATATAAACAATATATATTTAGGATAACTTGGAGATATTCACAGAGGGAAGGCACTAACATTAAGAGAAAAGGCTTCTTGTAGAAGGCAGGATTTTAGCTGAGACTTGAAGGCAGGAAGGAGAGACAGGGAGAGAGAAAAAAAGAGAAAGAAAGAGAGAGAGAGAGATTGGGAAAGACAGTGAAGGGAGAAAGGGAGAGATATAGAATTCCAGTCATAGGGGACTAGGAGTGAAAATGCAGATTCTGGAGATGTCTTATTTGAAGATGCTTCTTCAAAGTGGAGGGGAGTAAAGTGTAAGAAGGGCCCAGGTGACTCAGTGAATAGAGAACTGGCCCTGGAGTAAAAGAGGACCTGAATTCAATTCTGGCCTTAGACACTTGACACACTTACTTAGCTGTGTGACCTTGGGCAAGTTACTTAATCCCAATTGCCTTGTCTTCCTCCCTCAAAAAAAACCTAAATAAATAATTTTTTTAAAAAAAGGGGTCAGGTTATGAAAGGCTTTCAAAGTTAGAGGATTTGATATTTGATCCTAAAAGTAATCAAAAGTTCCAAGGATGGGCTTCTATTTCCTTAAAGGGAAACCATCCTCAACTACTAAAAAAAAAAATGCTGCTCTGTCATAGCAATGCTTTGGTAATTTGATTAGTATGGCCCTGGATATATGTTAATTTAGGTAGTGCTGTCATTTTTTTTTTTATTACATTGGCATAGCTCAACCATGAGGAAATAATATCTTTGCAATTTTGCAGATGTCTTTATTTTTGTAAAAGAGTGTTTTGTAGTTGTAGTCATGTCATTCTTATGTATATTGCTAGCTAGATTCTATATTTTATACATTCTGCAATCATTTTTCCATCTCTTACAGTTTTTTTAATATAACTACTATTTTGTACTCTATATCTGGCTAATTTATTGTTATTTTTTCAATTAATCTTAGGTCACCCTCTTGTGCTCTCTAAATAAATCATCATATAATTTGCAAAAGCGATCATTTTATTTTGTTCTTTACCTATGCTTATTCTCTCAATTTCTCTTTCTTGTCTTACTGCTATAGCTTGAATTTCTAAAAAATAAATCAAATAGCAGTGATAACAGGCCTGATAGCCTTACCTTATTCAGAAGGATTCCACCATTTCTCCATTATAGATCATTTTTGCTCCTGGCTTTATAGAGATACTATTTACCTTATCAAGGGAGGATCCATTTATTCCTACATTTTGAATTTTTAAAAATTTAATAGATATATTTTCTCAAAAGTATTTTCTGCACTGAAATATATAGTGATGTGGTTTTTATTTTTTCCTATTAATATAGTCTCTTATGTTTATAGTTTTCCTAATATTGAAACAATCATGCATTTCTTTAATCCAAAATGATCACATTGCACAATCTTTTTAATATTAATGTAGCCTTTTTGCTAATATTCATGTGTATTATATACACATGCATATATGTGTACATACATGCATATAACATACAAATATACATATATATTCATTGCCAGTTGACACATTTATGCACTAACACACAGAATTTTTATCAAAGCATCATGCACCTCTAGGAAATATGTACTTTTTGAAAGATGCAATACCCATACTTTACACAAGTTTAGGCCCCTCTGTGCTGGATTTTGGATCCCATTCTTGCCGTAATCACAACTTCTCCCTGCACTGGAATGTTAGGTGTTTGCTTCAGAAGAACATCAAAATACCTAGAAATGCTCTCGAGGTTTATTCTGGTGGAATCATTGTTCCCCATCAAGCAACAGGAGAGAATGGGAGCTGAAAAGTCTAAGAAGGCTCTCCTTTCATGCTTGAGACGTGTACACAGAAGACAGAGAACTCTTTCCATTGTCAGGTTGACAGATCAGCAAGGAATTTCTAACATTCACAACGCATCTCTTCTTCTGTAGTACCTAACTCACAGGGTTATTGTGAAGATCAAATGAGATAATGTGCATAAAGTACTTTATGAACCATAATGAGCACTCTATAAATGTCAGGTATCATTACTGAAAGACTTTATGTCTTTAACTTTATGTCACTAGCTTACTCAGCTGCCTTTTATTGACAATTAGCAGATTCCTGTTAAGCCCTAATGCAAAGAAAAAGCTGCCTTCATCTGTCTTCTGTGCTAGGGTCTTAATTAGAAGTACAATTAATATTAAGGTTTAATCTAACACAATCTAATTTTCCACCTTTTTTTCTTTTTTCCCCACTGATAGTCTTTAGGTATTATCTAACACTTCCTTGGCTAAAAATGTCCTTTAACTCTCAAGCCCTATGCACTATTAGATGCCTGTGCCTTTTGTTTCCTACTCCTGGAATGCCCTGTCTTCACCTGTTAAATTCTTACTCATTCTTTAAAGTCTGTCAAATACTCTCTCCTCCACGAAACCTTCCCTGATCCCCTGATTAGCAATGACCTTCCTCCTTAGAACATTTTCACGTAACATTGCACATTATAATGTTCTCTGTTGGTGTCTTATCTATAATGCTGCAACCTTCTTGAGGGCAGGTACTTTTTTATTTCAAGGTCACCTAGCACAGTGATCTGCATCCAACAGATAACTAACAAATGCTTGTTGTATTACATTGCGTTGTATTATGCCAGGGAAGAGGTAGAGATAGCCTCTCATCTCTCCACACACATACATAAATACATATATACATACATCTACCTAAATTCCCAGAGTTTATAAGTTTATCTTTTTTTTAATTTCAGAATGCCACTGACTAAATACATAACTGCTAGTGAATTCAACCAAAAAGGTTGAATTATTCAATTTCTCTTTCAAATTATCCAAGGTGAATATACTTCTGATTTGTTGTGTTCTCTTAGCATCTTGCTAAGATGTCTGATTTTAATATTTGAAGTATAAATTTTTGTTGAAAACGTGTACAAATGAAACCGAATGGTTTGTGTATTGTTTAAAATTAAAACTCTTGAAGATGGTTAATCTACATAGCATTTTACACAAATCTAATAAAAGGTTTTCTGAATTTTAGGCCCTCTTAAAAAAAAGAAATAAAATGATATCCCACTTCATCCCAAACTTACTTTTAGTACTACAGGTAACAGAGAATAAAAGAATCTTTGATGTGAAAGGAACCTTAGACATCATCTTACTTCAGTCTCTATTGGTTAAGTGAATTGAACAAGGTTACACATCTAATTAGTGGTGAAATTAGTACTGGAACCCATGATTTTTGATAACTCATTTAGTTTTCTTTCTATTGTATCATACCTTGGATTTTTTTTCTTTCTTCTAAGTGAATTTCTTTTAGAGAAGGAAAAGGGGAAGTTTTTTTGAAAAGTTTAACATGTATGCACATGGAACTTACCAACCAATTTAGATTTTTTAAGACATGCACAGATATGTAAGAAAAACTTCAATAATACTAAAGTCCAGAATAAAGTGAAGCTGGCAAAGAAAGCTAAGGACCTGAAAAAGGAATATTTTAAAACTACATTGGAAGAAAGAGCAGGATCAAAGATGAGTTAGGACTACTAATCAGGATAGAAGGAAAGAGGAAAACTAAACACAGAGAGAAGGTAAAGCTACTCATTTTTCACTTTGTTTCTGTTTTCTCTGTCAAGGAGAATGGTATTTGATCTAGAAAGGAATCAAAATGGTAAATGAGGAATTAATACCAAAGATAAATAAGGAAATACCAAAAGGAGAGTACCTAAGCAAGCCTTGGTGAATCTAAGTCACAGGGCCTACATGAATCATCTTTGTGTACTAGAAGATATAATTGTCAAGCCAATGACACTAATCTTTGAAAAATCATAGAAGGAGGCACAGAAGTACACACCTATAATCATTGCTATTGGGAAAAATAAGGACGAAGGAAATTCAGCTCTTGAGATCAAGAGTTCTGAGTTTCAGTGGGCTAGGACAATCAGTTATTTACACCAGGTTACTTAAGGCCCAGATCAGAAAGAGAGCAGATCAAAGCTCTTGTGCCAATCATTAATAGACCAATGAGCTGCTCTGCATTTTCAGCCCTGGGCAAGATAGGACAACCTATCTTGAAATAAGAAAAAAAGTCATAAGGAATAGATGAAATTCTCCAAAAAGTTAAGAGTAGAAAATCTGTACTATATGCCAGTAAACTTGACTTTTAATATTTGGCAAAATTCTGTAACATTATTTTCAAAGAAACAGCTAGTGAACAACTGGAAAAAGACACTAATTTCAAAGAGCCAAGATGGCTTCATCAAAAACAGGTTTACAATGCTTTAGATTTCCTTTTTGGACAGAATTACTAAACTGGTAGATTAAGGCAATGTTATTATAAGTATGATATACCCACACTTTAGCAAACTATTTGATAAAATCTCTCATATTTTTTGTGGATAAGATGCAACAATGTACACTGACAGTACAATGAAATGGGTTCAGAAATGCTAAAATATTCTGACCCAAAGAATAGTTATTAATGATCTGATGTCAATCCTCTAGAATGCCTCAGAGAACTGTTCTTGGCCTTGTTGCATTTAACATTTTTATCAAATAAACAAAAGGTATACTGATAGAAATTGAAGATGACCCAAAGCTAGGAGGGATAGTTAACACTCTGACAGATTCAGAATCCAAAAAGATCTTGATGTGTTAAATCACTGGACTGAATATAATAAAGTTAAATTTGTTAGGGATTATATAAAGTTCACAAAATTAACTTCTTAAATATAGACTTTAAGCTAATTAATAGTTCATCAAAAAAAGATCTGGTGTTAGTCTACTTCAAACTCAATATCAATCAACAATGTGATAAAGCAAAGAGTTGAATTTGGGGTTAGTATCAAGACACATCTTTTATATTCTAGTAGATGTCTGGTCTTCCCACAGAGCTTCACACAGTCTCTGTGTTTGGAATTCATTCCAAAAGAAAAACATAATTTGGGGTTGTTGAACAAGAAATTCCCTTTCTGTTGGACTTGCACTATTCAAATAATTTACTGGCTTTGCTGTCCAACTACAATGCTTCTCATATGGACAAATCCTCTTTTTTCTCCAGGAAGCATGATATTCCAGGAAAATTTCTACTCTCCCTATCCTACTGATCCCTGAACTCTTGATCTTGAGAAATCTCAAACTTGGAATTAGCCAGGAAGCAAACCTCAAAACTGATATTGCCCAGAAAATCTCTATTTCCTTGACATATAGAGAGATACTAGGATCATGTTGCCTATGGAATTAAAAATCCCTTCTTCACACAGAAATATGGTATTCACAAACATTGTTGATGAACTACCCTTTTAGACTGAGGAGATACCTGCATGTCTGTCCTTGTCATGTACTACTCCAGGCAATCTATTAGTCCCCACAGTAACTGCCATCTCTCAAATTTCAGAAGCCCACTCTCAGGATTTCTCCTCTCAAGTCACCTGTAACTCTGACATTGGTCTACTCATTTCCATCATTTCCAGTTTCTATGGGGAAAAAACACTGTGGATGACCATAGACTTCCTCTTCAACAAGGACTAAGTATACTCTGGTGCATGCTGAGGCAAAAATCAAGGATAGAAAACTACACCATTCATCAAAAGTACATTTAATATACAATGTGATGAAAAACATGATTTCATGATGAATTAAAGAATACAGCAGTTCAATAAAAATATATGTGACATGAGCCATATCCTTAAGAAGCTTCTGACCTTTGCCACTGATCTAGACAAAACATCCTATTAACCTTGGAATATTATTTTTTCATTTCCCCAAGATGATAATTCTAATGCTGTTAAAATTTTATCAAAAGCATATTAGTGAAGCATCTTAAATCCCAGTGTCTTTCTGCATCATTCTAGCTCTAAAAAGCATGCAAAAGGAATTTCCATTTGAATTGCAAGTTTGCAAATCAATTATCCATATAATAAACAAACTACACTAGAATTTTTGCTTGTTAGTACACTTCACAATTCAAACTCTGGTAATACCAACCTCAGAATCCTAAACTGAATAAACATTGATCATTTTAATTCCCTTCATCATTGCTGATTTCTACATTGTATATTTATCTCTCCATCTTAGCCTATAGATCCAGGTCTAACAAAATAACAAATAGGTTGTGTTCCAAAAGTTCATTTGTTAGTCAGTTTAGAACTGAAAGCCTATTTCCCCATAAACATTATAAATGGTGATTAGATAATCAAGCTGTTTAGCTAGTGACATAGCTAAAGGCTGCCTAGTGTAGTGGATAGAATGTTGGCCTTGAGCCAAGGAGCCATGGCTTCAGATCTTGCCTCCAGTACTGAATAGTTTTGTGGTCATGGACAAATTCTGTTATCCTTAAAGCTCTATATTATGGAATGAATAGTACTAGAAAAGTAAACTTTTATAAGATTGTTACTATATGAAAATACATGATAAGTTGTAATTCTGGAAGTAACTTATCTTTTACCATAGCAGGAGGAATAAGGGTTTTTCTTTCCTTTCCCATAAAACAGCACTGACTGTAAAAGTAGAGATGATACTGGTTTCTACAGCCTTCCCCAATGAATCAACCAAGTAAGCTAACTGTGGCCAGACTTATCTCTTGTATGAATTTCTTGAGGTCAGGGGGTAGACCAGTAGGCTCTCATGGAGTAGTAGATTTAAATTTTTTTCATCATGACATAAGTAAATCTTTTTTTATCCATACCACTTATTCCTATGCCCTATGTCTGTAGTCATAACATTAACTATCCATATTCCTGTCACTACTGATACAGCCTCCATATTAGTAAACATTAATTTCTATAGAGAAGTGTTTATCTCTGCAACAATCAAGACATTTCTGCATTTTCTGCTAACCTGAGCTATGATTTCTTCATTATAATTTTTAGGAAAATCAGAGTCAGGCCTAAATCTAGTAATCGAGCCAATAGGAGGTCCTTGGGGGAGGAAGGGAGGAAGAAAGGAAGGAAAGACATTTCATAACGAGGGAATTTTTATATAATTGTTGCAGATTTTTAGTTTTAATTCTTAGGTTTGGATGTAGATTGATACACAATGTATACTATTCTCACTTTGTACTCTAGGAAAGCAAGTTTTTTCTCCACATTTGAATTCTAATTGTATAACAAATTCTGTTTCCCTGGGTATTATAGAGAAATGCAACTACATGTAGTGGTGTGTTCTCTATGTTGTGCATTATTTATTCCTCCTTTACAAAGGGAGATATAGTGGATAACCTGATACATACTTCAAAGATCCATGACTAGATCTCTTTATACCACATTTTTTCCCCTTCTGAATGGGGCCCTTAAACAACACTTGTAAGTACTATACCTGCATTTTATGTGAAAATGATTATAGAGAACATTGGAAACCCCAGGTTTCTTTGATATCTATCTGATATCTTTAAAAAGCATTTCCTAAATCACCATTTCCAATACCCTTTTAATCTCTGCAAACTGTTGGTAAGAGTTGACTTGAAGCAGAATATCATCAGTTGCAATCACAACTGTAACTCAAATAATCATATTTTCACCATCATCGATTACATGAATAAAAAAAAAAGAAGCTGTTGTTTTTAGGGGCACATAGTGTGAAAGAAATTATCAAATGTACTGGAATAGTCTAGGTAAAAAGAAGAATGTATACCTATTATAGTTATTTTTGCATCATTTATCTCCTTAAAAGCTTCATCTTCTTCACAATAATAATAACACAGACATATAAAAACATATATATTATCTTATAAGCTTTTCCATCACAAAGAGATTGGAAAAATTGTGGCAGTTTTTAACCCTAGCATACCTAAGCATTTCACAAATATCTGTTGACTAACTTCACTGCAACACTATTTTTCTATGAAGAATAGGGACAAATATTAAAAATGAGATTTGTAAATGAATTTAACTTCCCACTTTTTCATCTCTTGATAATTTACTCTTATGTTTTTAGAGACCATATAATTTGTACCTGTAACTTTTTTTTAGAAAGTAAAATACAATTAATTTATTAATTTATTCAATGTACTTAAACTTTATTTTAGTAGAGGTATATTTGCCAGATGTTCTTTATTTCTAGTAAGTTAGACAAAATATGAAATATTTTTATTAGACATAAACAGAGTCTTTTATTTTAAGGCATACCATAAAGGAAACAATATTTTAAAATGTCTATTTCTTATTTCTCTTCTTTGTTTCTATAGTACACAGTAAATATTTGTGATGAGTGAACTTTGGAGATTCACAAATTTTCAAACTAATGATTCAGAATTTTGTAATTTAAAATGTCATTTTAAATTCATATTTTTAAAAAGTTCATCAAATTTACAAATGCATAATTTTTTTAGCAAAAAAAAAATGCCTTTGAATTCCTTTGTTACAGTTTCAAGTGCTGGTATCAATCACACTCTCACCAGTGTCCTCACATAATTTGCTGCATCATGACAAAGTTAATTGCCTTCCATATTCAGCACTTCTTTCCCACACGTGTTCAAATGTCACCGACTAGAGTTACTGAGTCACTACATTCCAAAGGTATGTATTTATTAAATTTGCTTCACAAGATTTATTTTTGCCAGGAATTAAAATTTTCTATCTGATTGACAGATTGCTATGGTTCACTGCTATTTTCCTATGTTACTACTGTTTAGGAGGAAAAAAAATCATCTGTTATTTAAGTACTAAATCAAGTTTAGTTTGATATGTATTTTTGATCATTAAGGTACATATTTTTAAATTAATTAATTTATTTTTAGTTTTCAACATTCATTTCCACAAAATTTTGAGCTACAATTTTTTCTCCCCATTTTTTCCGTACCCCCACCCCCAAAATAGCAAGCCTACTGAATACCCTTCCCCCAATCTGTTCTCTCTTATACCCTCCCCCATAACCTCCCCTAACTTTCTAGTAGGGCAAGATGGAAGGGTATATATTTTTTAAAGGTTTGAAATCTTTGTAGTGTAAATTATATTAACAACTAAATTGTTAAGGTCCAGGAACTATTGGTGATGATTTGTAAAATGAATTGGAGCATATTGCTATAACATATAAAATTAGATTTTCTTGTTCACACTTATTTCAACTACTAACATAGTTGAGAATATGAACTGATGAATTTAGACATTTAAACACTT
>CM053585.1:125087961-125110015 GCA_028646515.1 Pseudochirops corinnae | reverse complement strand
CATTCTCTCTTCCTACTCCTCCTCCTTGCCTTTAGTGGGCAATTATGGTATGATTATCCTCATTTCAGGGTGAGATAACCAGAGAGGTTATGTACTTTGCCTGTTAGCAGGTAAGAATATTACACCATGATGAACCTAGCATGAAAGAAAAGTCATTGTATGACCTTGTTGTATGGGTAAATCAGCCAACCTCTCTGAGATTGTACTTCTGGACACGTCACTTTCCTGGTCCTCCTCCTCCTCTCAGCTCAAATGTAATCCAAACTTAAGAGTCTTTGGGCTTGTTTTCTTCAGCTCCACCTAAGTGGTAAGAAGAATCTCCTTCCCCACACTATACCTCTGGGAGATGCACAAGGGAAAAGCTGAAGAGTGATTCCCTCTCAAGAGTTAGGTTTTTCCTCCACAGAAGGCTTTCCTCACAACTGTCATGAAAAACTCCCTTACAGGGGAATCTGTAGGGCTGACTAGCTTGCCTTTTAGAAGCCCTCATGTGGGTGTCTGATTCTTCAGTCATTTCTTCAAAATAATGCAGTAACTTTTTCATACTTCCCCAAGGAACAGTGAAATGGAAGCACTTCTTTACATGACCTTTGCAATCTGTAAAAAAGCCACTTGGGGTGAACTACTCAAGTACCTTTTATAAGGTTAAAAAAAAAAGGCTTCAAAATCTGTAAGTGGTTTACCTTTTACAAGATCTAATTGCAACTACCTATGTCTGAATGAGAAAAAACTTTAACATCTCATAGTCTCTATTACTCTCTCTACACTTTGTAATTTCATCAAGTAGGTTGGGGAACTCAAGAGATTAGGGATCTCCTGATGAATAAACCCCACCCCCCAATCCTGGTATACTCTGACATATACAGTAAGTAATCAATAAATATTTGCTAACTATTGAATGAACAGAAGGATTTTTGTTGTTGTTCAAAGTTGATCATTTCTGAATGAACCTGTGTCCCTCATTTCATTAGACTGATCGTCAAATAACTGAGTTAGTGAATAGAGTCAAGGGAACAGATTTCTTGCTGAGAAGAAATCCATCTTGTGGGTTGTTAACTTCAGTAAGGATGGACATCTTGGTGAGCAATGAAGTATGTTGTAGTGGTGGGAATTAGTTCACATTAGGAAGTTTTAATTTTCTTCTTGAAGTTGGCAAAGTAGTGTTTGATGAGAAAAAATCAAGTTTAAAATGGGCAACATGGTATGATGGAATCATATGTCCAGAGTTCAAATCCAGGCTCTGCCATTTAAACCCTGTGTGACTTTGGGAAAGTTCTGAAGCTCTCTGAACTTCAGTTTCCTCATCTGTAAAATTAAAGGATTGGACAAAATAATCTTTTTTAGCTCTATATCTATGACTTTTTCAGCAGGCTACTGAGGATTCTAGCATTTCTCCTAGTAGAATTATTTCCCAACCAGCTACTTTCCTAGACTTTACCACCTCCAGAAACTCATTCTACAATATGAAATCAAGTGAGAAACTCAAACCTCTTCAGCAACCCCTGCCTCTGATTGGAAGGGTGGGAGGTGGACATCTGGAAGCACCTTCTTCATCTTCCTCCATTTAAGGACGGCACTCAGAAAATTCTCCTCATCATTTCCCACCTAGCTACTTTCCTGGACTTCATCATGTCCAGAAACTCATTTTGCAAGATGAAATCAACTCAGAAATTCATACCTCCTTGGATCATTTCCCAACCCAGCTGCTATAATACAGGTAATCTTGGTTCCCCCAACCCTCCTCTCTGGCTTTTCAGTTTCTTTTTGTGTTGTCTCCTCCATTAGACTGTGAGTTTCTTAAGGGCAGGGACTGTCCTCTGCCTTTCTTTTCCATATTCCTAGCACTTAATACATTGCCTAGAACACAGTGGGTGCTAAATAAATCTTTACTGGCTCTAACTCTGACTTAATTCTTTTGCATACCTAGAATGATCTGTAGCAGTGATTCCTGAATTACTTCCTCCACTAAATTTCATCAATCTCCTTTTATTTGTCAAATGTGGCTTCCCTCAATTCACCCACACAGCCAACAACTAAAATTGAAAGGAAGCTACGTTCAGGAATTTAGATGGGGAAGAGAGAGTTGGGGAAGAAAGCCAATGAAAATGGACCGATGTCCTAATATCCTGCAAGCCTGTGCACAGGATATGGGAAAAAAGGAAGTAAGCTCTTGTAACTATATTATCATATATCAGATCAAGCCTTATACTGGATAGGACTTTATAGAATGCATCTTAAGGTTGGATAATGTGCCTTGCTATGAGCAAAAATAAGATGTTAAATAGTTTTATGAATCTTAAAAGTGACATATAGAAGACACTTATTTTATTCATTTTGCCTATTATCTGACTCTCTAGTCATTACCTAGAAAGTATTTAAAAGGAATAAACAACATTTGTGGTTAGAATTATTAAAAAAGGGCAAAACAGAAAAAAGAAAATTCCAATGTGTCAACAAATTTTAGAAAATATTTTCTAGTCTTAAGCAACCAAAAGCATGAAGCAGTTTTAATTTTATAAAGTCTGAGCGCCCCCTGATGGCGAACCAGATTCTTTACATCAAGATACACTACCCCCTTTTAAAGGTGTCTGTCCTATTATCAACTTTCTTAAAGACCTTACTTAAGATAAGTGTGATTTTATGCATTACTTACATTTCAAAGGATAAAATTTATAGAAAGCAGTTGCTATGGTAGAATTTACAGACAATACTGATTTGTTAAGCCAAATAAAAAGATTAGCATATATGTATACATATATATTTTAAAAAGCCATAAGATACCTTTAAAATCAGGTGTGTTGACTTATTGGTCTTCTGTCATGTTCATGTAATCCCGAAAAATGACAAAGTCAATCAAACAAAAAGAAATAAATCACTGAAACTGAAACAGTGCGATGTTAGCTAGAATGCTAGTGACCTCCACTGGCTGTTTCTGTTGCTACAAGGCTATAAAATGCCACACACATAGCAAGCATCCTTGCTTGCTCTTCCAGGGAGACTCAGCTGTGACTTATGATACCTTTTCCCCAGGCAATTATATTACATTAGCACATTCTTTTCTTTTGGAAAAAAATGTTATCTCTATCCAACCATTAAACTTAAGTTACATGTCAGACTGTTAAAATATATCCTCAGTTGAATAAATGAATCCAGGAGAGTAAAAATAGTTTTCTGGTGAAGGTAAAACAGGACAATGTTTGTTAGAGAAGAGGAAGCTCTGGCATGCACCTCTGAACAAAAGGGAACAAGTGGTCTTTACTCAGAGAGCAGCTTCCTATTAAGACTCACTCCTTCGTACATTATGCCTTTCATCCCCACTCAACCACAAAATGATTTTGCTGTAGGAAATACAATAGTAGAAAAAGATTTACATTGAAAGAATCTTTAATAATAAACTGTTGCAGATCTGCCTACTTCCCCATGATTTATAATACAATAAACATCGGATTCTATTAAGTCTCATGCACTGAAGACATTGCACTGAAAAACTGACTATGAAAGAACTCAATTCTTCCCATCTCCACTTCCATAATAATGAAATGAGCATGTATAAATGTGCTAAGAGTATCTCTTTGCATCTTTTATAGCTTGTGTGTATTAATCTGTAAAGCTTATTAAGAAAGTCATTGCTATGCAAAGCAGCACCCAATCTCTTTCTCTTGGTTTTCAACAGAGTGCAGTGTTTAGCCAATAGGACTAGTCCTCTGCCCCTCATTCCGCATTCATAACATGCAACATTTGCACAATGTATCTCTCAAAGGCTGCTGAATAGAAAGCCTTAATACTCATGTAAACAACTGCAAACCAATTACTTAATGAATCAGGCCCACACATAATGAGGTGCCAGACAAAGAGCTATAAATGCATTTTTGCGCCCAAGCCTCTGCTTTAAAGTAAAATCCCTCAGCTGTAGTTTGGGCTTAACTGGCACATCATAATTATTGTCTCTAGGACATCAGAGGAAGCCATTTTTTATTTAGGTCCAGCAGGGTCTTTTTTGAGGTCACTCATCAGCTCACTGACAAAATAGAGCAAAGAAGAATTTTTAAAAGTACTACAGCAGTCCTGCACTGTTATGTTTATTCTCAAGTACTGGATTTCGAGACCACTTGTAAAAGCAATAAAGCACAAGAAGTGACTGCAATAAGTGGAATCCTTAAATGTAAGCCTCGAAGAAATATCAGTGTGTCCCAATCACAAATAAGCAACAACCTGAGCTCTCTGGTACAATATTGCATGTTTCTTTTCTTTAAAAACAAAAACAAGAATCCAAACACTGAATTTACAGATCTCCTCAGTATAGAATTCATGTCAAGTACTCAGAATCAACTATTCTTAACAAACCATGTTTCTAGTTAAGCATTATATTATGTCATTTGTTTAGAAAAAAACTATTGTGCAATAACAATAAAAAGTATATTCTCCTCAAATGAAAGAAAAGACAACAAAAACCTGATTTTAGTTGTGTGAGATGCAGGTATCAGCAACATAGGGATTTGTGCAATTAAAATTGCATAAAATTGGCTTCCAAAATTCAATTACTTTGGAAGCATATTTGAAAATTTGCTGAAATACAAGTATAAAGACCAACTTTAAGAATTAATTTGTCCAATGTATATAGATTCAATGAAAAAATTTAAAATAACCTTTATAAACTAAGAACTGCATGATTATGCCAATAGTAAAACTGACAAAGTAGTTGCAGAATTTACTATCTCTCTCTCTGAAAGGTCCATGCTTTTAATTTATAGGATTATTATGAAAAAAAAAATCTGTTCTTTTTTTAAAAAACTACCTACCAGAATATTAAAGCTTTGCATAGAAAAACACATTTACTCTTAAGATGAATAAAAATTTTAAAATTCAGAGTATTAATCTGAATATTGCAACTTGTCAAATTTTTACAAAGCAAAGAATTTAATTAAAAATCAACCTGTTTATTTAGAAAAAACTTGAACATTTTCACAAAAATTAAAATAAAGCTTTTAATTTGAAAAAAAAGCAGATTTAAGAATACGATTTTTTAAAAAACAGACTATTTGAATTTAACAGCAGAAACAATTATGTTTAAAAATAACTTTACAAGTTAACTGAAATACAAAGTATCACAATACTGTAAAGGATATTTAGCTTAACAAGACATTATAGTACACCACAAACTTTACCCTAATTTCTCCTTAAGCATTTAAACTAGAGCAAAGGAGTATTTTGACTTTTTACATTTTCATCTATTGATTCCTCAACAGTAACCTGATTAGCACTGCTTGATTAGTATTTCACACTGATGAAATACCAGGGGAACAACAAAGTAAGAAAGTGTTTTGGTTAACACATATAAAAAAAAGACAAATTGTGCCCTTTATGAAAACTAGGTAATTAATCAAATGTATTCAATTTGAAAGTAAAAAAAGGCAGATAAAAGTATAGTCTAGCACTAAAGACTAAAAAAAAAAGGAATTAAAAAATGGGTATCCATCTATGACTAGTTTATATCTCAGAAGCCTCTAGAAGAAGAAATGCACCTCTTTATTTTTTTAAGACTTTATGTTCTATATCTGCCCTTCTCCTGACAACTTCCATTGTCTGGTCTCTAAGTAGCCCTACTGCGAGCAGCTGTACACGCTAATTTGTGGTTCACTGAGATGTCAATTGAGTCTTAAAATGAGAAAACAACAGCTGCAAAACAATACCTGGCTTTGGTGCAAATATTTTCAAAGGTGTACTAAAGTTTAAGCTGCTATTTTTACATAAACAAAAACACAAAACTTAACCCTTCATCAAGTTTCAAAACAAAATAATATGTAGTCAGTATGTGAAATTTCTCATCTTGTTAAAGCCTTTCAAAAATTGTAATGCTTTTCATGACTTTACCTTGACAAAGGACTTCCTTCACTAGAAGAAAAACTAGCTTCTGAACCGATTTCGTTACTTGTCTTTGTCTTGAAAGTACTGCTGCCAACATTCAAGCCTGTGATAAGCAAAAATGCTAAATGTAAATTTTTAGTTGATCCTCAACAATGAAAAGAGATGAATAAAAAAGAAGACACAATAACTTTGGGAACACTGTCAAGAGAAGAAGAGATTACTCAGGCACAAAAATAAGGAATCTTCATACACTGGAAAAAGCACATGGTGGAATATCTGTAGGTAGTGATAATTAGACAAAGCAACAAGAAGGAGAGAATAAAATAGCTATAAATGTTCTAGTTTGAATGACGACAAATGACTAGAGAAGCCTTATGAATGTTTTATATCAATGCATAATAAATAAGTTTTATGATACATAGCCAAGGATCATTTACCACAATAAATGATAAATTGAGTCAGACTTGAAAAATGACAGACTTTCTTGGACTAAACTACCTTATGTCACTTACCTTTAAACCTCAATGCTAAATCTCCTATCTTTCTAGCTGAGATAAAAAAAATGCAATTCCCACTGAAACCCACCAAGGACACTCCTTAACCAGTCTGAAAGGTCACTGCTGGGCAGTATAAAAGTCAGTCTTTTCCCAGGAGTCTGGTGAACTGTCACCATGGTGCTCCTAACCCGTGGACGGAATCCTTGACTCCTGCATCTTTATGATCCTCTCTCCTGTACATTTTTGCTACAAGTTTTGCTCCTAATAGGTAAATGCTGAGATTAAAGACAAGAGAGAGGTCTCTTTGAGAAAAGAATCTGTTAAATTTCGAAATCTGCATAGTCTACAAGCTTAGCCCATTTTAACCTCAATAGTAAAACAGTTCTATTGAAAATCTGCATCTGTCAAGTACACTACCAATATCAAAATGTTTAATGAGCCAGGGATTACTGAGAGGGGACACTGAGGCATAAAGTATTAGTCACATAACTGGTCCAAGGACAAAGCGTAGCAAATCAAAAAATACATCTAAGGCTGAAAACCTTACTAGTTAGACTTCTTGACGTCATATATAGCAATTTGCACAGAAACATATATTTTTTCCCTTTTCCCCAACAAATATCTATTCTTTCTCTTTAGGTCACTGATTTACTTGAGGAAAATTAGATGAAAAAAGCTAATAAGTAACAACAGTTGAAAGAGATGAACAAGAAGATATAGAGACCATAACTCCATTAACACATACTAAATCAAAGCACTTTCAGAATCTTAATGTAAGAAAATACTGAAAATTATGCAGTGTGGTCAAACAGATAAAGTAAAATCGTCTGGACACTAAGTTTTATTTTACATGCCTACTGAATCCAACTCAGTATGTGGCTATGGACAAGGAACTTAATTTACTTTTGGCTAGTAAACTACTACTGCTCTGCCTCATATTGAATAGTTTATCAAAATATTTAAGGCATGGCTCAGATGGTATAATAATTCTAGGCAATAATTTATTTCAATCTTGAACTTGGACAATTTTGTACACAAAATAACTTTTTAAATTTAAGTTAAATTTTATTTTTTCAATTATCAATAATTTATTTTCCCCCTCCCTCCTGTTAAAACAAAACCATCATAACAAATAGGCATAGTCAAGCAAAACAAATTCTCATATTGCCTATGTCTAAAAATGTGTCTCATTTTGCATACTTGTTAATTATTTCTTTGTCAGAAAGTGGGCTTAACATGCTTTATCATCAGTCCTCTGGAATCACAGTTGATCACTACGTTGATCATTTATTATTTCAAAATTATTTCTTTTTGCAATTTTAATGTTACAGTATAAATTGTTCTCCTGGTTCTTCTCATTTCATTCTGTATCAATGCATGGAAGTTTCCCCTGGTTCTGAAGTAAAGTTTACACAAAAATAACTAAGAGATCTAGTTCTGTTACTGAATAGCTGTGCAATCTTTTGGAAAGTCACTTTATTTCCTCATTCCTCAGCTTCCCCATCTGTAAAATGAGGGTGTTACAAAATCAGGGGTCTTGACCTTTTTTGTGTTATGGATCCCTATGGCATTCTGGTGCTATGAACAACAGCTGGCCGGCTATGTCACACAAGCATCTGTAGATAAGACTGTGATTATATCTAGTGGTAGGTTTAATATGTACAATAATTATGAAGGAGTAATTAGTGTAAATGATATATTCAATCAGTCAACAATCACGTATTAAGCACTTAGGTGCAAGGGGCTGTGCTGAGGATACAAAGAGGAAAAAACATGGTTCTTGCCCTCAAGAAGACCATATCATCTACACACATACAAGAAAGACGTAGGTAAAGAGGTAGAAGGGAGGTAATTTCAGAGAGAAGGCAACAAGTATAAATTGACAGGAAAATATTTGTGCTTTTTATTGGTAAAAATTAACAGGGATGGTACTGCCATCTTGTTTGCTGCCAACATTCACAATGGAAGGAAATGTACACTTTGGTTAACCGTTAGAGGTTAGTGAAAGCAAGGGTGTAAATTTTTTCCCCATCTGAGTTTGTGGATTCCCTTGAAATCTGTCCATGGGTCTTTTTGGAGTCTGTAGACACCAAGTCAAGAACGCTTGTATTAGATAATTGGTAAGGTCCTTTCTAGCTATAAAAAACTTCTATAATTCCATTGAAAGATTATGTGATCCTCTCTTTCTACTGCTTTCGTGCCTTGGGACTTGTGGCTTTCAGTATCTGGAACTTATTTTCTTCTCATTCTTCTCAAATTTTCTTCAAGACTAAGGTCAAGTCACCTTCTCTAGGAATTGTCTAGGAATAGCTGCTGCCTTTTACCTTACCAAAACTCCCTTATATTCATCTTGAGTATATTTTCTATATTCTTATATATGTATATGTTGCCTCTTCTGTTTGAATGCAATTTTTTGAGGGCAAGAACTTGCTTATCTTTGTGTTTGGCACAATGCTTGGCACATAGCATGCAGTAATGAAATGCTTGTTGATTGGTTAACAAATAACTAATTGCTAATGAACAAATTACTAGCACAGTCTGCCAGGCTTGAAAAAATTAATGTACTTCCCTATATCTTACCTGACAATGGCAATTCAGACACAGCCTCCATTTTTTCCTTTTGGTGTCTTTCTTCAGTTTGGTTTTTATTATCCTGTAGTGTAGACTGCTTCAACAATTGATATGCTTTCGTTTCTGCAAATGAAAAACATATGAAAATACTGAAACCTCTCTTGTCTATAAAGATGTATTCTTTTAATTCTGCTAAGGAATTTCCTTTTTTACAGAATACATTTAAGAAGGCTTTTAATTGCTTTTGTTTTTAAGCTAGCTGAATTTAAGAATGTAATCAGAATTCTAGCCTTTAATGCTAGATAGAAAGAAATAAAAAAACAGAAAGTGAGATACTATATAACCTTTGGTTAAACTTTTGAATGATGCATGTAAACATATATTTCTTAATGTATCAATTCTGAGTAATACTTAGGGTAAAAAAAAACCTGATTAAACCCAGTGGACCTGAATACCATAAACCTTGAAAAGCTGACATGGGGGCATAGTTAAGAGGCCCAATGTTCATCAGTTTCTCTCAATGGTTCTGGAGATAGGCCACAATCACCTTCTACTCCAGCCCTTTCAGCAGGAGCAAGAAAGTCAGAATAGAGCCGTGGTTCTCAACCTTCCTAATGCCACAACCCTTTAATACTTGTATGTGGGTGTATCTGCATGTGGGCGGACCTGCCTGGAGATGGATAGAGGAGCGATGTCTTGGTTCCTAAGACCATAGGAACTATGTGTTTTCAGATGGTCTTAGACGACCCCTGTGAAAGGGTTGTTCGACCCCCAAAGGGGTTGCAACCCACAGGTTGAGAACCAATGGAATAGAGAATGAAGCTTTCACAAGTTTCAAAGTTATTTCTTTATGCAATGTTTTCAGTTACCTTATATCTGGGTTTGGGGAAGGTACCAGATTTTTGTCTTTCTTTGTATTGCCAGTGCTGCTTGTTGACTGGAGATCCATGAGTCAAGCCACACAATATTGGTAAATATGATTTGGGTGGGGTCTGTCTGGGTGGTTGTTGTTGTTATTTGGTTGTCGGACTTCATAACCCCATTTGGAATTTTCTTGGCAAAGAATGGATTGCATTTCCTTCTCCAAGTCATTTTACAAATGAAGAAACTGAGGGAAATAGGATTAAGTGACTTGCCCAGGGTCATACAGCTAATAAATGTTGAAGGTCAAATTTAAATTCAGCTATTCCTGATTCCAGGCCTGGCACTATCAAGTGTATCACCTAGCTGCCCGGGGGTCTGGGTAGTAGCAATGATAATAATAGCTAATATGATAATAATAGTTGAGGCAACTTGGATGGCCAAGTGGATAGTCCCAGGCCTGGAGTCAGGAAGACTTGAGTTAAAGTTAGGTCTCACCTATTAGCTGGCCAAATAACTTAATCTCTATTTGTATTAGTATCTTCAGCTATAAAATGGGTATAACAGTATCTTCCTCCCAGGGTTGTTGCAATGATCAAATGAAAGAATATTTGTAAAGCATTTAGCACAGTGCTTGGTACACAGTAAGTGCTACATAAATGTTTATTCCCTTCCTTTCCTCTAATATATAACCATATATGCTGATAAATTATTTTAAGACTTGCAAAGTGCCTTGTTTAATGTGATCCTTGCAATAACCCTGTGATATACTGCTAAGTGTCTGACGCAGGATTTGAAATCACATCTTCCTGGTTCCAAGTTCAGCACTCTCTCCACTGCACCACAGCTAACTATGCTAAGTACGGCTATACTTTTTAGTCTTTTCTGTAATGTCTTGATGACCTGCTGACCTCGAAAGAAGAATGATATGGTGGAGATGGTTGGGGAGTAGGGAAGGAGAAATGTGGAGAAATATGGAGGAAGCTGATAGTTCATGGATATGGAGGAAGAAGATTGAGAGTGTGGTTATAGAATATAAAGGAGCAAAGGGATGAGGAGATATAGGGAAAGGAAAGAAGTCAAAAGGATAGTAAGATTTAGGGAAGAGTGCTAACAAGAACATGGCATGGATAGAGTAGACAGTATGGCAAGGGGAGACTTCTATTTAGGCTAAGTGATAGCTGTGGAACCAGAAGGCAAAGGAACACAAGTTCTGATGTTCAAGAATATCTGAAGCACAGTTGTGTTGTTTTGTTTTGTTTTATGGAAGAGGGAAAAGCCCAAGTGTCTGCATGAAGAGAACAAGATAACATGTCTCCAAAGTTAGGTTGCTTTATAAGCTTTCTGGAAAAAGCAATTAAGAAAATTTATGCAAAGGGCATAAGTAAGCAATGTGCTGACCTTAATATAAATAAACATCTATTGCAAAGACACAAATATAAAACTGAAGACAATAAATATTAATTGGGGATGAGAAATTTAAATTTTTACAGGCAGAATTTAAGAACATACTTTCTCTTCTTTTATACCAAAAGACACTAATATGAAAACAGTGAGATGCTATGAAATGCTATACTATTTGAGTATAATTATATGAAATACTATACTATTTGAGTATAATTATAATGAAAAATTGGATGGTATACTTTAAAATTTTATGTTATAAATAGCCCACATAAATGTAAGACCAGTGATTCTTGACTCTAAATGTGACACAGGTTTAGGTGTTCCACAATTACTTCAAGGGGCACTGTGAAATTCTTCACAAGAACCTCTTTAAAAATAAAATCATTTTCACTATGCTTTAATATTAAAATTATATACCATACACTACTTTTAGGAAAGAAGACATGCATAGGATCATAAATTAAGGGCTAAAAGGGATTTAGGGATCATTGAGTCTAATCTCATTTTACATAAAAAGACACTGAGGTCTAGAGAGGGGAAAGGATTTGCATGATAGGAAAGAAGTACATGATGTGATAGGGAGTAAATACAGAATAGGGATTTGAAATCAGGTCCAAATTCTCTGACTAAAATTCTAGCACTCTTCTCTAAACCTTACTATCCTTTTGACTTCCTCCCTTTCCCCATATCACCTCATCCCTTTCCTCCTTTATATCCTATAAGCACACTCTCAGTCCTCTTCCTCTTTATCCATGAACTATCAACTTCCTCTATATTTCTCCACATTTCTCCTTCCCTACTCCCCACCATCTCCACCATATCATTCTTCTTTCGAGGTCAGCAGGTCATTAAGACATTACGGAAAAGACTAAAAAGTATGGCACTCCTTTTAATCTGTTGCTTAAAAAAATAAAAAAGACATACATAAAATAAAAATGAGATGAGAAATAAAAACTTGCTATGCATCAAGTGAATACAAGAAAGCAGGAGTTGCTATCAGAAAAAAACAAAAACATTCAAAAAATTAAAAAATGGATAAACAAAGAAACTATATCACGCTAAAAGGAACCATAAGCAACAAACCAATATCAGTAATAAACTTATACACTACAAATAAATGCCTTAGCATCCGAATTCATAAAGGAAACATTATCTGAGCTTTACAACATAGACAATAACACAATAGTGAAAGGAGACTCCAATATTCCTTTATCAGTTTGGATAAGTTTAACAGAAAGATAAAAAAAGGATAAACAAATTTCTGGAGAAACTCAAATTAAAAGACTTTTGGTATCTTTTGAATGGGAAAGCAAAAGAATATACATATTTCTTTGCACCATGTAGAACTTCTACAAAAATTAATCATGTAGTAGGACACAGAGATATTGTAAAAAAATGTAAAAAAGACAGAAACAATCAATACATCTTTTGTAGACATAATGCAATAAGAAGAGAGATTGGTTCAGGGGTAACAAACAAAGAAGAAAAACTCAAATGGAGATTTAACAATGAAATTTTATTTCAGTCAAAGAGTAAGTCACTGAAACAATAACTATATAAGAAGATGATAATGAAAAAACAACCAAAACTTCTGGGATACAGTTAAAGCAGTCCTCAGGGGAAAAAAATTTATCTTTACAATCATACACTAACATAATGGAATAAGAAATTAACAAGGTAAATATGTATTAAAAAAATTAGAAACCAAACAAAGAAACAAACCAAAAATAAGCACAAAAGAGGAAATATTAAAAATAAAAAGGGAAATAGATAAACTAGAAACAAAAAATTCCATATAAATAATAAAAAGCTAGTTTTTTGGAAAAAAAAACTAATAAAATTGATAAACCCTAAGCTGATCTAAAGAGAGCAGAAAAGCAAATGAATAAAATAACAAATGAGGAAGGTGAAATCACAGCAAAGCCAAAAGAAACAATCAAAACATTATACACACTTAAATGCTACTAAAGCTGAGAACACAAAAAATAGAGGAATACCTTCGAAAATATAAAATACCCTAACTATCAGAAGACCAGGCAGAGACCTTAAGTAATCCAGTCTCAGAAAAGGAAATAGATCTAGCTGTAAAGGAACTATCAAAGAAAAAAACAAAACAAAACAAAATCCTTGACCTGATAGATTCAGAGAATTCTATCAAACTTTTGAAGAACCATTAGTACTCATATATCACAAATTATTATCAGAAATTAACTTAAAACTTAGATTTTTCCCCTCTCTAAAAAATGCTGCTTGTCATATGGGATGGTTTTCAGGGTGGAGGAGGGGGAAGGATACATGGGATACTATGGTTATGGAAGAAACAGAAATATCAATAAACATGGGGTTTTTTTTGCACTTAATAGATTTTATTTTTCCCAATTACACATAGAGATAGTTTTCAACATTCATTTTTCTAAGATTTTGAGTTTCAAATTTTTCTCCCTACCTCCCTTCCTTCCTTGAGACAGCAATCATTTTGATAAAGGTTATACATGTACAATCATATTAAACATATCTCCACGTTAATCATGTTGTAAAAGAATCAGAACAAAAGGGAAAAACCACAAGAAAGAAAAATTAAAAAGTGAAAATAACATGCTTCAATCTGTACTCAGACTCATAGTTCTTTCTCTGGATGTGGATAGCATCTTCTACCATGAGTCCTTTGGAATTGTCTTGGATCACTGTATTGCTGAGAAGAGTTAAGTCTATCATAGTTGATCATCACACAATGTTGTTTTTACTTTGTACAATGTTCTCCTGGTTCTGCTCGCTTCGCTCAGCATCAGTTCATGTAAGAATTCCCAGGTTTTTCTGAAATCTGCCTGCTCAACATTTCTTATAGAACAACAGTATTCTGTTACATTTATATACCACAACTTGTTCAGCCATTCCCCAATTGATGGGCATCCCCTCAATTTCCAAATCTTTGCCACAACAAAAAGAACTGCTATAAATATTTTTGTACATATAGGTCCTTTTGTCTTTTTATGATCTCTTTGGGATACAGACCTAGTAGTGGTATTGCTGGATCAAAGGGAATGTACAGTTTGGTTGCCCTTTGGGCATAGCTCCAAATTGCTCTCCAGAATGGTTAGATTAGTTCATAATTCCACCAACAATATATTAGTGTTACATAAAAATGTATTTAAAAAAGAAAAAGAAAGAAAAGGTTTCATTTAGGTATGGCAATATGAGGTCATCGAGGACATCAAATTAAATTTAGCTAAAATAATTCCACATTTTTAGAATAGGGATATACAAAGAGAATTAGAGCTAGTAAAAATTGTGAAACAATTCTGTCTTTAGAATTTCTTGAATCTTTAAGCATTATTTAAATTCATGTAGTTGGTGTTCAACTTTATCCTAGGACTCTCATAATAAGATTCCTTCTCAAATACCAAGAAAAGTTCTTTAGCATAAAAACCCGGAGAAAGACCATGCTACAAATGAGAAGTTTAAGGCAAGTCAGTTCTATGTGGTCAAAGAAAAGAAGATTGTGATGGAGTGAAAGGTATGGATTCTACACTGTCCTAAATTAGGAAATAATAAACAAATGAAAGTAAGGAATAAGACTAGACATTAAAGTTCCTTAATGTCAACTAGAAATTGCCAAGATAACAACCTTTCTAGGATTATAAGACTCCATATATTTAAAAATTAAGAGACATAGAACTAAATGACTTCTTGTGACCAGATGTCCTGTTTTCTGTTTTTAGTACTCATGATCCCAACCCAAATAACTTTAAGTTATTATGATCACTTCTAATTCTCAGAAAATTATCAGTCTTTAAAATAATGAAATATAATGGTATAAATGGTACAAATCAGCAGTTCTCAACCTGTGGGTTATGTTCAATTTGTAACAATGAAAATACATCCTGCATATCAGACAGATTTCATAACAGTAGCAAAACTACAGTTATGAAGTAGCAACAAAAATAATTTTATGGCTGGGGGTCACCACAACATGAGGAACTGTATTAAAGGGTCGTGGCATTAGGAAGGTTGAGAACCACTGGACCATAAATGGTATAAATGGGATAAAGTCAAGCACTAGCAACTTTCCTGAGGACTGCTGCTGTGAATAGCTTTAAGGTTCTGATCACACTGTAGAGTGAACTCTCTATTTATTCAACAGTAAACTAAAGCAAAACATTCACAGAAACCACAGTAAAACATTCACCATTATATAACATAACAACTTATTACTAAAGTGGCTACATATTCTCTAATAAAAGATATCACTCGGTAAGTCACAATGTGAATCAATCAACATAAAGTACCTATCTAAAGTCTTCTTTCATCTTGATTGGATACCGGCTTCCAATCATCCTTAACTCAATCATCCTTAAGGAGTAATCATCCTTAAGGAGTACAAAGTACAAAGGTCTCCCACCCCTAGGTCACATCCTTAATCTTTTCAGTCAGCACTAAGTATCCAAGTAGAGGTTCTTTCATCTTGACTTGAGGCTGACTCCCAAACTCCATGGTTCCTCTTTCATACTCCTAGCTGTTGCCTGAATTCATCCAACTGTCACCTGGATTCACAGGTAGGCAGGTCCCAGCTCCTGGTCTAGTTCCTGGTCCAGCTCCACACATCAAGCTTAGCAGAGTTACAACAATAATCACACACACTGCTGGCACTATCATCAATGCACTTTCTGCCTGTGAAATCAACACAGACCAACAGACAGGGCCACTGTCTGAGAAATTAACACAAATCATCAGTAAAGTCCCAGCACCTCTGAAAACATCAGTAAAACTCTCCTTCAGGACTTCTGTAAACAGACAGCAGGAAAGTCCTCTTTTAGGGCTTCTGAACCAGCAGTAAGGTGCCAGGGCTTCTGTAACAACAGCAATGTCCTCTATCAGCAGACAGATCTGACAAAGTAACATCAACAGAGAAAGAACAGACAGAGTGCTGGCACAACAGCCATCCTTCCTCCCAGTTCTGCTTGGTCCCTGGTTGTGCTCAAGCCTTTATATCATCAGCTCTTTCCTGTTCCACTCCTTTCTCTTACATCCTTCCTGTTCTGGTCTTTGGCAAGTTTCTCCCACTGTGGGCTTCACAGGTTCTGTTTCTAATAAAGATTTGATATAATCAAAGGGGAGGCTCAAAGACGAAGACTTGAATAACTGGAACAAGGAGTTAAGTACCATTTTGCTTGCCATTACAAATAGTTATTTCTACAGAATAGTAGAATACTTAGTTCAAGTAAAAATACCTCCAAAATATGTAGTTCATGTTTTGATTTGGACCTTGTGTTTAGTCAAGTCTATGTCAAGATTTAGTCTTATAACAAAACCAAACAACCCCCCCCCCCAAAAAAAAAATTTAGTAGAGGAAAATGTTGCAATAGAAAATTAGGCAAAACTGTCCTAACTCAAGCAACACATGTCAACATATGAGGAAAAGTCTTACTCTTACATAATGAAATAAATACACTATTTTTGTATCTATTTAAGATGTAAGCCTCTCCTACTCAATCTAATTTTTTTTGCATGACAGTAAAGGATTACTGAGAATATTTTTGTAAATATATTTTTGTCAATGTAAAGACAGACACTCAGAATGTGTGTTGGATAAAGAGAGTTGAGAAAGAGGATATCAAGAAGAGGAGACAGAAAAACCACAATTTCTCATTTGTAATGCTCTTTTATATGCAAATGTACACCTGCTTAAATATATTTAAATCTACAAATAAAGAAAAAAGAAAAAGAAAATGGCTCAAAAGTGCTTTGAAATAACATGACAAGAATCATAAAATGCATTAAATAATAATTATTTTAATGACAATTATACTATTATACATAATAGTACTTGCTATGGGCTAGGCATTGTGCTAAGTGCTTTACAAATATTATCTCATTTGATCCTCACAACATCCCTGGGAGGTAGATGCTATTATTATTCCTAATTATTGTCCCCATTTACAGATGAAGAAACTGAGGCAAACAGAGATTAAGTGACTTGCCCAGGGTCATAGTAAGTGAGTATGGATTTGAATTAAAGTCTTCCTGACTCCTGACTCAGTGCTCCATCTACTGCTCTACACATTTCATAAAGATCTGTAACTAAAACAATGCCAGAATTTAGACAGATTATTCAGTCTCTAGAAGCCTAAAGAGTCTGTTGTATCTAAGCTATAGAAGAAGTCTGACAAAAGGGAATATAATCAAGGACAATAAGAGATTTGTTTAGTAATTAATGTCTTTTCCTCTACCGGCCCACACTAGCTCGAGGGTTTATGGAAGGTAGAGGCAGAGCTACAGTAACGACAATAAGAGTTTTAACTATGTACAACACAGAGCTTTGAAATAATGAGAAGCTCGGCTAAATATGAAAGAAAAAGCAACACATTTTTTCCTATGAAAGCAAGCATGGGTTAAATAAGGAGGCTATGGTGTACTCTAAGTAGAGTATGATGTACTCTGATGATCAAATGTATCATGGTAGACTTTGGTTTACTAAAAAATGCAAAACTTCCTTTTCCAAGATTTGCTCTACTTCAACACTGCATTTTTTCCAGTCCTTCTCATATATGATAATACACTCAAGCAAAAATGTTTTGCAAGGTATTACACAAAACTCCAAGTGGCACCCTTCAAATCTGAACTGATGTACAGACAAGTTCCTGAACTAACATACTCTAATATGACCTTGAATATGTAGACTCGCCAAGGAATAACAAGGAGAAATGGCACAGCCAGGGAACCACTTTCAACACAGCTTGACCAAGTGAACCTGTGTCAAAAGAAAAAGAGGCTGAATGGACATTCTCAGAGGATTAATCCTCTCAAGATAAAAGCTGAGGGCCCTTTCACATCAAGCTTACCGAGAAGGGTTTTGCCAGGATGGGCACGTGGAGTGGGAAAAATGTTGGCAGGATGAATGAGTGATTTAGGTAGAACTCTGACCTTAACTTTGGAAAGATTATAAGAAAATCCTTAATACTCTCTTATCTTGACAAAACTTAGCAGAGGTTGAATCAGTTGTTAGAATCAGTCATTCAAGTTCACTTACTCAAAGTTAAAAATAAAATTTTTAATGTAAGATATTTTAGCTTTTAAGTATTAAATAGTTTAAAAGGAGGCTTTCATCAGCTTGATAAGAATTACATTAATCCTGCTCTGTCTCAGCAAAATAAAGTTTCTTGATTATCCTCCTATTTGGGACATTGTTTCAATGTATTAAATGTGCACAGCATAGTCTGTATTTTAAGGGAGTTGATGTGAAGAGATGAAGATCAAAGTCTAAACACCTCTGCAAGCATAACTTATCCAACAAAATACACTTCTCTTCTATAATTTTCATCTGGAAATCTTTACCCATTACTCATTGCTCTAGGATTAAGGTAAAAGAAAGGCAGTGGCTCTGAGCAGAATGACTTATACTTTGCTTTAAGTTTTATCTTCAGCATTAAAATACACTAAGCCTTAAGTGAGACATTCCTTATGCAACCCACATCTAAACAAGAATCTCCTTTTGCATTAACACATCTAGGGAGAGGGGACTCTTCACTGGGCAGTTCATTCTACTTTTGAATTGTTCTGTTATGAAATTTTTTCTTTGAGCTTAAATTTGTCTTTTTGCAACTTCTGCCCATTGCTCCTAGTTCTGCCCTTTGGGCACGTGAAAAGCAAGTCTAATCCTTTTTTTTCTAAAAAAGAATTTCAAATGCTTGGCTTGCAATCAGTTTTCACCTAGCCCCCAACCCCTTTTGGACCTCCAAAAGACTCCATGCTAAACAAGAATATAAATAACTGAATTTTAGACTTACATACTTTAAAGTAATATGGACAACTATGTGTTTCCCAATTATAAGCCTCTAGAAAACTACGGGTCTGCAGATATGAAGACAGGGAAGCCAGCAATCAGAAATGAGAATGGAGAACATTCATGTTCTCCTTCCCATGACATGGGGAGAGGGCAGCTGGTACAAAGGTGCAGAAATTGAGTGGAAACCCTAGAAGTCACTTAGTCTAACTTCCTTCTCTAACATCCTTAAGAAGTGGTCAACAGACTTAGTGTAAATACTTCAAATAATGATCTGAAACTTCTCTCTTCAGTAGGCAGCCCCTTTCACCATGAGACAATTATTCTAAATGTTAGTAATTTTTTTCTAATTTATATGTCCTACCTTATAATGAACTGAAATATACTTTCCTACAAAATTACCAATTAGTTTTAGGTCTTGCCCATGGAATGATACAGGTTATATCTATTCCTTCTATATGAAGACAGTCATTATGTATTCTACTTAAATTTTTCTTTTCCCAAGAGAAACAATTTAAGGACCTTTAACTGCTTCATACTGATACTAGTTTCTAGACCCTTCCCCATTCTGGTTGATTTCCTCTGTATACACTAAAGTGTGTGTAGATTTGTCCTCAACTCAATTAAATTCATTGCGACAAACACTGATTGAGCACCTGCTATGTGTATACTACTTTTCAAGGTGCTATAGAAGACACAAAGATGAATGATAACCTGCTTTCAAGCTGCTTACAATCTAGAGTAGGGGAAATTGGACATAGTAAATATGTTGTAAGGAGATGAGGATTAGTTGCTCATAAAAGGAAGATACTTAGTCACCATGATAACTCATAGGCAGGAGAGTGAGCTTCTGTCTAGAATACAGGGAAAAGGCACAAGAAAGGTGCCATTTCAGTTGAGCCTTGAAAGAGATGGGTAGGATTTCAATTGTTGGTCCATGTATCTTCCCACTCCATCTGTGAAATTCCTACAATTCCCTTTAAAACCTAATTTAATACATCACCTACAGAAGATCTTCTCTCATCCCCTGCTCCCAGTCACAAGGAATTTTTCTCTTGTACCTTACAAAGTACTTATTAAAATTTTTCTTCTCCCTATATTTCATCCTCAATACTGATTCCAAAAACTTTTTTTCTCCTTCTCAAATCTTCAACCACATCTCCACCTTCAACACACAGAAGATAACTTAGACTTTCATTTCTCTTAGAAAGCTAAGGTTAAAGTGAACTCCCCCTCAGATCCCTTCTGCCAGTTCCCACAATTTTTCTGTATCGTTACTATTTTCTCCTCTTTCTTTCTGTTTACAAAGAGAAATCCCCCACTTGGGTTCTTGATCCCATTCCCTCCTGCCTCCTCCAGGAACTTTTCCATAGAAGGTGGTATTTGAGTTGGGATTTAAAGGATGGATAGGAATTCTATAATTGGGGTTGGGGGAGATAAAGAGAGAAGGCCAATTGAAATTCCACACAATCTTTAAAGCTTAGCTAAAATACTACATATTCCTTATAACACTCTCCCATTTCCTTTTGGCTTACAGGAGACAAAATAATGATCTCCAAGTATCTGAAGGGTTGTCATATGTAAGAAGGATTAGACTTATTCCACTTTGACCCAGAAAGCAGAACTAGAGCAATGGGAAGATGTTTTAGAGGTAGGTGTTAGTTGAATATAAGGAGGAACTACCTAACAATTAAAGTTATCAAAAAGTAGAATGGGCTGCCTCAGGAAGTAATGATTTCCCTATTAATAGAGGTCTTCAAATAAAGGATATTGCAGAGGGAATTATTGTAGTTCAGGTAAAGATTTGATTGGATGGCCTCTGAGGTCCCTGTTAGCTCAGAGAATCTACTCTTGGGGATTAGAAAATATGTTGCTTAGGGATGAGAAACCTTAGAATGCCTTTAGAAATTTGAAGAAATATTTTAAAATGAAAGGTTTCTGTCTTCACAAATATTTCTCAGGAGTCAGAGGAAATATTTCATCAGCTTTGGTGATAACTTCTTTAAGGTTTTCTTAAAGGACTCATTGGAAACTTCAGGGTAGAGATCATCTAGGTATCATTGGATTCTGCGCAGGATTATTTACAGTGACATCTTTGTTATAGATAAGTAAACATCTTCCCTAAATAAAATCATTAGCTGTGCTCACAAACAGAAGATATATATTTTTTTTCTCTATAACTAAACTGGTCTTAAAAGTGGGAGACAAAGCAATCCCTAGGGTAACTGTCCAAACTCTGTGCTCTTCATTTTTGCTGCAGTAAGGGAAATAAGGGTGGTAGCACCTGTCACTTGATTTTAAGTAAGACCTGAGGTATACATATGTATGTTAGCAATAATTGTGAGGTCAAATGTCTAGTCTCCCTTTTCTCCTCTCCTCCTCTATTTATCTGAGGGCATGTCCTTGTTTTGTGATATCTCCTCCCCTTCAAGGCTACTCATAATGCCTTTTTAAAAAAACATATTTTACCTATATAAAATGTGGGAGCTTACACAGTGTAATTTACCCATGGACCTGATAATCTACTTGAGATAGCACAACTAATGACTAGTGATTAATTCTCTAATTTGGTGACAGAACTACACAAAACCTACAATGAAAGTATGTATATACAAACTATGTACTTACATAAACAATAGCAATGGAAACAACTGTAAAAGATCAAACAGGCTAAAATATAAAACGATATCAGAAAGCAGTGTGGTATAATTGAGAAAAATCTGGACTTGACATCAGGAAGATCTGGATTCAAATTCTACCTTCAACACTTATTAAATATGAGACTGAGTAAGTCATTCAACCTCTCCAAGCTTCAATTTCCTTGTCTATTAAGTAGGCATAATAATATCGGTAACACTTATCTCAAAGGATTCTTGCAAATATGAATGTGTGTGTACACATGTGCACAATGTGTTGTAAATCTTCAAGTGATATTTAAACATTTAAACATTATTCAAACTAAATAATTAAGTTTACTATACCACACTTGAAAGTTCCAAATGTTTCTTGCCAAAAAGACAACTAACTTTAATGAAAGGGAAAAAGTGTTGCAAAATTGGAAATTTTTTTTTTT